>CAOKZL010000707.1:0-536748 GCA_948472985.1 Iguana delicatissima | reverse complement strand
TTCTCTAAAAAACAAATCTGTTCAAAACTTTGAAAGAGAAAATAGAAAGGGGTAATGGATCGGTTAAAAATATAAATATATGTAATAATTAGGTAAAAATGTATTTGTGTAAAAATGGAGGATCATTATGGAAAAGATAGTAATAACTGAATTGGGGAAGAATAATATAGAGAGGTGTGGGGGAAGGGTAGAGACATACCAATATGGTGATGTATGTCTCTTTTTTTATACGTTTCTGAAAACTAATAAATTTTTTAAAAAATGTCCCTCCCTAAACTGCAAACCCAAGGATTCCATAGGATGTTGAAAGTGAAATAATAGCACTATAACAGTGCAGTATGGATATGGCCCCAGTTTGTATCTATGGAGGATATGAAATAGGATGGAAAGGAATAGAGAATTTTGAAATTGATGAAAAGAAGAACATGCAGGGAATCCAGGAAGGGGAGTTTCAAGGTTGATGAATTTTCATTTTGGAAGCTGGGGAGAATAGTTCTGTTTACTTTTGAATTAATCCAGCTTGTGACAATGAGATCTCATGCATCTCGTCTCCTCTTCTTCAAAAATTGTAGATTTTTATCAGCCGTACACTTGCAAAGAGGACAGGACAGCAGAGGTACCAACCTGAGTAAAGTTAAAGCCAGCAGAGATTCACCTGCTTTGAATGGTGCAGCTAGCTTCCACATTGCCCTTCTGCAGTCTTATGACTCCGATTAGTATGCTATCTGAGATCTTGCTGATGGAATTAGTGGGGAAGGAGACTGCCAATTTATTTCCACCCAGCCTCAGGGCATTACCACTGAGTGTGTGTAACGCTATTGTGATGCAAGGAGTATTCAGCATGAATACATGTAGAGACTGGTTGGAAATGAGGTAGATAGTGCAAAGCAAAGCACTCTCCCCAGAGAGAACACCTGGGTTATTCTGCTGCCCATTGGAAGTCCATATTTCAAACTTGGAAGCCGTGAGTTTCTCTCGGCCTCCCTCCCGTTACAATCCTCACTTTGTCAATGACTTTTTGGACTTTGCTGCTCCTTTACTTGGATTTCATGAACACATCACGTCCCACTCCACCCTCTCCCCATTTATAGATGAACTTTGCCCAAATCGTTTTCTTTTTCTGGCCATGGTAATAGCCAAAGGCCTAAATTTTAATGTATTTCTGTCCAGTCTGATGGATGCTCTGGAGGGCAGTTGTCTAATAACAGAAAAGGTCTGTGAACACGTTTAAACCAAATATTAGACCATTCTCAGTACTTATTTGCATAGTTCTGGTTTCTTGACTCCTGTTTAAGTAATGACTTTCTGCTTGCCCTGAATCTCCCACCATTCTCCCACTTTCCAAACAGCTTCCACCACCAGTTTTCATCTATCCCCAACCTTTTTCAAAGGGACATATTTCATCTGCAAAAATATTATCTCTGGTATATTTTCTTTGGTTTTGATTCAAGCTGCTTTCAATCTTCCCTCTACAGTTGCTGTATCTAACAAAGAGCTCTCTCTTTTCCCCTCCCTTTTACCTCCTTGAATTTCAGTCTATAAGGACCTCAGGACAGGGATATTACTCTTTCAAGTGCTGTGTGCAATGATACTACTAAATTAATAAAAATAATACTAGTCACCTTTCAGTGTGGGCAGGAAGAAAGGAGAGAAACAAAAAGAACCAACAGCCTGATGATCTTGCTGAGTTACAAAGCAAAACTCTGTTCTTCATTTGAAGTGAATTGAATGTATTAACAAGAATACTCCAGCCAAGAGTTTCCAGCTGTTATTCTGTAGCTGTCAGGTTTATCAAAGCAATGAAGAGGTCCTGATGGGACAGCCAACCCCAGAACAGAGCAATTACAATTTGGTTGTTTCTCAGGTAGATTACAATTTCTATTATTAACTTTTAGCATATTTCTGCTCATGGAGGGTGGGCTTTTATTAATTAAGTTTCTTCATTTCCACAAATAATGCCTGCAGGAGTTATAAAACCACAGGATTCTCTTAGCACTGCTTCTGCCATGTTGTTTCCCAGGTCTATTGGTATGGTAGGAGGCATAGTTCAAGGCACAAACGTCTAATATCTAATATTTGGAGGGGCAGCACACCAGAGGTTTTCTCTGCGCTGTTGTAGGAGGTATAGCCCTTCTTTCCTTTTCCATCCTTTCTGTCCCTCTGACGTGGAAAAAATAGGATAAAAGATGTGGAAGGAGCGAGGGTAGGTATTCCATGCATTTATGTAAGAGGAACATCACAACTGATTTCTCTAGGCAGAAACAGACAGTATCTTCCTTGGCATGCACAAAACATGTGTAGTGGCAGCTCCTTTATGATATACTAAAGTAGCCTTCCCTAACCTGGGAACAGCCCCCCAAATATATTAGATTACACCTCCCATCATCCTCAGCCAGCATGGCAAATGAGTGAGGATGAGCAGAGGTATAATCAAAGACTTCTAAGGCACATCAGGTTGGAGAAGACTGAAATGATGCATTTGCACACACTATAGAGACAACCAGTCACAGCCCTCTTTACCAGACATGCAGAAAAATTGATGCTCCAGATGTTTGGACTACAATTTCCATTATCCCTTTGGATTTCCACTATCCCTATATGTCTGGACTACAGTTTTCACTATCCCATTGCCTATGATGGCTTCTGGGAGTTCAAGTCCAAAACATATGGAGGGTCAAATGTTTCCCATCAGGGGATATATAGTACTTATAACTATTCAATTCAATCACAGAACAGCTCTCTGTAAAATTCAGTTGCGTTTGGTTTCTCCTTTATATGACATACGATAGCCAAATGCTGTCAAATTTAGCTAGTAGCCAATCACCAGCCCCCAAGCTGAACTTGAGTCCTTCTGCCTGTAAGAGGCAGGGATGTATTTCTTCACTAATTTTCTTCTCAAAGGAAACAACAGGTATTTTCAGCGATTTTCTTCCCACTGCAAGAAAGGTTTTGAAAACCACACAGTTTTCAAAGCCTGTTCACTATTTCTGGATTTATTCTGTACAAAATTGACATGTGGTTGTTAAAATAGCACTTCCTTTGAAGGAAAATGCAGTTTCCTGTGCGAAAACCAGGTACAAATTTTGTGCTGAACAAAACTCCAATTACAGCATTTTCTGCACAGAAAATAATTCTTTGGCACAAAAAAATTGTTTTATTTATTTAAAACCACCTTGTGCTAATTTTGTATAGAACAAGCCCAGAACTGCAAAGATTCTCATCAGTCCAGGATTCTTCTCATGAGGACTTCTTGACATTTGAAAAACATGGTTTTCAACCATTTTTTAAATATGTTCAAGAGTTCTGTCCATCCTTAGGAAGGGGTGTACTTTACCACTGAGACAGCACCTCTGAACTGTGGACTCTATAGTCCTCATCCAGAATGAGCGTCAGATAATTCTAATATAGGCATGAATTTAAGTTTGATAAGTAGTAGCATACCATAGGAATGAAAAATCAGGCTCCCCCACCCCTTTTGGTTTTTGCAATCCAAAGCTACCTAAATAATATAATGATCCAATTTGGCACTTAATGCAAATCTCTTATCCTTTTGATGAATCCTAGCTGTGTTATTTGCTTTAATAAAATTCACAAGTTAATTATGGGCCTCATTTAAGTGGGGCTTATTTTTTCTGCCTCCATTTAATTCCATAAAGGGTCCTCTTAATCTTGTGTTGTATTACAGAGCATCAGGGCAACCTTCTGTATGTCATGTAATACCCTAGGTAATGATTTCAGGATTCTTTTCACCCCATAACCCCATATGCTTGAGCAGTCATTGATGAATAGCTGCCTGGCAACATATCTATTATGTAGTTCGCTGGCATCCCTCTCATTTTCTACCCATAGAACAAACCTGTTAAGTATAGATGGAGGGCCCACCTAAAGGCCAAATTGCACATGATACCTGACCTTTCTCTGGGTTTTTTAATTGTAAGCGTTCTTGCTATGATTTGAACAAGTGAAGAGATCCAACTGAGCAGAACTTCAAAGATGAAAACTATAACATATATGGCTAAGTAACATCAGTGTGGGGTTGAGATGGCAAAAGCCATCAGTGAGAAGTTGTAGCTTTTTTGCTTTTGCCTAAGGAAAAGGGCTTCCTCCTCTTCTCCCCTCCTACTGAGTTAATTTTGGTGCACTTTTGCACTTAGAATTCAGTTTGAAGCAACTGAAGTAAGCTGTGGACAAAGGGGGAAAGGGACAGGAGGAGAGAGAAACTGGAATATTTTAAATGCAGCTGAAAAGGTGGGAGGACAGGGGATTAATTGAGACCTTTCCAAACTGGGGCAGTTGGAAAGAATGAGAAACGGTTGGGTCCAAGCGGCGCAAGAAGAAATATTTTCAGTTTATGGACACAGTCAAGATGATAGCGGTTAGGTTAAGAAAAGAACCCAGGTGGGTGCAACCTTACAAATTGGGCACTGCTGGCTTTTCAAATTCTAATAGACTTTATTTCAGGGGTGGGGAAACTCTGCATGAACCTCTTCAGAGGCTTTCTATCAGCCTCCCCTTGCAGGATAACTGGCACACCCCAATCCCTCCCTTTGGGTAGGGAAACAGTTACTTCCACAGAGTTTGGAACTGCATCCCTAAAGAAACTCATCAATTCCCAAACCATTTTTGCTGCCTAGCTGTGGACTGCTGGACCTTCCAGGTGAGTGCAAAGGAGAAAAATTGGCTCCCATATGTTCTGCAGTTACCTAGCCCTGATTTATCTGATCTACTATCTGATCTGCCTTTATTACTTTGACCACAGAACACTGCTTGGCATGTTGGCCTGCATTTAGGTTGGAATTTCTCTTGTGAAAGAAATGATAAAACGCTTATATATTTTTTGTATTGTCTGACAACATGTCACCAAAAAGCTGACAAGAGAAAACTAAAATATGAGCTGTATTTATTTTTAATAAGGCACTAGGGTCCTGAGACACAATAAGGAAGAACATCCCCTTTCCAATTGCTTTATCATTACTACTGTTTCTCCCCAGTAAGTTTTTAGTGATCACAACAGGGGAAAATACACCCTTTGCCCCAGAAATGAGTTACATCATGCTAATGTGCTCAGGTAGCTCCAAAATACTTTGTCCCTAAAGACAATGGTGGATGAGAAATTCATTTTAGTATATATTTTTAAATTAGAATATATCAGTTTGTACCTACCAAAACTGAAAAGAACTGAACTGAACTGACTGGCAGGTTTCTCAAAGGAACTTCCACCACCAGCAGGTGCTTCTCTGCTCCTTTACTTTGAGGTATGGCTGGGCAAGAATCAGAGGTAGGATTGTTCAAGGCCGCATCCCTGCAAATCTAGTGCACTTCCTCTGTCGATGAGACAGGTTGTTTGAGCCCATCAGGGTAGGCTATGAAGAATTCATTGATCACTGTTAGATGTCTCATTTCCAATATGAGAAAAAGACAATGAATCCTCTCCATACTTAGCACAAAACTGTTAAAGTAAGCAGCCCTTGCACGCTTATACTGATTGTTAGTTTGCATATTTTCTGACTTTCTGTTCATTTAATGTTTTTATACCTACTTTCTTCACGCGTCATTCTAATCCAAAACCATTTTTCTTCTTCCTCTCCCCTACTTTATATTAGGTATTTGGATAAGTAAAAATATTTGTATAAGCAGAAGTAAATCTAAACTAAGCTTTTTTGCTTTCTCTGCTAGACCTTGTGTGGTGGTGTTGAGTAGGACTGGTGGTTGTTCAGCTTCTGCCTTGCCAATTGATTACTCTGTTTAAGAAATCTAGTATTATCTTTCATATTTCCCAACAAAATGTCTCCAGGCAAAACTATTATCTTTTCTTCATGTTCAAAGACCTTTGAGCCCTGGTGGTGCAGTGGTTAAATGCCAGTACTGCAACCACAAGGTTGTGAGTTCGATCCTGCCAGGCTCCAAGGTTGACTCAGCCTTCCATCCTTTCGCAGGTCAGTAAAATGTTGGGGGCAATTAGCTAAAAATACATTGTAAACCACTTAGATAACACTTAGTTGATAAGCGGTATAGAAATAAATGCTATTGCTACTGCTATTTTGATTAGCATGCATTAACATCACCATCAATCTCTTCCAAGACTTTCCTGTTGTCTCTGAGTTTCAGTGCAATCCTCATTGTAGTAGGGTGGTGGAGGTCGAGAATGCATTTTCCAAGCAACCATATATTGCCCGGTTATGCAATGTTTGGAGGCACCTTTGTCTTTTAAGAGCAAATTAAGATCCATTAGCTTTGATGAAGATCCTGGAGAAGATTAAATCTCCTGGAATCTGTTTGTTAATATTGTTAAGCTGTCTGCAATTTTAGGCTATCCTTGCTTCGACAGTGTGAAGAAAGAAGCTGGACTAGAGTGAGCCAATCATAACTGTGGGGTGAGGCTTATGGCAGGGGGTACAATCTAGAGGCTGGACTCTCAGAAATTCCAAGAGAGAAAATCTGAAATAGAAGTAGGGCAACCAGAGACAGGGTGAAGATCTGAAAAGGGTTGGGGGAGCTGGGAATGTGGAAAGGGTTCAGGGATTATATATAATAAATATTTATTGTCCTTATATTCTGCCACTGTGTCTATGTTTACACTGAAGAACTGAAAGAGAAGGCCGGTCACTCTTTATCACACAAAACCCGCTCATCAACACAGCCACTTATTCAGTATAGTGGTCACCTTGAGGTCTAAGTGCTAGATCCAAGGGAGGATCTTGAAGGTGAAAGGTCAAGGTAAGTTACAGGAGCCCAAAGGTTTTATGGGACCAACCTGCAGAGAAGTTCTGTCACAGGCAGTGATTATGTGACTTTAAAACCTGACACTACTCCACTGTGGCTGTGGCTCAGTTGGTCTTCCCCTAGGCATGAGGTGGGGGAATAACTCTTTCCCTGTATTCCTTATGTTACCACTCCTTACGTACTCCATCCTGTGGGATCGCAAAATTGACACGAAATATCATTTTCATATAGAAACTGGTCACTTATGGCTGGGAAACATGTGACAAGCTGGACTCTGGCTGTAAGTCTGAATTAGGTCAGCATGGCCAGGTCATAAGGTCAGGAAGAGTTAGGAGAGAAAGCCTAGAGTAAATACACTTCCAATAATCCTGTCAACGACCTGACATTTGAATACAATAGTCAACGAAACTGCCAACGTGCAGCAGGCAAGCACCCCTACTGTGCACATATCCTACTGAAACCTTCCCCATTCACATTACCCATTAAGAGGCTGCCAGTACTCCTATCAATGTTTTATCGCCCAAAGTAAGACAATCAGTCCATTCCAGAGCCCCTTTTGTTTGCTCTGCCAAAGATCAACTAACACTTGGCCCTGCAGAGCAGGAAAAAGGGCACTGTAAACTCTCTGACTCTGTCATTTTGCTAGCACTCCAGGTGTCACACTGCACCCTAGACTTTCATTTCTCCATGCTGCACGCAAACTCTCATGTTTGGGCCATCTCTCTTCAATCCTCTGCTCCAGGACTGGTAAATATTACCCTATACACCTGAAATCTCTCTCTATCCAACCTTTATCTGCTTTCCTTTCATTAGCCTTGTATGATTCATGAAACTGCTTGATTCCTTACATGTGCCTGTGAATCCCCCAACAAAACATTCTTTTGACTGGTGTCTTGTAGTTAGTACCAGTATACACAGGTGAAAAGGTCCTGTAGTTATCCCCTTCTTGCAGGTCTTTTTTTTTAACTGTAATTCCCCACCTTTTTAAGGAGATTCTGGGCCTGCTGGTTAACCTTAAGCTCCCCCCCCATCTAATGTCAGGGCACTCCATTGCTTCTGTACTACCAGAACCATGCTTTCTAGTATGGGATGCAAATCAACTCTTCTGTTAATATGGATAAAGGGAAGTGGTGTGACACAAAGATGCTCTGTGACATGTGATTATTCCTTTCTGCTACTTGAAGGAGACACCAGATGCGCTTTAAGTTAAATGTAACCCACCTTTCCTACAGAAATTTCTGCAGAAGTGCCAGCAAAACCATCAAGCAGACACATTTTGTCCCCTGTTGCATTTCTTCCTCCTCTCTTATTGTTAAAATAGTGACATTTTCAAGTGAAATATCACAGACATCCAAAAAGATGCTCATGCGTCACTTCTTCTTTTATAGGACCAATCCACCGAGGGTGAGCAGGAACAACATGTGTCATTGTGCATCGTTTTGAATGTCAAATGTTTTAAACCTTTGCCTATGGCATCTGTTCTGAACAAACAGTTGGGGAAGAAAGGATCACTTCTAGTTGGTTTTGCATCATCTTCTTATTCTCTCTCTCTCTTTATGTTGTTTCTGTGCAAGAAACCTAATACTGTTTAGCTCTCCCCGAAGAGCAATTTGCTGCACTGGGGTAATGCACTTCAACTCCTGGTGCAGATTAGACTGACAGTGTGAAGAGTGTGTCAAAGGGAGTGAGAGGGGAAAAATGATAATGGCAAAACGATCATTATGTTTAACAATCCCACACTTCTGTAATCTGTTAAGATACACTCTGAAATAGGCCTGAGAAAGAGAACAAGGGGTACTGTGTTCTCAGGAGAGCTTTAGGGAATGTTCTTCTTAGTGCAGGCAGAGAAAAAAAAAGATGGCTGATGGATATGTAGGAATCCCTGAAAATGCTGCAAAGTAAAAGCCTATCTGGTGAGAAAAATGCATGCATTCTCTGCATCATTACTCCAATCACATGTATTTAGCTTGTGCTTTGCTTTATTCTCAGGCACTGACTCAAAAGAAAATCTGGCTGAGTTACTCAACTGGAGTTCTTCTTTCCCCCTTCCCTCTTGCTCCCACACATTTTTATCTTCCCACAAAGATTTGCATACACACATTTCAAGGAGACACTTGGGTTCTCAAAATACGTTTGGGATTCCTCCAGAGCACATATGGGGGTGGCAGAAGAGAGAAAGGTGTCTCTGCTAAGTGTATGTCAAAACACAAGCTAGGGAAGATTTTTTAGGGTAGATTTGGCAGTGCAGTTGAACTCTACCACAATTCTCCGCGGTTTCCCACATAAGACACATGGAAATCCACTGCTGAAATCAGCCATGATCAAGATCTGGATCTGGCTGGGACTTGTTAGCCCCTGGCACTCATGGACATGAAGTTTTTCTAAAGAAGAAGAAAAAGAGGAAGAGGAAGAGGAAAGAGAAGGAGAAATAATAATAATTGGGTGTCAGTTCTCCCATTTAAGTGGTTGTGAGTGGTTGCTTCTCCCCTACATACAATCAGGACATTCAGACTGTGGTGAAAGTGATTTTGGAAAAAAAAAAGAAGAAGAAGTGAATACAGAGTAACAAATACATTTGTTTACAATAGTATCCTAACAATGTTTCACTTTTTTATTTTTAATTAAGGTGTTTTCTTGATGGGGTGGTCAAGCTAATAAAACTGTCTTAATTAAAAAGAAAAAAAATGAAATTCTTATCAAACCTCACAAAAATTGGTTAAAAGCCCACAGCTGATCTGGGATTGCATGCACACACACAAGCACACAGATATTACTTTTATTTTTGATTTTGCTGCTGTTTATTGCTATGTGCCTTCAAGTCATTTCCAACTTATGGCAACCCTAAGGCAAATCTATTACAGGGTTTTCCTGGCAAGTTTTGCTCAGAGAGGGTATGCTGTTGCCTTCTTCTCAGCTGAGAGAGTGTGACTTGTCCAAGGGCACTCAGTGGGTTTTCATGGCAGAACAAGGATTGGTCCAACACTCAAACCATTGCACCATACTGTGATCTGCAGTAACCTAAAAAGAAGACATTAAAACAGAGGTGTTGTACTACAATTTCCAGCATCCCTACCAATGGTGAAGAATGCTGGAAGTTGTAGTTGAGCAACATTAGGATGGCCACAAGATTTAAAACCTGCATAGAATCATAGAATCATAGAAATGTAGAGTTGGAAGAGACCACAAGGGCCATCCAGTCCAACCCCCTGCCATGCAGGAAAACCCTCAAAGCACTCCTGTCAAGTGGCCATCCAGCCTCCGCTTAAAAACCTCCAAAGAAGGAGACTCCACCACACTCTGTGGCAGCACATTCCACTGCCGGACAGCCCTGACCGTCAGGAAATTCCTTCCGAGGTTCAGGCGGAATCTCCCCTCCTGCAGCTTGCATCCATTGCTCCTTGTCCTGGTCTCAAGAGCAGGAAAAACAAGCCCACTCCCTCCTCGACATGACACCCCTTCAAATATTTAAACATGGCTATCATGTCCCCTCTCAACCTTCTCTTCTGCAGACTAAACATACCCAGCTCTCTAAGTCTGTCCTCATAGGGCATGGCTTCCAGGCCCCTCACCATTTTGGTTGCCCTCCTCTGGACCTGCTCCAGCTTATCCATATCCTTCTTGAATTGGGGTGCCCAGAACTGGACACAGTATTCAAGATGAGGTCTAACCAATGCAGAATAGAGTGGTACCAATACCTCCCTCGATCTAGACACCATACTCCTATTGATGCAACCAAGAATTGCGTTGGCCTTCTTGGCTGCCGCATCACACTGCTGACTCATGTTCAGCTTGTGGTCTATGAAGACTCCTAGATCCCTTTCACACATACTGTTAGCCAGCCACGTGTCCCCCATCCTATATTTCTGCATACCATTTTTTCTGCCTAAGTGTAGGACCTTACATTTCTCTCTGTTGAAGTTCATTTTGTTAGCCTTGGCCCAGCTCTCCAATCTGTTCAGGTCCTTTTGAATTTTGATCCTGTCATCAGGCGTATTAGCAACCCCTCCCAATTTGGTGTCATCTGCAAATTTGGTCAGCGTGCTCTCTATTCCTTCATCCAAGTCATTAAAGAAGATATTGAACAGCATCGGGCCCAGGACAGAACCCTGTGGCACCCCACTAGTCACTTCTCTCCAGGATGAGAATCTGCCATTGGTGACCACCCTTTGGGTACGGTCAGTCAACCAGTTACAAATCCACCTGACAGTAGCCCTGTCCAGCCCACATCTTACTAGCTTCTTTGCAAGAATGTCATGGGGAACTTTGTCAAAGGCCTTACTGAAATCAAGATATACTATGTCCACAGCATTCCCTTCATCTATCAAGCAAGTAACTCCATCATAAAAAGAGATAAGATTAGTCTGGCATGACCTATTTTTGAGAAATCCATGTTGACTTTTCGTAATTACGGCATTGTTTTCTAAGTAATTAGAAACTGACTGTTTGATGATCCGCTCCAGGATCTTTCCAGGTACTGATGTCAGGCTGACTGGGCGATAATTATTTGGGTCCTCTTTTTTCCCTTCTTGAAGATGGGGACAACATTTGCCCTCCTCCAGTCTGCCGGAACTTCTCCGGTCCGCCAAGAGTTTTCAAAGATTATAGCAAGAGGTTCTGCAATGACCTCTGCTAGTTCTTTTAAAATCCTAGGATGCAATTCATCTGGCCCTGGAGACTTGAATTCATCCAGTGTGGCCAGGTATTCCTGTACTACCTCTCTATCTATTCTGTGCTGCATTTCCCCCACTTCCTCACCTGCTCCCCAACTGCCAGGTTGCGTGTTTTTATCCTTTTGGGAAAAAACTGAGGCGAAGAAGGTGTTGAGGAGTTCTGCCTTTTTTCTTCCTCCTGTTATTAATTCACCATCTTCCTTGCGCAGTGACCCTATCATCTCCTTCTTTTTCCTTTTGCTGCGGACGTATTTAAAAAAGCCCTTTTTATTGTTTTTAATGTCCCTGGCCAGCCTAAGTTCGATCTGTGCTTTAGCCTTTCTGACCTTCTCCCTACATCTCCTGGCTACTTGCTTATAATCTTCTTTGGTGATTTCCCCCTTCTTCCATTTCCTGTACATGTTTTTCTTAATACTTAGCTCAGCTGAGAGCTCTTTAGTCAACCATTCCGGTTTGTTCAGATGCCTTCCATTTTTCCTCCTTAATGGCACAGTTTTAGCCTGTGCCTTCAGTACCTCCCTTTTAAAGAACTCCCATGCATCCTGAACTCCTTTCTCATTGACTATTCTTGACCACGGGATTTCAGCCAGCAGCTCCTTCAGTTTACAGAAGTCTGCTTTTTTAAAATCTAAGACGAATGCCTGGCTACACTTGCCTTCTCTTCCCCACTGAATACAAAATTCTAATAGGGCATGGTCACTCTCTCCTAAAGATCCAACCAGTTCTATGTCATTAACAAGGTCTTCCCTGTTGGTCAGGATCAGATCCAGAATATTTGATCCCCTTGTCGCCTCTTCCACCTTCTGGACCATGAAATTGTCTGCAAGACAAGTAAGAAACTTGCTGGACCTTGCCGCCTTTGCAGAGTTTGACTGCCAACATATATCCGGGTAGTTGAAATCTCCCATTATTACTGTATCTCTCCTTTTGGAATGTGCAGTCATTTGGTCTATGAAAGCGCCATCGAGGTCCTCAGTCTGGTTTGGAGGTCTGTAGTAAACCCCCACTATAATATCCCTATTGTTTCTCGCTCCCTTAATTCTTACCCAGATGCTCTCGACCTGGCTTCCAGTGTTCAAGTCATGGATCTCTTCACAAGTGAAAACATCCTTGACATATAAGGCTACTCCTCCTCCTTTCTTATTTGGTCTATTTCTACAAAATAGGCTATACCCCTCTATTCCTACATTCCAATCGTGAGACTCATCCCACCAGGTCTCAGTGATGCCTATCAAATCATATTTATTTTGCTGTACTAGCATACTACACAAGAACTGAGTTCACAGAAGCTTCTAATGCCAGAACTATAAAATTAAAGGGCTGGAATCCTGTTGGTGATGCATGTGGCATAACTCAATGTGATGTGTACTACATCTTCTTTTGGATGTGGTGCAAGGAACTACTCACTCACCCCTGTGCAAAATCTCTTCCCTAAAGCCACTGTCAAGCTCCGTTGGTGGAAGGCGGTCACTGTTGCAGCGCTTCACTGATTGGGAGGAAGGGAGACCTCACTAGATACAGGATTACAGAGGATTAATGGGTGAGAGAAGTCATGTAAAGGAGACATACACATTCCTACTGCAGTACAACTAAAAGAAGAACAACAATTGCATTGACATTTTGTCTAGTACTGATATTTCCAGTAGAATTCTCATCAGATCACAATTTGTTTTACTTTATTTAACTTTGGTGTCAATTTTTCATGGGCAAAAAGCCACAGATCCATAAAAATACCACAGGAAGCCCTAACGAATGGTTATCATCTGATTCACAGAATAAGATATAGAGAAAAGCAAGAATAAATGGCAGTAATTAAAGGAGAGGGAATAGCCTGATTTCGTCCAGAAATGCAGAATAAGGATTTTATAGCTAGGAACAGTCTACTTTAGTTTTCTTTCGCCTACCTGATGTTTGATCAAAATGTATGTGCTAAGCAGCTCATGTACGCTAGGTTCTCTCTTCTCCCACCCACTTTTGCTTGTTAGTGCCAGTTAAAGTGATAAAAAGCTCCTGCATGTTTTACATTACCATTCTCTCTTACCTCACTAATTACACCCTTCCACCTCAGCCATGTGCATTAATATGTGCAAAGTGTTACAACACTTCACGTAGCCCACCACCTGCTCTGCCGTATCTCCCTCTCCCACCCTCACCTCTTTCTAGGTGCCTGAAAGGCAGGAGTGGATGTGATTTTTGCAGGAAAAAAATGCCAAAAGAGTGCCTCCATCTTTTGCCCCACTACTCATCTTCTACAAGGACTAGAGACTAACTTTTTATAATACCGATACTGTTGAAAACGGTCAAGACTCGTTAAAATATTACTCAGACCTATAAGCAGTATCTGATGTTTTTTTTTCTTTTACCTTCTTTTAGTTATACTATGTTTATAACGGTTTAAGATATTAAATAGCTGTTGAATTGCTACTTGCTCTGACAATTTTCTATTGTAACACTTCGTATTGTGTTTTGTATGATGGATATCTCATACTTTGCTGGCCTGTGACTGAATAATAGATACAGGACAGTGCTTTAAAAAAAACACATAAGTTTGGAATCAGGGCCAAACGATGGTCCAAAGAGCCACCATGTGAAATGCCTAGAAACCAAAATGTTGAGGTGGTTTATTAATTCTACCCGTCATCAATAAAAAGACATAGACCTATATAGTAGATCAAATTAAATAGTGGGGGTAATGGGCAAATGGCATGTGGACTAAGCAACCTTAAACTTTTGCGCCCTACCACTTTCCTTAAGAGTCAAGCCCTGGCCTATGAATATAGGACAAATTCCCTTCATATATCACAATGTACAGGAAGAGATACTTTGTGAAGTTTTTCCAGAAAGACTCTGATTATGGTATTTTATGGTATATTTCCATTTTCTACTATTTATTTTCATTTTTGCTGAAATTTCATGCTTGTAAGTGTTTCAGAAACTTCTAATCTTAATTTGTGTTCTTCATTCGCTGATGAAATCATATGTGTCTGTTTGTCTCCAAAAAGATGTCCAGAAGAGAAGCCTGGGTGTCTGTTCGGACACATAACTAATTACTTAAACATACCTGGTTTGTGGGTTGGGGAATGAAAAATTTAAGGAAACATTTCAGTTATCCTCGGGAGGGTGGAAATAGTTGCTATCTGCGTCTTTTAGGGAATGGCTGATTTGCTTTCCAGAGAAGAGTAAGCTAAGCAAGACCTCCACATGGGATGTGAATACTGGCTCTCTTACATGGCAAGAACACCCCCTCTTTCCTTGTTTGTTCCTGCCTCCATTGTCTTCTCCTTAATCCCTGGTTTCTTCTCTGACGTCTATTGAATTACACATTGTCAATGGGTTGGAAAAGAGCAGCTTCTGTACTGTGTAAAGTGCCACAGCTGGCTGGACATACAGACAAATAGATGTAGATCTAGAAAGATAGAAAGACGTAGATATATAACCATCACAGACCTTTAATTTAATAGTAAAGGAGGTGCAACAGAAAATACCATAATATTTAAAATAAGATTGTCCAATCCTCTTTTGTTTTGTAGTACCCTGAAATTTATCTCAGGATAAAACCATTCAAGCATTTCCTCCTTCCAGGTGCCATCCTGCATTTGTTGCATGAAGGAGCCACCTTGCTTTGCGCAATGGCACAATGGGTTCTTTCCATGCTCCTGCTCACAGTCTGGAAGCCATTTGGGCGATCTTCAAATTCTGCCATTCTGCTCATTTTTAAAAACTTTGTGTTTGACTGCCACAGGAGTGACACATCCTTGGCAAGCTTTAAGCCCTGCTCCTGCTGTGATGGACAGAATGAAAACCCTTTCCCATTGCCTTCCCCTGATAAGGTGGTGAAAGAACTGTAAGCCTGTTGGTGGTAATGTGTAAGAGAGAAAGGAGAGGAGAGGAAATGGAATTCAATCAAGTGTCATGATTTTTCTTGATTCAAGAGCCCCGTTGATATATTTGTCAGGCCGGTATGCCCCAGGTGTCACAGGGAGTAACATGACAACATAAGACCTACTGCAGACATTTTTCAAGGAAAATAGCAAGAAAGGAAGAGTGATTACCCCGGTGCGGCTTCTTCTCAGACTTCTGAATCTCACCCCAAATCAAGCTATGCACCCCCAAAGGAGACATACGTTCTGTCTCCAGACTGCGAAAACATGAATTTATCTGCCAGCCCCACAGGCAATCTGACTCACCACACCCACACACTGACATATACAAAGAAAGTAAAGTGAGGAACCAGAGGTCCTCATGCTTCCTTTCTCACTGCTGTGGAATGTTACAAACAAGATAAGTCAATATAATTGCTTCTAGACTGTATTATTGTATTCATAGAATTGTATAGCTAGAAGGGATCACAGGGGCCATCTCGTCTAACCCTCTGTCATATAGGAATACACAACTGAAGCATCTCTGGAAGAGGAACATCTGCCCTCAGTTTAAAAAGCTCCAGAGAAGGTAATTCTAGCACCCTCCAAGACAAAACAAAGGTCTACCTAATGTTCAGGTGGAATTGCTTTGCTTGTAATTTAAATCCACTTCTTCATCTTCTAGCCTCTGAAGAAGGAGAAAACAAGCTTGCTCCATCTTCAGCTTGTCAATATCCTTCTTGAACTGTGATGCCCAGCACTTGACACAGTATTCCAAGTGAGGCCTAACCAAGCAGAATAGAGAAACGATAGTGTTCCCCTTGACCTAGATATGATAACCCAGCAATTGAGCCTAGAACTGCATCTAGTGTTTTGGCTTCCATGTCATGCTGCTGGCACATGTTTAGCTTGTGGTCTGCTAAGACCTTAGAACTTCTTCACATGAAGTCTTGTCAAGCCAATTGTTATTCATCTGCTCCTGTTAAAATTCATTTTGTTAATTAATTTGTCAACTCTGCATTCTGTCTTTCTGAATTCTGATCTTGTCTTCTGTCCTTCTAATTTGTGACATTTGCAGGTATGGTAAGCGTGCCCTTCATTCCATCATCTATGTCATTTATAGAGATCCTGGATAAAATCAGGTCTAGAATATTGTGACGCCCAGCTATGTCATTTCTGTTCAAGATGAAGTGAAACCACCATTGGTGAACACTCTAGTTTTGGTCTATCAACTAGTAACAAATAGTCCTAGCAATAGCAGTGTTTAGTCTATATTTTACAGCTTTCCTACAAGAATATCATGGGGACCTTGTCAAAAGCCTTTCTAAAATCAAAATACACTACATCCGCATCATTCCTCTGATATACCAAGTGTGCCTGGCTTTACTTGTTTTTGAGGATCTCATGCTGGCACCTAGTAATCATAGCATTCCTTTCTAAGTACACACAGACTGACTCTTTAATGACCTTTTCTAGAGCTTTGATATCAAGCTGACTGTTCAGTTGCTAAGGTCCTCTTTTCCCCTGTTTGAAGATGGAGACATCATTTGTCCTTTTCCAGTTTGCTGAGCCTTTCCCATTCTCAAAGTATTCTCAAAGATTGCTGATAGTGGCTCTGAGATAATGATGATGAGGATCATCATCATCATCATCACCATCATTTATTTATACAGCTCCATCTATGTACATTGCATTTTACAAGTAAAGCAATGGGTCCTGCCAAAGGTATACAATCTAAAATATATGTGTATCCACAGAAACATAGAGGGAAGGATGGAATAATAAAACTAGGTCATGTAAAGCAAAGTGTCCAGAGAAAATATGAAAAATACAATTAATCGAACTATACAAAATTATAAAATAATATTAAACTCAACTCCAAAAACGTTTGAAAACAAGATTTTTGATTGAGATTTAAAGATAATGAGGCAAGGAGCAGTCCGCCAACATTCAGGGGGGCAGTTCCAAGCGTATGGAGCAGTGAGTGAGAAAGGGCAAAGCTGAGCCAAGTAAGAGGAAACCCTTGGTTGGATGAGAAACCTGGAGTTCCAGAATGCAGATCTCAGGCCAGCAAAGTAAGTAAGCAAGTAAGTAAGTAGATAAGCTGAAAGATGGGAGGAGCTAGGAGCTAGGTGCAGGGCTTTGAACTTTAAAACAAAAAGCTTATATTGAATCCTAGATTTTCATAAGAGCTTTCTCCATAGAGTGCACAGAGTAAAAGCCAGACTGAAAGGGATGCATTACAGAAATACAAGAAGAATAATTGAGGCAATATACATAAACAGCATGTCCCAAAACTTTTGAGAAGAAAGGCAACAGTGAAACAGGCTGATAATTAGAAAGAGAAGATGGATTAAGTGAAGCCTTCTTAAGAATTGGAATTACAAGTTAATTAGGGAGGAATTCACTTCTTCTGTTGTTTGACTGTAACACTTCAATTACTTTTATAGGTACTGGATTGTGGTCTCAGTACATGGTTGAGGAAGAATATCACTTAGCTCAAGTGTTGGCTCATGCTGTGTCCCATTTTACTGCGTCATGCTCTGTCATGCACAGGTACTGAAGAGAGGTAGATAAGAGAAGAGTTTTGTGCCACAGGACAGCAGGTTGTAGCATTCTATGACCAAAAAGCAACCATTTTATTTGCCTCTTCAGAATGGCATTACTTTGTAAAATGCAATCATAACTAACTACTTCAATAGTGCTTGGAGAAATAACTGTGATTAGTTGCTTTTTCAATGTAACTGTCCAAATTCTGAAAGTTGCACTGCTGAATCATTCCCCATGCATAAAAACTAACATCAGAGAGAATGCAAATCTAGAATCACTCTTTCTAATATCTAGTATTAAATGCATATGGAAGGGCTTTTTAAACAAAGAAAACAACTGAATTGGGTAGTCAGCTGAAATTTAGAATGATAAATTCCAAGGACGGTCTTACTACCTCATCTGCAGTTCATGTGACGTACACCATGAATAGAAGAATGGAATTCCTCACTCATTTCCTACTAATTTTCTTCCTGAGGGAAGCAACAAGTAATTTTGGGAATTGTCTTCCCACTGTGAGAAAGTTTTTAAAAACCACAGCATTTTTGACGCCTATTTGCATTGTATCTATTTTGCACAAAATTTGCACACTTTTATTTTGCATAGAAAACAGTGGTTATACAGACAGGAAACATCATTTTCTGTATAGAAAAAAATAATATCTCTACATTTCTCACATAGAAAATACTGTTTTCTACGCATATCAACCATGTGTGAATTTTGCACAGAGTACATCCTCAATTACAGCATTTTCTGCACAGAAAACAGCTTTTTCTTTTCTGAAAACATCATTTTTGACACAGGAAACATTTTTTTTCCATTCTGAACATCATGCTTCCTGTACAGAAATACTGCTTCTTGCAGAAAACCACATGTAAAATTTTGCACAAAATGAATCCCATAGTTTGAAGATTCTTGTTCATCCTGGATTCTTTTTCATCAGGGCTTCCTGACACTTGAAAACCATGTTTTTCAACCCTTTTTCTAATATTCTCTAATATTCTTTCCACTCCTATATGGATACACTTTTGACAAATCACCAAAAGCCTGATGGCATAATTCTACATATAACTCATATTTTCTATGATTTCGGTTTACAAATAAGCCATATTTTATCCCTACAAGAATATCCTAAACTTTACATCTTGGAGAACTTAAGACCAGAAACATGGGGGGGGGGAATCCTCTCCTATTTTCCATTTTACAATGGATTATAGACAATGGAGGAGAAGTAGAAGAAATTGTGAGATACTTGTGTATCAGCAATCGACATTCGAAGAATGCTGTTACTCCGAGGCAGCTACGGTGGCTGCTGGCTAACAAGACAATAAGGAAATGAGATTTAGAATTTCTTCTATGAGTACAAATAAGGAAGAAATATTATATTTAATCACAGCAGCAATATTGTGTTATGCACAACACTGGAAGGAAATAACAGAGCCTTCAATGGATGACTGGAAGAGAAAAAACTTGGACAACATCGAAATGGAGAAGCTATCCAGTTTGATGAAGGGAAACTCAATTCAACAGTTCAAAAGAAGCTGGAAGCCAAGCATAGAATGGGTAAAAGGAAACTGAGTACCGCAAATGATTTGGGTAAGAAGATAGGATTTAGAATAGTAACTTTTGTATTAAGAGTGGGAATTAGAATAGGAAACCATAGATAAATGTGTTTATAAGTATTATATAATTTAAATATAAGTGTAAAAATCTGACAACCAAAAGATTTTTCACAAAATGTAGGTTTGCTTAAAGTTACTCAAATTACTCAATTAAAATATCAAATGAGTTTATAAGTAGAGTTGGGGGGAGGGTAGAAGGAATCACAAAATATGAAATACATAGAAATGTTAACAATATATAATCTACTTCATATTTTATAAAAAAAAGTATGTAAAAGTTTTGTTTGTTAATGGAATGACAACATGTTTGAGATAAAAAAATTAAATTTTAAAAAATAATAACTTCTCTTATGAGCCACCTGCTCAGTTCCAGAGATCCTTCATCCACTGGAGATAACAGCAGTTCTCATTATGATCAACAGCGAATAATCAATAATCAAATATCAGGCCAAGTGTTAACAATCATAATGAGGAGATTCATATTCCTGAGCCAATCAAGAGACAGAAGGCATTCTGGAATGTCCCTCAAGCCATGGTGCTTGTCATGAACCTGGATGACTTCCAGACGTTTCTTGTGCATGACAGATCAGCTTGGACTTCTTCTAAAATTGAACATATTACCCCTGACTTCACACCATCTTGTTTATAGCATAAAATGCCTTAGTAGAGCATTCTTGTCCACCATGGTATTCTCCAGATACATCACGTCACAGATTCTATCATCCCCACCTAGCATGGCCAAATTTAAAAAAGCAAAAAAAAAAAAAAAACCCTGAGGGGATTCAGTATTAAAAACAAACATTGTTCTATACACTTAATAGGAATGACAATAATATTTTAAAAAAAAATTAGAAAAGGTTTAAGTGTTAAAAACTCTGATGAGAAGAATCTTTGACTGATGACAATCCTGGCACACATTTGCACATGTTTATTTTGCACAGAAAACAGTATTTTCTTCTCAAAGGAAAAAACTCTGTAGGAAAAGCTGTTACCTTCGCAGAAAACGTGGTAACTAGGGACTTAATCTGTGCAAAATTCACACATTGTTGATTTGCATAGAAAACAGCATTTCTTGCATAGAAAACAATATTATTTTATATGCTGAAGATGCTGTATTCTATATGAAGCAACAACATGTGAATTTTGCACAGAATAAGTCCCAAATGGGACTTAGAAAGTGTGTGCTTGCTTTCTTGTAATTAGAAGAAAACTGCTAAAATTATTTCTTGCTTCCTATGAGAAGCAAGCCAGTGAACAACAACATTCCTACGCCACAGTTCAAATCCATACTTAGAAAGACTAGCATTAAACTCAGTCCCAAAATTGAAATGGGTTTAATCAGGGTGAAGGAAGTGCAGCTCACATTCCACATACGGCTCTCTAGGCCATTTTTATGACCCCCCTCGCCAAAAAAAGGTCCTCACAATATATTTTTTTTAATGACCCATATTTTTCGCATACTATTTACGGGTGTTGTAGAACATCTAGAGCAAAACAAACAAACAAAAAAACGGAAGTGAGGAAAATGAAGGGACATCATTCCAAGGTCCCTCGGGAGGCTGAATGTAGACCCTTAAACCCTAAAAGATGTCCATCCATGGTTTAAATGCAGAACCCATAGGGATTCTGGTAAGGTAACTAAACCTTCTGCTTCTTCTCCCTCCTGCTCCCTCTTGCTCTCCTTTCCTTGTTAAATTTTTTTATATATTATTTATTATTTTATCTTTTATTTCTCTTTCTCTCTCTTTTTTTTAAGGGGAACCACCTAACTTAACTAAAACTTCTGGAGCAACTGCCATTTTAATTGGTCCTAATAAAAGTTTTGTCTGATTGTGGTTTTTAGGTTTTGTTTCCATATTGTAGTTTTGGGGGGCCAGAATAGCTTAAACATACCAAATCAAAGAAGAGTGCTTACAGCAAAAGAGACTGTTAGTGTTCTCTGTGGAATTTTTCTGTTCAGAGAGAGGAAAGGCAAGGAACACCCATGAGGGAGGCAGGGAGATTTTTTAAAAAAGATATTTCAATGGCTTCCCAGTAACATATGTTCTCTGGCAGGTTACAGAATATTAAAAGAATAAATGTCATATCCAAAAACAATAAAAGTAATGTAAAGGCTGTTCTCTCCAGCAAAGAAATAAGAAAACTAATGCAGTTAATGATAAAAATGTTAGCCATAAATTAAGAACCTCCAACTGTTAAAAACCCAGAGGCAAAACTTAGGCCATTTTCACACCCCTTACCCATCTCCGTCATCACCCCGTTATGATCCTGGCAGGATGGGAGTGCAACATGAATGCTTTTCTCCTCACCCGTCCGGCTGCCTGTGGGCTACGCATGGCTTCCCTCCGCAATGCAGCCAGCCTCTTTTCTGTGCCGCATTGGGGAAAGAAGCGCCGAAATCGTACTTCTACCTGTCCCACATGGCTGCTGGCGATGGGAGTCTCATGCAATTGTGGGCTGTTATCAGATTTTTTTCCCCCAGTAATGGAATATCCCACAATTATGACAAGCGGGAACATGTTGGTAGCGGGACCATGACGTCATGCAAAAGCATGACTCACAGACTGGCAGCAACATGTCCCTCTTATGGGGACAGTGATGTCATGTGGAAATGGCCTTAGTTATGCATTCAGCGTAATTTTTGCAATCAATGGGACTTGACTCTGTCATGACTTCCTTGCCCCATGATTTTCTGTCTGTCTCCTCTAAGCACTTCTAAGTCTGGATCTGAAACGAAAGTTGCTTTAAGAACCTGAGCAAGAGAATTAAAAAAAAAGAAAACCTCCTCATCTAGGACAACAGCCTGTCTGTTCTATAGGCTGGGTGCCATCATCAAGAAGACCTTCAAAAATATTGAAGACACAGTCAAAAACATGTTTTTTGAGTATTGAGAAACCTTGATGGGGAGAGTCATGCACTGATGAGAATCTTTGCAGATTGGACTTCTGTTCACAGTTCACCCATCCTTGTTTTGCCTTTTCTCCAATGGAAATTGCTTTTTCTGCATTCTGGGTGGGAATATTATTTTCTGAGCAGGAAAAAAAAGGTTATTTCCAGCAAGGAAAATGATGCAAATGGGAAAACTGCACACGAAGTTCACATATGGTTCATTAGTCCTAAAGTAGTATTTTCCATGCAGGAAAAAGCTTTGTTTTTCTTGCGCAGAAAAAAAAATATACCATGCAGAAATACGATCTCCTTCAGAGAATAAGCTGTTCCTCTGCAGAAAATACTACTTTCTGTGCAAAACAACCACATGTGAATTGTGAGCATAAGAAGCCCTGAATTGTAAGTGGGCTTCAAAGACTGCATGGTTTTCTAAGGCTATTTCCACACTAGACTGTTTTAGTGCTATTATTCCACTTTCAACATCCTATGGAATTCTGGGGTTTGCAGTTTAGGGAGGGGCCTTTGCTATTATTTATTCAGACTAGAGAATTTGATAAGAAATTTAATGATCAAATAGAGATATGTCAGATATTCTTCCAGTGCTGTTGAACAGCTGCTTCCTACCAGTTCTTCTTGCAAATATTCATATAAGAACAGGGTACAAAAAAGATAAATGGCTTCATGACTCAGGAGGAAGCAGAACTTGCAACTGTATTTTTTTTCAAAGTAATTTTAAAAGTAACTTCCTAGCACTGCTGGTTACTTTATAAGTAATGTATTGTACCCATGTTACTAAGGCATCATTTTATAGTTGCTTTATATTATTCTTTTAAAAACGGACTATGTAACACAAAAATGGCCCTCCACCTCCCCAATGACCCTTAAAAGCAACATTTTAGAGGTGAGGAATGCATGTTATGAGTTGTTAGGTCATTTCACAAAAGCAACATTGTTGTGTTTTCTTTATTCTCTCAAATAATGTGCTTTAGGTAATGTGTTAGTGCCAATCTCTGGGAAGAAGGTAATAACTTCAAGACCAGCAGAAACAGAAGATAGATAGATAGATAGATAGATAGATAGATAGATAGATAGATAGATAGATAGATAGATAAGAACTTGTGTCTGCAGTAGTCAAACACCTGACCTTTTAAGCCAAGGGCATCCCCCTCAATTTTCCAACCATTTGGTCATTCCTATAAATCAGAGCAGGGAGTCACGTAGCTCTCCAGATGATGTTTGACTACAAGTCCCAGGAGCCCTGACCAGTATAGGCAATAGTGTAACCTGCAGCCCAACAACATATGGACAGCCACATGCTTCCCTCCTCTGCTGCAGATTATTCTTTCTGCAGATATTTTCTGCATATGCCTGAAAAAGGAATGCATATGGATACATCTTCTAGGACTCAGATTCAATCTGCACCTTAATCAGAGAGGTGCAGATTAGTTCATTTCACATCAGAATGTACAACGAGCAAATTCCTCAAGCATTTCTTGTGGAAAAGCCACTGGTGTGGCCCATCTGTCTTTCAGGCCAGTTCTTCTCTGTCCTTCCTAGAAGAGTCATATGAGCATCCTAGCGGGTCGAAATCTCACACCCACTGTATCTGAACGGGTTGGACACAGAGCTGTGATGAGCCCTGAAACTGAATAGGAAATGAGGCAACAACATAGAATGCAAAGTGTGCAATATGATAAAACACACAAAAAGAATTCTCTTTGGCCAAAGGAGCCCACTGATAATCAGAACCTACTAGCAGCAATGATCCAGAAGTATAACTTTATTCCTCAAGCTTCACCTTTTTATACTATTTTCTTGATTAGGAAAGCAGAATGAAACATACATCAGCGAGGTTACTATTTCCCTCAAGACTGACTACTTGTTATTTCTTATCTAACTCTTCCATCAGCTGTGTGTAACTACCAAAATGTACACCAACAAGGCAATTACTGATGTAATAAATCATGTTACTGATGTAACGTGTGTACTCCTGATTTCATCAATAATGATTTCATATAGAACAAAGTTTATTCAAATAGAATGTCAAGGACAGCAGTTAATCATTCTTTTTCTTAATCATACTAATAGGAGGACAATTGGGAATTTTCTAACATCCCTCATGGGTAGTTTTTTTAAGCTAAAAGGCAAATGCAGTCAAAAACAGAAGACAGACAAATGGGACACCATGATGAATCATTTGTTGTTGCTGTGGATCTTGGAGTCATTTCCAATTTATGGCAACCCTAAGGTGAACATATCACAAGGTTTTCCGGGGCTGAGAGTGTGTGATGCACTCGAGGTCATCCAGTAGGTGTCCATGGCTGAGTGGGGAACTGAACCCTGGTCTCCAGAGTCATAGTCCAATACACAAATCACTACACCATGTTGGCTTTTATCATGGTGTTAGGCTTAAAATGTTAATGCTTAGTAACTTGCTATAGAATTAACACTCGGTGTTGATTAGTATTTGTATGACTCAGGGTTCATCAAACAACCTTGCTTTAGAATTGTTTGTTCTGCCTACTGCATGTCAGTGGTCAGTATGTGCAAAGAGAAGGACACTGTTAATGTCAAAGATATCTTTGGGAATGACCCAGGATGTTGACTGGAACACACAGACAGAAGAGCGTTACAGGTCAGATAAAATATATTACATGTACCATCTGTGACTCTGCTAATGCTGATGCTTGAATCTTTTCTTTTATGTTAAGCATGAAAATGGGATAAGAAGGGAAGCCTGAAAGAATAAAATCATTCTTCCTTGTCGCTACTGTCAGTGGTGATACTTGGATGGTTCCTTTGGCCATAGTTACCTGTGTGTGTGTGTGTCTTTCTTTCTTTTCTTCTCTTTTCAACCTTCCTACCTTGTGTTTGGGGGTTCAAGTCAGCTCCATATCCACCTGGGGATATGGTGAGGTGTGGTTTGTGTATTCACCCTAACAATGGTACATAACCAATCATATTTAATTCTGTCAGGAGTGCTTTGATTATGTATTATTGCATGGCAGGAAGTTGGATACAATGGCCTGTGTGGTCTTATCCAGTTCTACGATTCCATAAGGGTAAACAAGTACAAATCAGAGTGAGAGACACACTTCCTCCACATGGGACCTCCTTCATAATCTGGGTGCAAACGGTGACTGGAATCTTGTGAAAGCGCTACATAACCAACCAGGTTTCACTCTGTAATGCCCTTTAGTTGTATATCCTGGTATGGTAAGGGTTGGACTTGATGGCCCTTGTGGTTCCTCCCAACTATAAGATTGTATGAGTCTACAATTCCACCAAGGGTGGGGTAAATAAAGGCAATTGACAATCAAGAGCAAAAAAGCAAAACATAAACCTTTTTACAAATTTTGAAAAATCATCCAAGAAAGGAGGTAGGTTTTGACACTTCCAAAAATGTTCACAAAAAAGCACAAATATTTTTGTCTGATCTCTAATTGTAAAACAATATGTTATGCTGCAGACTGTCCAAATGTGGGAGTGTTAAAATATCTTAATTAGATGACAAAATGGCTAGATTGTGCATGTTTGGATGCAAAAAAGTCCTGGGTTTGCCTGGTTGTATTATTAGCACAACACAAATTAGGCCTGCTAATTAGAGATCCAACAGGAGGGTAACAGCATCCTGCCCAATGCTAATGCTTCTCCCTTTGGAAAAGAACTGACTACACACAGCAATATCCAAACGCCTCATTTGACTTCCATAAATCCTAAAGCAATGGCACAACAAGATTTTTTTTTTCTAATTCCTGGGCATTTGCTGCAGCATTTAGGTGGATTATTCAGCAAGAAGCTGGTAAAATAACAATAAAGCATGATCTAATTGGTTCGAAAAAGCAGGCTTTTGGACACAGAACTTGGCTGGGACATACTTTTTCATTTGGATTGCCGAAGTGGTTGTCCAAAAAGGATCATTGATTTCCACCTCTCTGTGAATATATGTTATGATAATTTGGAAGAATGATCAACAACTGTAGGCTTCTCTCCTGCTCCTCCTAAGGCTAATTTTGTGTTCAGGCTGAAGAACATTCTATGCCTCATCTGGCCGCAGTCCAACTGTGTTACTAACTGTACAGTCTTAACAATAAAGGATGCTCCCTTAGACAGACAGACCAGCTATCTCTCCAGCTAGACTAGAATCATTTGTTCTGATTGGCGATACCTCCCAGAATTCTTCACATCAGCTGCTATCTACTCTATTTAAGTGGAAGAGCCATGATTTGAACCGAAAACCTTCTCTACAACTGAAATATGGTAATTTGTCAACACTGAGGCCCTTTCCGCCGTACCGTTACTCACCCCTTCTTCTGGGTCCGAAGTAACGCGGACTTTCCCTTAAGCCCTTCTGCAGGGCTCCTCCATTAGTCCAGGGCAAATCGGAGCAGTGTGAGGTCTTTAGATCTGCACTGCTCCGGCTGAAAATGGTGGCTTCCTGTTTCTTCATGGGTCCGGACCAACCGCTGATGCTGGCCAAGCCCACAGCCCACCCTTCACTGATTGCAGGCGCACATTGGTACGAGCCTGCACATCTGCACAAGTCAGCAGGAACGCAATGGCGCGCTCCAGAAGATTGAAAGACTGGATTTTTCCGGTCTTCACTTAGTGCACTGGAGGACTACTTTGGGGCGTTTTGGATCGGACTAAGGTGCTGAACTAAGGTAAGTAGTCCAGACCTACTCTGATCCAAGGTGTGGATGACCTCCGTGCCAGGACGCCTTGGCCCTTTTTAACTTCCTTGTGCGGAAAGGGCCTGAGCTGCAGCCAAACCAGACCATTTGACTTTGTAGGCCTGCTTGAGTCTCAGTTTGGGAAAAGGAAAGAATATAAATAAAAGGATGGATGGATGGATGGATGCAGGGATGGATGGATGCAGGGATGCAGGGCTGGGTTGATTGGTACATGTGCCTGCATGATTTCATGTGCCCACAGATAATACTTTTGCATCATTCAAAGTATTGCATTTTTGCAATCATATCTTTAAATATGGTAAAAGCAGGAATCTTTTTAGTAGTTACTAGAGGTGGAAAGAATATTTGAAAAAAATGGTTCGTTTGAGGTTTTTTGTTTTTAATTTTGTTTTTTTGTTTTTTGTTTTTTGTTTGTTTTTTTGAGTGACAGAAAACCATGGTGAAGAGAATTCTAGACTGGTCACCATCTTTGTAGTTCAGGACATATTCTGTGCAAAATTCACACATTTTCTGCACAGGAAACAGCATTTTCCTGTGCAAAAAAAAAATGCTATTCCCTTTGCAGAAAATGCTTTTTTTTTTTTTTTTTTTTGGTGTAAAATAAAAGTGACTTTTATGCAGAATAAGATCCCAATTGCAGCATTTTCTGCATGGGAAACAGTATTTTCTTTGCAGAGATATTTCTGCACAGAAAATGTTGTTTTCTGAGCAAAAATAAAACAGTTGCAAATTTTGAACCAAATAAGCCTCAAACTGCAAATAGTCTTTGGAAACTGAATAGTTTTGAAGACATTTTTGCAACCAGATGAAAATTGCTAAAATTAACTGATTCTTCATTCAAATGAAATGAACAAGGATTTACATTTCTAGATAGATTATGCCCATGGAAGTCTGGGTAAAGAGCACATGTCTTTTTTTGAATAGGGCACCAAGACCCATCCTCTTGACCCTTGTACCTCATCTAGAACTTCTTGTCCAGGTAGGTACGAAAGCCTGGGAAGCTGACAATGCTTCTGCTGCTTAGCAGTTGGAAGAGGCTAGTAAGAGGAGGAAAATGTAGTTATCTTGGCTGCAAAGGGAAGAGAAAGAAGGTGATGCTCCATTTGAGAGAACATCATCTTTTTCCTTTCTCTAAAAGCCCAGACCAGCCACCTCTTCCTCTCTCCTCCTCCCAGGACTGCCCAGATACAGCCATAAACAGCCCCTTCTCCTCCTTCTATGGGGCTTGTCATCTGCCAGGTCTAGAGAGGAAGTGGAATTGGAGCAGACAGAGCATTGCATTCTGCCTGTTTGATGCAAGATGTCAGTTTAAACTGTTACTGTGAATGTTAGTGGTTCACCAGAAAAATAACCAAACATGTTCTTATACATTTTTTTAAAAAAAATAGAAGTACACAACCTAAAATTTAATAATGTATTTACCTCTCAAGACAGAAAATAGCTGTTCTTTAAAATACTAGTAAGGAAGGAAAGAGCAAGGAAAAAAGAAGGAAAAACATTTCCTTCAAAATAGCTGAAGCATTTTATTTTTAAAAAAAAAATCTGCAGGATAGAACAGTTTCAGATTACAGCAAAAGGTACTTGGATAAAATGCCTATACAAACAGAACTATCTTTTTGTCTAAAAGAAAAGATGCCCTTATGACATGGCAGGATTCTGTTTGCTTTGTTCTTGTGATGAGCTTTCAAGGTGTTTCCGAATTATGGCAACTTTAAGGCGAGCCCATCATGGGGTTTTCTTGGCAATATTTGTTCAGAGTGGCTTGCCACTGCCTTCCTCTGAGGCTGAAAGAATGTGACTTGTCCAAGGTCAGCCAGTGGTCTTCCAAGGCCAAGCAGGTATTTGAACCCTGGTTTCCTGAAGTCCTCGTCCAACACTCAACCAGCACAGTACGCTATCCTGGCTCCATCTGCTGCCATGTCACAAGTTCCCCCTGCAGGTTGGCCGGGGAGGTGCACCTTCACTGGGTAGCAGGCAGGCCAGCCATAGTGTTAGAGCCATGAACCCAGCCATACTCTGGTATGGTTTAATTGGCAAAATATGATTTAATTGTCACTAATATGGGAACTGGTTATCAAACTAGCCTTGCTATGATTGTGTAGCCAGGCTGGTCAAGGGGGCAACAAGAGGTCAGACACATACACAGAGAGTTAGGCCAATGACCGTCTCCTAGGTGTGGTGACATCATAAGCAGGAAATCATTGGGAAATTCCAAAGCACAAAGGATCACTTTGACAGTGATGACTCATGAAGCAGAAAGATTCTCATCAAATCAATGATTGTCTCAAGCACCTTATTCCTCCTACTTGCATCTGTCCCATCATTCTCTATCCTGTTCTCAACATAGAGCTGGCATGCAGTAATCAAAGTTTTTGTCACTTACACGCTAAAATCGTCAACGTATTTCCCTTACATATTAAAACCATCAACTCATTCCAGCCATCTTTGTCCACTCTGTAAACCTCCATTGTTTATCCAGGCAGAAAGCCATTTATACTCCTTACCCTCAGGACAGATTTGGGGTATATGAACCCACAATTTTGGGCACCCTGACACAGTACGTCAATTGCTTGCATGTACTCTGTCATTCTGACTCCTGATTTGTACTGTCCTTGGGTGCTAGCCTCAGCCATACTGTGTTTCTTCTGCTGCTCTCAAGAACAGTAAACATTGCCAATTTCACCCTGAAAATCTCCAATGTCTACCCTTCCTCCCTGTTTCTTCAGTTAGCCTTGTGTGAATGTGTGAGCAATTGTGGATCTTGACTGCTTGTTTGATTTTTTTGATAACAAACACAATTTAGCTTATTTTGCATCTCTAACTGGTTTCTTCTTTGCAGTGACTCTGTAAACACTGGTTAAAAGGTCCTGCTAGTGACCACACCTCTTGCAGCACTCTTAATCAGAACCAACTAATTCCCCATTTTTATACTAATTGCTGGTACTGCTTGAGGACCTCACAGGGTCCCACATGTTTGGAGTGACAATAGCTGGATCCATTGCCCTAAACTACACAAAGGCCCTAACAGTTGTAACCAATAAAGTTTGTGGCCATTTCATCCCCAAAATGTATTATGTTGTGTGGGATTTCATCTCATGTTCACTCCAACACCCCTAACCAGCAATGGGAAAGCAAGGTGATCTCATTGACAGAATGGAGAAAAGTTTGAAGTTGAGTTATGGAACCCTCACCATTTTCTTGGCTATTAACCTTTCAGTCTGTGGTTGACTGTGCTCCCAAGGAAGAAACTACGAAATCTGAGATCTGGCAGCCCAAGTTTGGGGTGTGGATTTGTACAAGGTTTTTTGAGTTCAAGAAATCCTTGCAGCAAACAGAGGGGCAAATTTTTAAAATGAAAATAGCAAGGAAGGCTGTTCTGTTATTGATGAAGTTCAGATTCTGATTAGCTGCTGATACCACTTTTCAGCAGGGGGGAAATTCACACTGCCACTGTGACCTTTTAGTAAATGTAGAGCTGGGGGTAAAATATGTCCTTTTGATCTCTTTTCCATTTGCAAGGAATAAGAGATGAGCTATCAACTGTACTGTACTGTATTTCATTGCAGCAGTACGACGGTAAAATGTGTGTGACTGTGCATTCATCCCTGTGTGTACTATCCTGTTGGCATGTGCTTTGGAGCGGCTGTGAATTTCAAAGTTGCAAGAACAGGAGGGAAATGGCATTGGCTTGGGATCTGATATACATATGCCCTGTTTTTCATGCAGAGCTAGAGTCTGGAGAGAGACATTTGTTTTTAAAAGTAATGAAGATACACAAGAGAAGTAAGGAAGCTTGTTTATTCCTCTTACTCTTTCATCTCCATCCACTCAGCTACTCATCCACCCATGGTACTATAGAATGTTCAAATCACTCTATATATAATGGTCTGTATTGTATTTTTTTTTTATCATCAAGCGTTATGAGAACCAGTCTGGTGTACTGGTGAGAGGGCTGGACTGGTGCTTAAGAGAACCACATTGACATCCCTGCTCAGTAAACTTGCTGGCTGATGGGGGATTCTGAATCTTCCCAGTCCTAGCTGTGGAGGCAGAGTAATTCTTTCTAGCCAAAAACCAACTTACAAATTGGAAGAGGAAGGGAAGATTCTGTGCTATTCTGACACCCACAACCCTCAAAAGAACTTTATTTGATCATAGAAATAGTTCTCACTGCCACCTGCTGGCAAGACGTATAATTCTGGATCAATCTCAGACTTCATTTGACTAAATTCACCCGGATAGGAATAAGACACTGGCCATTTTTGCATTACACTGTTACAGTGCTGTTATTCCACTATGGCATCCTGGGGTTTGCATTTTAAGGAGGGTCATGTAGAATCCTCAGCCAGAGAGCAATTTGGCCTCAGTAAACTACAAACCCCAGAATTGCACAGGGTGTTGAAACTAGAATCATTGCAGTATAAAAGTGTAGTGCAGAAATGGCCCAAGACTACCACCAACACATAACCACTGTTGTCATTCCTCCACCACCACCACCACCACCTCCTCGTCCTCCAGCTCCTCCCTGTCCCAGTCCCACTCTCTTCATCTTCTTTAGTCTACACAGTCATAGAGAGAGAAAGAAGGATAGAGAAAGAGAGAGAGCCCAGCTAATTTCTTCCTACAAGTCTCTGGCATTCACTTTGATCCAGATGCATGTGAGGTTTTTGCTTGCTTTGAAAAGACAATCATAAACTCTCATCAATGAGTTCACAGTACGTAGGTTTTCAGCACTAGAGACTATTTAATGTAGAACTTTCCAACAGGTAATCTGAATGTCTCTCCTCCCTACCCCACCTGTACTCTAACCTTTGTTCAGGGGAACTATGAACTACCATCTGAGATGCCTAACCCATGGGAGAACTTGCCCTTCTGAATCAGCTTTCAGCCTCACTCCAGGAATATGAGGAATTTCAGATCAATTACCACTAAGACCTCTTCAATCCCACACTGTCACTTCTACCCTCTTTCACTTGCAGTGACCAGCATGCTGACAAGAGATGGGAGAGCATTAGTATGCAGGGGATGTTTAGGTAGACACCACCAGTGTTAGCATATAAACCAGAAAACATCTACAAAATCTAAGAGAAACATTTTGAGTTTTAGCTCTCACATATATTGAAAAGTTTCATGCAACTCAGCATTTACACCAAGCTCACCTGTCACTATCAGAAACTGGAGGGAATAATGGAATCTTAGAGCTGGAAAGGACTGAAAAGGTCATCCAGTCCAACTCCCTGCCATGCAGAAATACACAACTAGAGCACTCCTGTGCAATGCTCCTCCAACCTCTGTTTAAAGACCTCCAAAGATGAATCTACCATCTTGCAAGGCAATTTAGTCCACTGTCAAATTGCTCTTAACAGTAAAAAAAGTTCTTCCTAATGTTTAGGTAGAATCTGTTTTCTTGCAATTTGAATCCATTTGTTCACATTCTAGTGTCTGAAGCAGCAGAACAAGCTTGCTCCATCTTCTACACGACATCCCTAAAGGCATTTTAACATAGCTATTATGCCACTTCTCAGTCTTCTCTTCTCTAAGCTAAACATTCTCAGCTCCCTCAATCGTTCCTCATAAGGCTTGGTTTCCAGATCATCTTAGGCCATTTCTGCATTAGACTGTTATAGTGCTATTATTCCACTTTCAACATCCTATGGAATCTTGGGGTTTGCAATAATAGCACTATAACAGTCTAGTGCGGAAATGGTCTTAGTCACCTTCCTTTGACCATGCTTCAGCTTGTCCTTCTCAAACAGTGGTGCCCAGAACTGGACACAGAATTTCAGGTGAGATCTGACCAAAATAGAATAGAATGACAACAAGATGCTGTAGAGTCCTCACCTCTATGCAAAACAGAAAAAAAAGGTACTGATACCATATAAATATGGTTTAATGAGTATAAATCACATACATTAGTGCTGGAGAGCCATGCTGGCAAAAGGACCGGCTGTACATATGTAGAATCAGGTCAGAGGTGATCTCAGGCATGGCTAGGAAACTCAACTTAATGGGTTTAAGATGATCCTCTTAAATGCCCAAACCTAGAAAATAATAGGCACTGAAACTCCCCAGAAAAGTCACAGTGACCAATGTCCTGTAACCTCCCCCCGCCATGCATTTCCCCTTTTGTCTCCTCACCTGCCTAAACATTAAGGGACTATCATGACTTCCATCCATTCTTTGTCACCTAACACTAAGATCATTAGCCTTTCCTGACCCCTTTGTCTGCTCTGCTAGAGAGCTATTAATACACTCCCCTTTCAGGCAGAAAAGGGTATTTAAACCCTGGCTCAGACCTGGCTCTTTGCAATCACTTTGGGTGTCATGCTGCTCCCCAAACTCTCATCTCTCCATGCTGCCCTCAGATTCTTGTATTTGAGCCATCTCTCCATGATCCTCCACTTCAGGGATAGTAATCATCACCCCCTTCATCACAAAATCTCTCTCCTATCCAACCTTTCCATCTTTTCCTTCTGCTGGCCTTGGACAGTTCAGGAGACTGCTTGATTTCTTGTGTGTGTTTGTGATTTCCCCCCAAATAAAGCAATCTTTTGATTCTCAACTAGTGTCCTACAGGTAGTACTGGTATATACAGGTGAAAAGGTCCTGTGGTTACCCCACTCTTGCAGGTCTCCTTTGAGCCATAATTCCCCATCTTTCTAAGGACATGCTGGAGGACCTCCAAGTCCCCCACCCTTGGAGATAACAGTTGCCCTCTTAAAGCCTGCATCTGGCAATCCTATGTACAACTTTCAGAAGGAGCATAAAAGTCCTGTTGCTGTTTGTGGCTCCAGGCTTTCATGCTCCTATCTCCAGTGGTCTAGTGAACTATTGCAACTGAAAGCAAAGGGACAAATGAGGTGATCCCTGATTCAAATCTTGCTTCTCTTGGGTTGCCTTAGGCAACCACACACAGACTCACTCTCACATCACCAATAGAGAGATAAAAAAACAAGCCAATAGGAGTTGTAAGGATTGCAAAAAGATAATACAAATAAAGTATTTTTGATATTTGAAGGAAATTCTAAGCATTACAGGGAAAACATGAAGTCCATTATTTATTTACAGAAAAAAAAACAAAAAGAACAGGAAGCTGTTTTATACCTAGTCAGATGGGTAGTATTTTCTGCTTTGACTACCAGTTGCTCTCCAGAATTGCCATCAGAGGATTTTCCTATCACCTCCTGCCTTTAATAGGAGATGCCAAGGACCTTCTACATAGAATTAATATGTTTTTCCCAGTTTCTCTATTCAGGTTTGTAACCTTCCTTGTCCCAAATGAACAACACAGTCAAACGTATGTACACCGCTTCAATGGCACAGAGTCAATGTTTATGCAAATTCTCTATATTTTACTCAGTTTATACCTGATACTCTTATGGAATTTCTATCCCAACTAGATTGTGTTTTACAGCTCTTCCAATGTATAGGATACATGTATAGGAAACAAAAAGGCGCCAATGCTTGTGTATAGTGAGAGAGGGGAGCCCAGATAAAACCTGTCCTTTGTTTTGACTTCTTTGTATCCTTCTTTGGTCTATGCATTCAAACTATTTGCATCCTCTTTACTTTTAGAGGTCACTTCTTCCTTCTTTGAAAAATTAACTAGACTCTTTGTTCCCTTTGTCTGGGAAGGAGAGTTCACAAGACCCAAACCCCAATAATGGATGCTAGCTTACATCCACACATGACAGCCAGCTTTTAGGGGCTTTTCTAACCAAGTTTCGGTCAACTTCTTTTGCCTGTCTCCTTTCCTATCTGAAGATGTGTTTCCTGAAACAATAACTGTAAGTTTTCTTTCTCACCTTATGAGAGATTCTGTGTAATTACTCCTGTTTTACCACAAGCTCATATTATCCTAATCTGCTGCACTCAGCTTAATATAGACACCAAATATTCCTACATAGATTTGGACATTCCACCCCCTTCGGTATATGTTTAGTGAGAAGGAGTTCTGCACCTGAGAAAGGCAAATCATTTCCTTGAGCCAACAGACTTGGTGAAGAGTCAGTTTTCACAAGGAGTCAACTGTATGTGAACAAAAGTCCATGGGCCAAGACAGTGGATCCCCAATCTCATTTATCCAGTTCTTCTCTTCCTTGCCCACCATCTCCTCTTCTACTTGAAATATTGTCATGGAGCTCTGCACTCAATGAATAAATGAAAACAGCAATATGAACTTGAGACTCCTCATCACTACTAATACACGTCAATCCTGCCCTGAAGCAATTTTGGCTGTATCATTACTGGCTCATTCAGTCAACTCACTGCTGTTCTACACCACTCTTTAGTTCAGAAGGCCACCTGGCTTCATGGTCTTGAAGGGTTTTTCAACACATTCCATTCTGTCATATTCAAGCCTCAGGCCACAAATGAAGCTTCTCATCTAAATACTGAGCATAGTCTTGGTGAAAGATCTTGTACCAAAGGGAAAATCTTAAGCTTAATTTTGACAGTGGATGTTACCTTGCTTCTGACTGAGGCAGTTTCAGCTCACATTATCAATTTATTGGTCTCACATTCTGAGGTGGAAACTCAAAGATGACTGCCTGTGCCTTTCATTCACAAGCTGAATGTCAAGGTGAGACTGGATTTGAGAAGAATGTTTCCTTGCAATTCTACTCTTAATCACCCAATTTCCTTCCAGCCCTTCTTGAACTCTAATTTAACTGAGTGAATTCTGAAATTAATTCCAAAATTACAGCCTGTCCACTTTGGCACAGTTTTCCATTCTTTCATTTGTTGTTCACTGCCATGTTCACATCAGTCATATTTGTATTGATAAAATGCTGCTTAAAAACAACTCTCCTGCTTTAGGTAGCACAATAAAAAAATAACTATAAATTACCAATGTCCAGGAATAGACTGAAGGCAGCTTTAGGGTCCAAATACAAGCTCAGGATAAGAAATACCTGACTCACATCCAAGTGCTCAGGGTCCAATGCATTGTTCCAACCCTTCAGAACTAGAACTGAAGACTTTTAAGCCTCAGCACAGCTTCAGGCCATCGGTGTCCTCATGGTATTGCTCTATTTGTGAAAATAAGCTCTCATAACTACTCACTAGGAGACATTATTCATAAGGAAATATAATATAATTATTGGCAGATGACCTTTGAGCATGCATACTTCCCAGGTTTAGTGATCACGCTCTAATTCAGAGTGGAAGCAGTCATGATGATTCAGGATTGTTCAACTGTCATGCAGGTGTCAGATCCCTGTGATCTGCCTTAAGCTCCCAGGAAATGGACTACTTCTCAGAGAGCTACAGGTCATCTTCCAACAAAGAAGAACTCAACATCCTCCATTCATCCAACAAATGTTTAGACCGGTGCATAACTAAACTTGAAAGTGTAATAGGAAGGTGAGGAGAAAGGTGTGTATAAAACCTACTCTGTAATATTCCCATATCTTTATTCCCCATAGATTGTTATGCATTGAGCATGAAAATCTGGAAGGAGTTTGTAAGCAGGAATGAAAGAATATTCATAGCTATTTTACTCTCTGGAAGAATGAGGGTGTCCCAACACATTGGAATTTCTGGAGAAAATACTTCTAATTTGCAAAATATAGCATATGCAAAATACTTCCCTGTAAACTTTAGAAAATGACAAATATCTCTCAGAAACTGCACCGAATTCTCTGTTTCTTCTATAGTGGGAAGAAAACCATAGAGAAGATTCATCCTTGCATGCAAGAAACTGCACAGAATTCTTCATTTTCTCTTGCAATGGGAAGGAAACTACGACGAAAATTCATCCTTGAATGCAAAGTTGAAGAATAGGAAGATTTACATCCCAGCTGGATATGCTCACCAACTTTCTGACAATCAGGGATCTTCATTAACCTGACTCCCCAACCATGAGGTAGCATAATCTTGGAAGTATCTCTGTGCCTACAGAATTAGGCCAGGGATGGAGTAAGAATAGAAACAGTGCTCCAAGATATTCAAAAAGTTATCACAAAGCCAATGTGTTTTGAGTGACAAGAAGCTCTAATGAGAAGAATACTGGCCTGAAGATAATCTTGACATTTTGGGGCTTATTCTGTACAAAATTTTCATGTGCTTGTTTTATGTAAAAAGAACTGCAGTTTTTGCACAGAAAGCAGCATTTGTGTGTGTGTGGAAAGTAGTATTTAATGAAGAAATATTAATTCCTGCACATAAAATGTTGTTTTTGGCATAGAACATACTATATTTGGGGATTTGCTCTATGCAAATTTACACATGGTTGATTTGCATAGAAAACAACTTTTTTCATAGAAAGCAGCATTTGCTGTGCAGGAATTGATATTTCTGCATTGAAATATTATTTTCTGGGCAAAAAAATGCTGGGTTTTGTGCAGAAAATGTTTATGTTCTGTGCAAAACAATGATATACAAATTGCAAATAGCCTTTGACAACTGCATGCTTTTCAAAGACTTCTCACAGGAGGAAGACAATGGCTGTAATTATTCATTGCCATTTTTTCAGAAGAAACTTAGTGAGGAGTTACATCTCTAGGATGGAAAAGAATTTTACTGGAACTGATACCCATGATGAAAATACCCATTTTGCACATCTCAAAACTCACTGAGGGAAGAAGTGTACCTTGTCTCAGAAATCTGCAAATTATAAGCTTGCTGTGGAGAAATAAATACATACAATATCATGGAACATATTTTAGAAATGCATATAGCCAGTCACAGAATCAGAATTGAAAGCTGTTTCTCATGGGGCTTGGTTTCTAAAGCATTTACTATCTTGGATGCCCTCCTCTGGACACATTCAAGCTTGTCAATATCCTTTTTGAACTGTATGCCCAGACATGGGACACAGTATCCCAGGTGACAACTGACCAAAGTAGAACAGAATGATACTATTACTTCCATCAAACTGGACACTATATTCCTAGGCAAATAGCCCAAAAATGCATTGACTTTTTTGGCTTCTCCTTCACATTGTTGTCTCATGTTCAGCTTGTGGTCTACTAAGACCTTAGATCATTTTCTCATGTACTCTTACCAGGCCAGTCAGTAGGGAACTGCATGGAAAAGTGTGTTTAGTAGGAAAATATTTATAGAAAATGAGTACTAAATTCCGTAATTTAAAAAAAAGTATCCTGAAACATAATACAAACAAAAATTCAGATGAGAACGTAGGCAGAATTCAGAGAAATAGAACTTACAACTGAAAATTATTCACTACTTAAATCCAGGACAAGGATTGCATACATGCCCTGATCCTCACACTTTTTGACCACACATTTGCAACCTGAAAACATATATATGGCTTTTTTGGTTTTTTTTGTTTTGTTATGTCTCCATCAGGGCAATATCCTATTTGTATGGGATTTTCGGGCACAGAATTCTACACGTGGATGTTACTCCAAAATGTGAGTGGATCAGGGGTCCACCCATGATGCCGGTACCTCCATGTGATGGTGGAGAATTAATTAGCTCAACTAGGAGGCCTGTGAGCACCTAATGAGATCTTCCCAGTAATGTTTATGGGTTCCTTGCAAGAAAGAACCAGCAGAGGTTGCAAAATAGACTAAAAACGTGTTTTATTGAGGGGAATTCACTCACTCATACACACAAGATAACAAACAGTCACACATTCACACAAGAATTAACTGAAGAACAAAGGGAGGAAAAACTATGGATAGCAAGGCTGATGTTTTTGGTTTATAATTACCAATCCAGAAGAGTAGTGAAGACGCAGCAATGTGGCTTAGATTTGTGTGTCTAAGGCAGTGGTTCTCAACCTCTGGGTCCCCAGATGTTTCTAGACTTCAGCTCCCAGAAGCCCTGAGCATTGACCATAGTGGCTGGGGATTCTGGGAGCTGAAGTCCACAAACATCTGGGGACCCACAGGTTGAGAACCACTGGTCTAAGGGCAGTACACAACTAGGAATCAAAGTGGCAGAATGATGTCCAGCAAGTGGTGAACTGCAAGCTATACTCTATTATACTCTATTTCCCTCCCTGAAGGGGTGTGAATTAATTGCTTTCTGGCAGCTTCTCGATGTCTTGGTTAGGTAATGTGACTGGGGGAAGGGAAAGGTTTTGGTAGGAAATGCACACAGCAGGGGTACTTGCCTGCATCTGGGCAGTCTATTATTTTCTGATGTTGAAAAGTTGAAAGGATTAGCTTAGAGTCATTAAGTCAGGTTTTCCCAACTAATCCACATTAAACTTATGACCTGGCCATGCTGAGGTCACCTCTGGCTTACTTTTGCACCTTTTCCCAGCCAGTATCCCTTCTCTACATGGCATTTTAGCCATAAGTGTATATAACTTAATTTCATACCAATTAATATTTGCCAATTATACCATTTTAAAGTGTGGAGATGTACGGCTACTAACATGGATAGTACACAATACCAAAAGAGTTATGACTCAACTAATTATATGTTGTTGTTGTTTTTCATGATGTTATGGCCCACAAGTGTTCCAAATAACACTCTGCCAACAGTCTTGATGCAACTGCAGTTTTGCATGCAACTTTTAAAAATGGGGAGTTGTGTATAATTTTCATTCATTTTGGTGTGCATGTCTCCCTAAGTATATTCATTTTTTTGATCAGAGAACTGTAATAAGAAATTTGGAAAAGTAAAATGTCAAAATACAACTGCATTTCAGTTGAGGTATTGGTTAGGCAAATGAAAAATATTCAAGGTTATTTACTAAAGTGAACTGCAACAACTTCTGCCCCATCCTTAAAGAAGAGGTTGTCCTAAGCAAAATTTTACTGCAACTAATTTCTTTGTGCCAGCTTGAAGTATCTAGACATTGTGGCAGTTCTGAGATTTTACAAGTCTTTTTCAAATCTTTACAAATATTTGTCTCATATAGACAAATCATGACCTCCTGGCTACCTGGCCTTTCTTCATATGCTCATGACGTGTGCCCCTGTATTTCTTCCCAACCTCCACCCATCTTTACATTGTCAAAGAATCAACTTTTCTTTCAGCCTAAATCTTGAAACTATCCCATGTTCTGCTCTCTCAAGTCCTGTGCTTTTCATTTCTGCTTCTCTGAGCTGAAGAAATTAGCCATTTCTAAAGGTCAGAAGGAAATCAGTGTCCAGCTGTCACCTCAAAAACCCATATGGCTGTTAAGCTGCAGGGAACATCAGCTGTGAACTTCAGCTCCATGAGGATTTTAGCTGCTCATGTCAAATGGATGCCTGGGGAATGCCACATAATGTATCCAATGGGGCATGTGTATTAGTTCTGGAATGTTTGTCTCAGACTTTTCCAATCCTGGGTCACTGAATCTTCTTGTATTACAACTCTTACAATTCCCAGACATGCAGGGCAATAGGTGTCCTATACCATCTGAAGACCCAACACTGAGAATGGCTGAAGAGCGGGACAACAGTTCTCCTGGACTGGACTAGATCTAGCTAATCCTCTAACATTTTGCTTTTGAAATCGCATTTTCTGTGCAGGAAGATTGCTTTTTCTACACAGAAAATATTTCTATGGCAAAACATTTTCTGTGTGGAAATGCTGTTGCATAAGCAAAAAATGCTGAGGGTTTTTTTTTCCTGCAAAACAAACGTGTGAATTTTGTTCAGAATAAGTCCTGAATTGGAAATAGAATTTGAAAACTGCATAGCTTTCAAAGAATTTATCGCAAGGGGAAGAAAATTGCTAGTGATTCATTGCTTCCTTCAAGAAGAAACTTGTTGAAGAATTACAATGGAAGAATTGATCTATGTCTTAATCATGTCAATTTCACGTGTATTTGTTCTACAGTCTGTTCCAACTTACCCAATTCATATAACAGTCTTCATTTTTTGTTTGTTGTTTGCTTTTAAAAACACATGCAGAGCACATTATTTGTAATGTTCTGTTTCAAGCAATATGCATTTTTATGTGTATTTTATCTTATAATACGCATTCATATGTTATTGTATTTTCTGAGCCAGGAAATATATTTTAGAACTTGTCAACATGCAGATTCTAACCTACTTAGTAGTCCAGAAAGTGAGGATGAAATAGATTCATTTAAAAATGAAGACCCAACAAAGTACTCAAGCATCCCTAACTCCTGGATATTTCTCTGACTAGATAAATATCTGGCTGAATAGTCTATAAACTTTAAACTTATCTTCCTTTCCTCCCTCCTTCCCTGTGCACTGAATGACACTAATATGATGGTAACTTATAACACAGTAGCAGTCACAGTGAATGTCGCAAAAATTTATTTGCAAATAAGTAATAAGCAAACAGACTAGCAGTGATGATCATAACTGACGGATAGTTTTAATGAGGTTTTTATATATGTGCTGGACAAACATGCAAATTCATGTGGATTTCTTTGGATATATTGATTTACTTTTGATTTTCAACTTGTGCCGTCATGTTTGCTTGAATTCTGAGTCATTGCAGCCATTCTCTCCAGAACCAACTCTGCCCACACATCTACTTGGGAAATGTCATCACAGGACCTAATCACATCACTCACAATATTAGAAGTACTTTCACTTGCTCATCTTCTAATGTGATATACGCCATCCACTATCAGGAATGCCCTTCAACACTCTACATTGTGCAAACAGGCCAGTCTCTGTGCCAGAGGTTAAATGGACATTAAGTCAGACAGTAAGAATAGGAATACACAAAACCTAGCTGCAGAACACTCCCATTGTCTTGGTCATTCCATCTCAGACCTCAGAACAGCAGTCCTTTGTGGAGGGGGGAGAACTACAAAGGAAGACTGGAAAGAGAAATATCAGAATTGGAATACTACAAATCTACAAACTGTAGTCTATCAGTGGTGGACTGAACACAGACAATGGTTTCCTGGCACACAACCCGTATTATAACACTTGTTAACACCCCAACCTCATGAGGGGTCTCTTGGCCAGTTTATCACATCTCCTTTCTGCTTTCCCAAACAGCATCACACTATATTCCAGTAACTCTTTCCACCGTTTATATGGTTATCTACTCACCTTGGATTTAAGCAACATCTTTCCTCCTGCTTTGGTCCCCCAATGACCAATATTACAAGTTAACTTTTCACTCCATCAGCATACCCACAGGTTTTGCATTTCTATTGCACACACATACAACCAGCTCATTCATAGCTATAAAGGTCTGTTCCTATGCATTTCATTCTATGCATCTGATGAAGCAGACTTATGAAAGTTCATGCCACCAACTTCTTTCTCCTGGTCTCAAAGATGCTACAAGATTCCTTTGTATACTAATTCAGATTAACACAGCTATGTCTTTGAATTCTACCCAGATGTTACAGTTCATGTGTCCTTAGCCCTCCACAGCCTTCCATTATGGGTTTTGTGGTTATTACTTGTTGTTTGCCATCACGTCAACTTCTATCTATGGTCATCCTGTGACTGAAAGTTCTCTAAAACCCCTGGTCATCAGCTGCCCTCTTCAAGTCTTGCCAATTCAGGGCCATGGCTTCTTTGATTGAATCAATCTTCCTAGTGCAGCCTCCCTCTTTTGTTATTGTCTTCCACTTTATTGAGAATTATTGTCTTTTGCAACAAGTCACATTATCTCATGATACGTCGAAAGTACAACAGCCTCAGTTTAGTCCAGTTGTATCATTAGACACAACACTATTAAACGGAGGAAGAATTTTGTTCTTCCTTAGCAGCTGGTTGAATTCCTTCTGACCCAGGGGTCTCGTCTTTTGGCACTATCTTTTATTTCATTTTGTACTGTCTCACCACTGTAAGATTTTTAATGCAAAAGGCATTCAGGGGTGATTACCATTGCCTCCTACCCACTGCTAGCCCAATCGTATGTGTGTATTTGCCTTGAAATCACCTGTTCATGTACAACAGCCCTATGAACTCCATGGAGTTTTCTTAGGGAAGGAATACTCAGAGGTATTTTGCCTTGCCTTTCTCTGAAGTATAGCCTACAGCACATGATATTCCTTGGCAACCCTGAGGCCTGACCCTGCTTAGTTTCCGCGATCAAATAGGATCGGGTGCCTTTAGATATTTAGGCTGTCACTAACTCCTTTGGTGTTAGCTGCCATTGTATACAGCTACATAAACTGCAGTTCTGCTCAAAGTCGCCAGGCATCATAGTCGTTTTTCATCTTGCCACTGTGTGAACAATAGGATGCTTCTGAACTGAATGCTCAGTGGCCCTTGTAAAATAACGTGTCTATATTCAAACACAATTTCATTGTTGTGGCTCCTCATATTTCGCCCAGATTTCCCACTAATCAGAATTAAGAGATGACACTGAATGTTTACTATGACTTTTTTTTTAAAGCCAAGGCCTGACTTAGAAGTGAAAGTACAATTAGTCTATACATTACTCAGACAAGGGTATTTTAAAATGTGAAAGGACAACAATCAAGAAAGGATGAAGGATCAGAGGAACAATGCACAAAGAAGCTTAGTGTACTGACAAAGCACCAGATGCTCTTCTTTTTCCTCTGTTTTCCACTCCCCCCTTCAAAAAAAGTCTCTCTTTTCTGTGGTTGCCTTTATACTGAACTACCATTTCAAAACAAATGTTCATCTCCTCTCAGGTCTCATTTATCTTAAAAGATGAAATCATTTTATAAACCACTAGTTTCCTCTCTGAGCAAGTCAAAGTCTTGCTGGCTATAGCTTGCTGAATGTCAGCCCCCTCCCCTTCTTTAAAGAATGTTCTCTCCACTGAAATGTAAATTGGCATTCTGATTAGATTTTTTTTAAAAGGAAAAAAAAAAGATAATAGAAGCTTAGGCAGAAAATGCTTCCTCCAATCAGAGCAAGTTCCATAGGGTTCTCAAGCCCTGCTGTGCAGGAGAGTTTTCAGTCTCTGAGTCACCATCAATGTGTCGGTCACCTCCAAAAATCCTCTCTTTTTCCTCTTTATTTCATCTTCCTGCTTTTATACTAAGAAAAGCAGGATGGATTATGGAAGGGCTACTTGATGGTGGAGCGGGGGAACTCTTGCAGAGCTGGTGTTCCATTCCTGGCTCTGTCATGGTGTATTTTTAGAAGCCCTCTGAAAACTCCATGATCTCTCCATGACCCAGTTTCCACACTTCTCAAACTGGGACAAACAATACTGAAATTCCCTATCAATCAAGGACATTCAATAAAGGACACCAATATTCATCTTTACCTTTCCGACTTCCCGTTACATTTCCCAGATCTGTCCACTAGAGTTTTACATATCTTCTTGAACATGAAATAAAGATTCTGGAATGTGAAAGCTGTTCCAGTTTTCCTGGTTGAAGGGAGAGGGTTGCAGTAAGCTGATAGGGTGGAATATAGCCATAGCATGTGCATTTCTATACTGCTTATCAGCTATGTGCTCTCTAAGCAGTTTACAATGTTTTTAGCTAATTGCCCGCAACAAGCTGGGTACTCATTTTACTGACCTGCGGAAGGATGAAGGCTGAGTCATCCTGGAGCCTGGCAAGACTGAACTCACAACCTTGTGGCTGCAGTACTGGCATTTAACCACTGTGCCACCAGGGCTCCCTGGAATATGAGTAGTATATGGGTATCAACTGGTTCACTTCTGGTCACAAAATAAAGGTTAGGAAACAGATTCTTCAGGCTTGTCATGTCGGCTGTGCTTCATGACATAATTGATAATGTGACTCATCTACAATAACAAATGCCTGTTGATTATGCTAGTATAAAACACTGTAATCAGTTGTCATCTTAGGTGATAAGATAAGGCTTGGGTGAGCATCATGTGTTACAGGGCACCATGTGTTATATGTTTAACATCAAGTAAAATCTGAATGATGGTTGCAAGTGTGTATTCAGCAATACTATCAAAGCATGGAGCTGTTTACTTAAAAGTGATAGCAATCAACAAGTGATTTACTATGTATGAGCTTTAGAGTATCTGTGCTAAAACCACATGTAACAATGTATTGTATATCAAAGGAAAGGGCCAGTGCATCTTATCTCAGTGAAGAGATATCAAAGAGAACAAGTTTAGAAATGCTGGCCCCAAGGCATCTGGTCAGCATTAAGATCAAAGTATGGAAATAAACGAAGTCCCATGGGAACTGCTGGAAATTTGGGAAAGGGGAAGACCCTGAGAATCCACCAATGGGAATTGTGCATACGTAAGAGTGTGTGCCATTATTTAACCAAGTGTGCATTGTAGAATGTTAGCTTCAACAACAGTTGTGTACTATGGCCCTTTCCACACTCTACCTTTTTGTGAGGGTGTCCGGTGGGGATCCCAGCATCAGTTCTGCAAGGAGGATAGCCTGACAGGAGCGCTTCCCTCTGCACCAGCCAGCTCCCTGCAGAAGGGAGTGCAATGGTCATGCCTCTTCCTTCTACTGTGCAACCAGGTACCTTCTCACACTGTGCTGGAGCAGGAAGAGCAACCATTGTACTTCCTGGGCTTCTGCAGGACAGGTAAGTCTGCAATGGTGGTGTGATTGTGGATCATTGATGGAGAAAACCCACCAATGATTTAATCCATGATTGTGCCGCCTGTGGACAGGAAGAGGACGGGACTGAAATGACATCATGCAGAAGCGTCGTCATGGTCCCAATCTTCTCCCATCCCCATGGCAGGTTGGGAGGGTGTTGCCACAAGGGCCTATGCCTCATATATCTCATTAAATACAATGGGAAAACCCTGTGTGTTTACTTGAGAGTAAAAAAGTATCTAGCATATGACAAGGACAGTGGTCACATCAATGGATCTTCTTGTTGTATAACGAACTAGAAATCAAAGCAAATCTTACATCTCTTAAGTTTTTATGACTGAATGGGATCAAAGGTCCACAATTAGCAGATCTGAGAGCTCTCAGACTGGTTTTTCAAACTGATGGCAAAACCCAAATGAAACTTGTTGAGGCTGAAACTAAAGAAAAGGAGCTAAAGGTAAGATGTATCAGACCCACATGAAGCCTCTAGTTATGGGATGGAGCACCTGTCGGCCCCAGACATAATTTCAAGGAATCTGCAGTATTATCTGGCCCTGCAGCAACTGTAGGCCCACCTATTTTTAACTTGATTATCCATTTTTGAATCAACTCCTCTTCCATGCCATGTATGTGTGAATGTGTGTGTGTGTGTGTGTACATTTGCAGAAGAGAGAGAAAAAGGAAATGCAGCTTTGTGTTAGGAAATGTGAGAGACAGTGCTAGATCTCTCTAGCAGAGTTGTCAAATCGGCAAGGCAGATGCTGAATGATAAGCAGCCATAGAGTGAGAGAGAGAGAGAGTCTAGCAAAGGGGAAAAAAAGGAGCTTAATATCCTGTTTAAGACATGTGAAGTAGTTTACTTACTAAAACTTGGACGTAGTCAAAAATGTCATGCAATGGAGGAGAAAGAAAGCAAACGAAAAGTAGCTGCAGGTTAGAGTGTTATAGGAAGAAAGCGGTTGTGGAAAAGGAATTGGAACTCACCTAACTTGGAAGCTGAACATTAGTGAATACAAGACTGCAAACATTGCTAATTTGTAACAGTTGCTAAAGGATAAGCCTGCACAGGGAAAAGTCTTGAGTTAGCTATGAGGTGAAGAAAGACTAAGGGGAAAGTGGAAGGTGGCAAAAGGAGGGAGGTATGCCTGTAAGGATGCATATCCCTGCCAAACTTCAATCTAGTTTGGAAGAAGGAATATTTTCATGTTCTCTTTCTCTCTACTATGTGTAATTTTAGCACAGTTTCAATTTTTTTCCCACATGTTGGGGTTTTTTTAGCAACAATCTATGCACAATACTGGCTTGAGTACAAAAAGGAGACATAAACTTTCAGGAACAAAATTTCACAAAATACACAATTTCCTGCACAAATATCTTTTCCCAAGTGACAAAACCTTGCAGCAGCTGCATACCCTGCAGCCTTTTGCAGATGAAAACTTAGAATCATGTGGCCAAGCCACATCAGAATGGCATATAGATGGAAAAAGTGATCCATCAGGACAAATGAACGAATTATAGGTTGCAGCAGTTTGCTTTTGCCTGAGCCTACTGGGAAGGGCAAGATCCTGCCCCTTCTCTACTCTCTCTCCTGTTGAATGAATTGAGTGCAAACTGCTTTCACACTTTGAATTCAGTTTGCAGCAATTGAAATAAAATGAAGACAAAGGGGGAAAGTGGAAGGCGATAGAAACTGGGACAGCTGAAAAAGTAAAATGAGAATGGATTAATCTGGACTAGGTCAGCCAAAATCAGACAACTGGACAGTATGCAGTTAACATTTTTTCCAGTGGGATGTCTCAGTATGTTGAAGCACACTTTCTTGCCAAGGACAAGACAAACTGCAAGTATTCTTTACATCCCTACCTGCTTGGCATTTCCGAGAGGTCACTGATCTTTACATACAAAATACATTTTCACATTCTACTTCTCTTGATCCACATGTGTATATACCAACATCATCTTTAGCAACCTAACTGCAATCAATTTGGGGACAAGTGGATTAATGTTCTAATATTCAATAGTCTTGTAAATGGATGGGAAAAGAGGAAGAAGGGAGAAGAACCTTCATATAGATCACTTGATGATCACTTGCATCAGCACTTAGGCCATCTCACACTACACAATTGTTGTTGTTTTTGTTGTTGTTGTATGCCTTCAAGTCATTCCTAACTTAGGGGAATCCTAAGGTGAGCCTGTCATGGAGTTTTCTGGGGGCTGAGAATATGTGATGCTCCCAAGGATGCTTTCACATTATACAGTTACAGCACTATGATTCCATTTCCTCTGAGGATTCTCTAGCCCTTTTCTGTGACAGCTGCTGTTTCTTCTCCTACAATGTCCAAAATGGTGTTAGGTCTGGGGTATTGTAGTGGATATAATATGGTGGCCAGTCTGTCAATAACAGTTGTTATTACTGAAACAATAACAACCAAACGTAGGAAAGAACAAAATGTAGCTGTTGTACCGTCAATGCTAATAGTGGTCCCCACTCATTCCAATTTCTTTGCCCACAAACAAGCCAGAGAGTTTCAAGAGGCCTTTGGACACAGTTCTAGTGGAAATGACTAAAGAGACCATTTATCAAGGTCCCCAGTCACTGGGATGTTTTTAAGTGTCATAAAACTTACAGAATTTTCTTCCTTGACTAGGAAAGCTTCCGTGAGGCAGAGTTGATCTAGGACTAATAGAGATATTGGAGTGATACCGGCTTATATAAACATTCTTCCTCTCCACAGATGCAATTTAATAGCAGTTGAATAGGGGTTGAGTGAAAATAGAATTCAGAAGGAGCACAACATGAAGCCAAGTGAACCCACAGCACAGTGAAGGAACAGAATGGGAAACATTCACTGATCCTTATATCTCAGTATTTGACTACACGGACAAATCAGATTGGACCTTTCTAAGTATTTTCTTAAAATCTGTCTTGGCAACAAAGAACTTAGCTCCAGCAAAGGATTTCACAGAAAAGCCATATGAATGGAACATCTGCTCTGGATTTTAGCACTAAGGGAGTTGATGACCCAAACGTTTGTTCCATTTGTTTGTGTTTGTTCTGTTAAGCAAAGTTTTGGTACTCAAGGACCTAAGACTAATAATGGAAGAGATACAAGCAGGCACAAACAGTCATCAGAAGAATACCAGCTTTTGCTCTTAAAAATAATGAGGAAGCATCCCTCAGGGTGCCTCAAATAATTATCAATAAATTATTCTGGAAAGTGTTGAGGTCTTAGGGCCCATGAAAGCCCCAGCTTTCTGCCCCATGCAGGTTTGCAATCTGATTTTAATGTTTCTTTGTTTTTGTTTTTTTTAATCTGCTACTCATTTATGCACTGTTGTTATGGCCTATGGCTGAAAGAAATAGGTCCGAACTGAGCCAAGTAAAAAGTAAAGAACGATTATGTGGTATGGGGACTTTTTTTTCCTGGAAAGCTCTACAGAAGGATAAATAATGACATTTCCCAAGCTCTTGTGATGCCAAATCCAAACCTCAGGCATGAAACTTTCAACCCTAAACAAAGAACATTTCACATGTTCCTCTCATTTCTTCTATGGCTCTATCCACTCCAGTAACGTGATCCATCTTGGGAGACACTTCATAGCACCACCATGTTATTTCATTACTTGAATAACCAGACATGAGAATGATTGAAACATCCAATTGTCTTCTCGCTGCAGATACGATGGCCAGAGTCCAACCCACTGAAGCCTCAATCTTCGCTTCCAACTCAGCTCTTTATTGTAAGGGATGGCATCATGCAACATGGTATGTTGCTCCAAATAATCCTTTCTGCCTTACCCTGTAGCTCTGTGTGTGGAGGTGTGTACATATGCAGAACAGGTTTGCAAAAAAGGAGCAACCTAAATGCCCAAGCAGTTAGAGCGTTAGCAGTACAAGGAAAGACAAAATGATCCTTGTTAATTCATCCATTCAGTCCCCACTACACTGCTAATATTTGTCCTTTTACCATTTACCTTTCAAAGTACGGGCACTGATTCAAAGTTTGGAAATTTAATTATTAAAAGTAGTGAGGTACAGTTGGAGCTCCAAGACACCTCAGAAGTAGTCAGTTACCACACCCTCCAGCTGTCCCAATTTGGCAGGGAAAGTCATCCCACTTTTCAACTGCTTTTGAAATGACCCAGTTTCTCTCTCCTTCCCTCATTTCCCCTTTCTCCTTTGCCTACTTCCACTGGTACAACTGAGTTCAAAGTAAAAAAAGCAAAATTATAAGATTCTGTGATTCTAAGGATTTCTTGAAAGCCGGAGAAGGTTTTGCAAGCTATGCCCTATGAGGAGCAGCTTAAGGAGCTGGGTATATTTAACCTGGAAAAGAGAAGGTTAAGAGGCAACTAAGGATAGTTAAGAGGAAGGTTAAGAAGGATGCCATATGGAAGATGGAGCAAGCTTGTTTTCTGCTGCTCCAGAGACTAGGACACAGAGCAACGGCTTCAAACTTCAGGAAAAGAAATTTTGCCTAAACATTAGCAAGAACTTCCTGACAATAAGAGCAGTTTGACAGTGGAATGCACTGCCTCGGAATGTGGTACTGACTCCTTCATTGGAGGGTTTTAAACAGAGGCTGGATGGCCATCTGACAGGAGAGCTTTGATTGTGTATTCCTATGTATTGGACTTGATGGCCCTTGTGGTCTCTTCCAGCTTTATGATTCTATGAACTGAACTTTATTTTGCAGCCCTGGAACAGTTTGCATGGAACAGAATTTAGTGTACAGACTGTCTACTCCTTATTTTTTAAAAATAACGATTATGTGACACATAACAAATTGTGCAACAAATATAAAATTTCTCTACTAATGGTAACAATAATGAATTGATTTCTGGAGTTGACTAATAATCAACTAAACAAGTTATTTTTTAAGCTAACATCACCAGGTCTCAATGTTATTAAGCCTTCATTACTGGAGGAAAAGGGAATTAATTACAGGTGCCTAGTTGTTTATAATAACAAATAACTCTATTATTTGTAACTACCTATTCTAAGTTTTGACAATGACATGCTAATATCAGAAAACAGATCTGCTGTATGCATATAGATTGTCTTTGAAGAGTTAAAGGCACATTTAATTATTTAACAAATTGGTTCTGGTAAGGATTGTATAGTCATGGTTGTCCAATTGCTTACTGAAGGACCCTGGGCAGGAGAGGCTGGTCTAGTTGGAAAGAGCATTTTCTCTCTATGCCCATTTCCTCACTAGACTGTTATAGTGCTGTTATTCCACTTTTAACATCTTATGGAATCCTGGAATCCTGCAAACCCTAGGATTCCATAGGATGTTGAAAGTGGAATAATACCACTGTTACCCTGTAGATTGGGGGTCCCGGGAGGGGCGCCCAGGTGACCAAACAATCCAAGGAAAGATGGGGAAATTAGCTGGAGCACTCTCTTAAGCTAGCGAGAGGCAGAGTAACTTAGCAGGAATCTTTTACCCTATGTATACAGGTTCAGGTCAGTGAGCAGTCAGACAGTTTAAAATGGCAACAAGGATATTTATTAACAAGCAGACAAATTATTAAGAAAACACAACCACACAGCTAACTAGAAATAGGAATGAGAGTTTTGGGGGAAATGGGTGATACGTCACCTTTCTCGTAGTCCTGAAGAGGTCCAATTGAAGAGAGGAAACTCGGCATGGCGGCCGAGGGGAATTCACTGGACAGAGCGGCAGCAAGGCTAGATGGAAGTCTGGAGCGATTTGAGGAACTCTTGGAACTGGGGTTTTTTATTAGGGAAGGAATGACTGTAGGCTAGTCTGGTCTTGGGCAAAAACAATGAGTTTTGGGCTGGAGACAATGTCTCCAAAAGGTCAGAATTTACATGATTGAGTTAAGGTCCGAATTGACAATAGTATGGCCAGTATGCAAATGCAGCTAGCTTGGCAGTTGAGCACTCAGCTCGCCAGGGTGCCCTCTCGGGGCAGAGGTCTCTTTGTTTTGACGCACATCTGTAATGAAGGTGTTTGTTCCGGGAGGTCTCTTAAAGCAGGTCTGGCAGTTTCTGGCTTCCCTTGGTGTAAACATATAATGAGTCAGCATATAATAGCCATGCTTAGCTTCGTGCTTGTTTGGCAGCCTCACAAACACTTGGCTGAGGGTGGCAGAACAGGGCCGAATTGTGATATCAAAAATGATATCTAGAGTTTACCAAAGGCCAGGCCAGTTCACAGTGATACCACCACCATAACAGTGTAGAGTGGAAATGGCCTATGTCAACAACATAACATACAAATGAAGAGGTGGGTTGATGAATTCTTTGACTCATTCTGATGCTGCAGGGCTAAAGGGAATGTCTGGCTGGCTGTGCTATGTCTGCATCCTGAACTGGTACAGAAAATTATATGATCCAAAAAGAAGCTTTCACAGACCCTCTGAGTAAAAGGAAAAAGAAAGTCATGTGGGAGACACTTTGAAATGTTCTGGTGCACATCAGAAATCCATGCTGAATGGAAACACAAACTGCCCTGGTGTTCACGGTGCCTCCCTGTTCTTATTTCCAATGGCTGAGGAGTTCGTGATTAGACTGAGCTTCATCAAAGGGCAATTTTCAGCTGCCAAATAGATTTGTACAATAAATCCACATGGGACCAGATTAACGAGTAAGGGAGACATCCAAAATCAAAAAAGCGAGCTGCTGTAATTCCACAGTAAACTTGAAAGGATGATGTCGAAATGATATTCAGGCAGTTTAAGGAGACACTATCAATAACACACACACACACACACACACACACATATTTGTCATTCCCGCTTCTTTTTTCCCTAAAGCCATTGTAATTTCTTAACTGGATGCCAGCAGAATAAAGCCAGTGGTGGAATATGGCACTGTTTGGAAACGAATAATATACACACATACAAAAAAACCCACCTACATTATACTACCCTTCCCTGCTCTACCACTACTATCCTATTTCATTAAGTCTCAAAACACGTTCTGGTCGCACAAGGCTGCAAAACATTAAAAAGTATTAAAGGCTTTCAAAACTCATAAGATCAACTAAGGAAGCTGCTGACTTCTTCTCTACACATAACACTGCATCCTTCTAATCACAGTTTTCTGGGCAGTGAAGAGCCTTCTGCTAGTTTAGGGAGGGATATTTAGAATTCTCAGCCAGAGAGCTCTTTAGCCTCAGTAAATTACAAATCCCAGAATTCCACAGGATGTTGAAAGTGGAATAATAGCACTATAACAGTGAAGGGCGGAAGTGGCCTGGGTCTGGTTAAAGAGATCATATAACTCCCCTGCTAGAACAGGTCCACTGCCTGACAATATGTTTTCAAAGTTATGGTTATGACCTAGGAAGCCTGATACAGCTTAGGTCCTTGTTGTCAGGCTGACTTTATCTCCCTATATGAGCTAGCCCTGCCCCTGAGATCAATAAGAGAGATGCCCTTTCTCTCAGTTCCATTACCATCACAGGTACAGCTGGTGGAGACACAAGACAGGGCCTTCTTAGCCCCGACCCCTGGGTTCTTGAACTCTCTTGCTAGGGAAGTGAGAGTGTCTCTCTCTTTCCTGCCCTTTATTCAGCAGGTGAAGTTTTTGTTTTTATTCCAATAGGCTTTCCGAACTGAAGGCTTTTTGGAAAGGGCTTTTAAGAGGATTCTGTATTGGTTTATGGAGGTGAGGGCGATCTGGCTGTGACATCTGTCACCCACCCCATTGATCGCCAGGGTATTGGTTTCATCTGCACTTTTTTAAAATAGATGATGATCACAACAACGATAATGGTGATGCCACATTGTGACCGTGCTTTCCAATTAGGATATCAATCGTGTGTTCCTGGTTGGTATATACACAATGTGGTGATCCCACAAAGGCAACAATTTGCAGTAAAGAAGAGGGAAATTCAACATAGGAATGCTGTTTGCAGTGGCAGTCTGTGTTTTTTTAAAAAGTGTTCTTACACCCTCAAAAAATAGTTGGTCTGGCAATTCTATCACTTTAGATTCTGGTTTCGACAGAAATTTTATACCAGACTCCAGGAAGGGTATGTTCCCCTGACAGATAACATATTTTATATTCACAAGTTGATTGGGAGGTTGAGGCAATAATGGAGATGTCAGGGTTGAAATTAACATTTTTAGGTTCTCAAATGAGATACTAATGTCTGCAAAAGTATTTTATGGAGTCCTCTTGGGAGATCAAATATCACTTTTTAAAATTATACCCCTTAAATCTGTCCAGCTGGCTATTCTATTCATGTCAGATTTATGATTTTTGTTTTTAACATTTCCAGTTAAGATGAACTCCTGGATAATTCTGTGGGTTTTTTAGACACCTTCTCTTAAGAACATAAAGATTTGTGCTGTAGAAAACTGAAGGTGTGTAAAGTCCAACATTCTGTTTCTATAGAAAGTCTCATCAGATGCCTATGGGAAACCACAGGCAGCAAAGCTATTTTACAGTCATGTTTCTCAGCAACTGGTACTGAGTAGCATAGTACCTCTGGAACACAATTTGATATGTACCCATCAAAAATAGCAGCTATTTAGACAGACTTATCTTCTATAAGTATGTCTAATCCCTCTTGCAAAGCTGTATCTTCCTTTTAACCTCTGGTTTTACAGTCCCCTCCATCTTCTGTTTTGAAGTTAAATGTGATGGTGTTCTTGGACTTTCTTGGTAATTGTCTATTTACACATATGGATGAAACCATACTGATTGGTGATTAGATAGTACCATAGCCATTGTTTCAGGAACACTAACATCACATCAAGTTACAAATTTAGGGTCAAGTCCAGGATCATCTTCTCTCTAGATAGTTCTATGATCAACAGTTTTACAGCACAGACATGCAAGTTATCTAGAACTGTTATTTCTTTATGGTGACTGGAATACACACTTACCCAGTCTATGTGAGGGCAACTAAAGTCACATATTTCTACACTACTTTCTCCATTCTTTTCTGATGGTAACTAGGACTGAAACAAAATTATTGTCATAACAGGGTGAAAAAGAAAAAAAAAAGTTCCAGGGAGAACAAGTCTTAAGATTACTGGAAGGTCATTTGTACTATTTCAGATATATTCAATATTCATGGAAAGAAGCAGACATATTCCATATTTGTGGACAGAACACTGACAGAAGACCCTTCTTCTACTCTATCTTTCCAGTCCCAAAGAGATCATTGTGGTCTAAGACAATGCTTTCACAACCTGATTTTTGTTTGTTTGTTTGTTTGCAAATATAACAACATTATTCATTAATGAATGAAAGGGGACCAAACAATGTAAAAGAAAAAGAAAAACAAACAAAGAATCCAGATGCAGTTCCCATATAAGAGGAAAAAAATGATAATAGCAGAATCACATAAACTGTTCAGATACACGAGATAGAAGAGCATTGTTTTATTTTGATCAGTTTCTGCCCAAAATGATAGACCTGGAAAGCGCTGGATGTTTCCCACCTCCATGCAGTCAGACCTATTCTGATCTCATCCTTGTCATAATTGGTGTGTGTACTGTAATTTATCCATATGGCTTACTCTCCATTTCCAGCCTGGGTGATGCCCAAAAACATGTCAGCAGTGGAGAGGAAAGAACTGATTTAAGATGTGCCATTCCCACAAAAGGGGAGTTAGGCCTTTTGCTAATGGAGCAGGAGAATAGAGGTCCTAGGATTCCACTTGGAAGGAACTGTGATGTTGCTTCCAAAAGTCAAGCTGTCTTTACGATCTGTGGTCAAAAGCCATTCCTTCCCCACTTTTGGATAACATTTTTGTTACATAAAACAGCCATGGACGATGCATCATCCACTTGTCTTCCAGGCTTGGATTCAAAATCCAATTTGCAAGTTCCAATAGTTGAATAAGGGCATGGGAAGTTCAACCGTTGATGCAACATGAAAAGTCAAAAAGATAGTTTGAAACTGCACAGTTCTTCACAGATCTGGCTATATCTGTCTCTCTGCCTTCGTATAGGAATATATCCATGCCTGGAACTTTTGCATTCTAATTCTAACCTTCTCAGATGGCCCAAGATCTTATACTCTTAACAGTCTCATTTACCTGGAATGAATACACTTCCAAAACTCCTGCATGCTGCTACCAACCTCTGTTCTGTTACCCAGGTTTCTTGCACGATTGGGAGATATGTAGGAGGCATAGGGTCGTCCTTTCCTTTTTGGTCTTTTGCTGACAGTCATTTGCCATTTACAGAAAATCAAAAGTAATTGCAAGGCCACTTTCAGTTTCACCAAAGTGCTGCTAAGGCCTAAGTAGGATGTGATAGTGAACAGATAGTATTTAAATGGCGGACTGAACTACCAGGAGACATCTAGGGAGTTACAATTCTCCATTTGGGGCTGAAAATTCTTTTGGGGGGATGGTGATGGATTCCTGTGGACTCAAGAGCTATACAAAAGGTTCCTATGGGACACACACAGGCTGCAGGCTGCACAATTCACACTTATCCCCTTTTCCTATGTTCTTAAGGTAATACCTGGAGACACTTTAAGCCAGACCTCCATAGCTGTAGAAGTTATCTTCAGTCAATCATTGGTTTTATAAAAGCAAGCCCTCCAGATGTTTTTGGATATAGTTGCCAGAACCCAATACAATACATTTAGTGGCAGGTGATTATGGAAACTTTGGTCCAACACATCTTGGAAACTAAAGATTCTCCATCTCTTCTGTAAAAGATTTTAGGTAATTGTGGTGGGCAAGGCCAGTCTGAGATACGAGAGAGCTACTTAGAGCAGAGCTGGGGTACCATTAAACACCAATCGGAAAATAAATAAAATAAAACAAAACAAAACTTTGGTTTAAGTTCTTTTGCAGCTCTCTTAAAGAACTTCTCCTAAGTTCATTGAAATTGGCACATCCAGCTTGCGGATCAAATACTGGACACAAACGTGCAGTGCTTCAACATGTGGGACATTGTAATGCTTTTAACATCACATTTTATTAGCTGAACATTATCACATGACATTCCTTATAGAAAACATCACCAAGGAGAGAGAAAAAGAGACCTCCAGGGCAGCAACAAACATAGCCTCCTCTACTTCCACGTAAACTCTCCCAGATGGGAAAAGTAGAATCATTTTAATTTTTTTTTTCCTGTTGTAAAACATCCAAAGGCGTGCATACCAACTTCAGGAATCACCAGTCTGCAATCCTGACAAGGAAGCCAAGGAAAAGAGTGGCCAGGCATTTCAACTCATCAGACTCTCAGCTTTGTCCCTGTTTGGTAGTGAAGCACTATCTCCTTCAGGCATTTTGGACAAAAGAGAGAATTTCTAGATCCGTAAACTTAAAAACATGACCTCATCCTAGAGGATAATAGCATGATCCACTGAAGTATTTTGAAAACAGAGTTTTCTAAACCAGTGGTTCTCAAACTTTTTACCCTGTGATCCTCTTTACATCTACGTGAAGATGTTGCACAGCCCCAGTCCACACTGCACTCCCTTGTGTCCTGCCCTACACCTCTCTCTCTCTCCCTTTCTCTCTCTTTCTGGCCCTTCATGTCACCCACATCCTCTATCTTAACCCTGAGTTTTTGCACTCTTTGCCTGCTCTCTTCACTTCTGTCCCACCCCCAACCCAAGAAACTGCCTCATGGCCATTAAGGAGCATGCACCTGCTGCACACTTGATGGTACATTCAGAGAAGCTGAGTGGGAAAAGCATAAAAAAGGGAAGCCAATTTGCTACGTCTGAGGTGGGAGGAAGGTGTAATGGGAAGATGCTTTGTGTTACTCTTTTTCAGAGACCAGTCAATCCTCAGAAGTGCACACATGCATACCTACACACTTAGGGTGTTTCTGCACTACATTGTTATAGTGTTAATATTGCACTTTCAACATCCTGTGGAATTCTGGGGTTTGTAGTTTCCTGAGCCTGAGGCCAAAGAGCTCTCTGGCTGAGAAGTCTAAAGGTCCTTATCTAAACTGGAAATCCCAGGATTCCATAGGATGTTAAAAGTGGAATGATAGCACTGTAACAGTGTAGTGCAGAAAAGCCCATAAGCTTGTCCTTCTTTTTCACATCAGCTGTACTTGCAGGCTGAATTTTCTTGTCCCCTCGCTTGAGTAACTATAATACCCACCCCACCCCAGATCTCACCCCACAGTTTGAGAACCACTGTTCTAAACTGTCATCTTGGATAAAAGCTCAGTTTCATCATTAGCAACTGAAGAAGGCAGAAACCAAAACATGTCATTCATTTTATATATATTTTTAGTTTGTTAATCACTCCAATATATATAGGATCCAGGAGAAACATGCTAGAAATGCTTTTGAATCTCTCTCTCTCTCTCTCTCTCATACACACATACACAGATAGATATATAAACCATTTTTTAAAAAAAACTTTGAAGAAAAATAAAATCATTCAGCAGCTCAAATGACTGAACATGGTTTAACACAGAAAGAGTAGGTTTGCTTATTTAAAACATGAAAGTTATTTAAAAAGAAATGTACATAGGAGAGGTTCAAAACCCTTAGTACTTTTAGCTCAGAGGTGAATAGACATCAAAAAATACATCTTTAGAAAGAAAAAAATAAAGGCTAGAGAATTCTGTCTCAAGAACACAAAGGCAGTAACATATGGGGTTAGCCACTCCGAAATTGTGATGACCACTTGTGCTTAATACTATACTGCCCATCATCTTTGCCTTTGGTCATATTGTACACAGATAGGGTACATATGTGTTATAGTTACACACACACACATATATATACATGTACATACATACCTACTAATATATAAAAGCCAAAGTTTGTTTGTCTGTGTCAGATGAGAAGACCTCATATGATTGGCTGTGTCAGGAAAAGACCTCATATGATTGGCTGCCTAAGAAGATTGTTATAAATGATGCCTCTGAGACCAAAGAGCAACTGATTGTGCCAAGAACTGAGCCAGCAAGTGAGCAAATCAACTTGCAAACATCTCCCACACTGGAAGGTCAAGCAGAGACAAAGTTGCCCTGGCCAGCTCATGACAGAGAGGGAACCAGCAGTGATGCAGAAGAGTCACAGCCACCTGTGCCCATCAGCCCTCAATCACGAAGAAGGCTGAAACGGGCTGCTCAGAGGGAGGCTGCATGAACTAGGTTGAAGATACAACAACAAGCAACACCTGTTCACAGCGGCTATTTAAGTCTGCCGGTGTGGCTGCTTTTTGCTTTCAGTAAATTACTAGCAAACCCTCATGACCTTCGTGTCTTCTGCCTTAAGACTGAACCTTGACCTGGCTCGGCTTGCATTTCCCTTATGTTTGGTGTATTTGGACTTAGTATTCCTGACCTCTCTCCTCCCTTACTGGCTGAGGCTTGGCAGGGAGAGAATCTTGACAAAGATGCTATAGAATCCTGGGGTTTGCAGTTCAGGCAAGGGACTTTAGAATTCTTGGCCAGAGAGCTGTTGGGTCTCTCTTGAGTAGGCTGGTTGCTATGGAGATGAGGCCTAGCAGCAAGGAGGAGGGTAGTGTATTCCCTCAGGAACTTAACCACTCTATGTTAATATCTCTGAATACAGGTTGGATTGGGGAATATGGGGAAAGTTATAGGTACTGAACAAGACAGTTTGGGGAATCAGAGATACAGCATCACAAATCTTTCTAACTATTACCTATGAGAAAATAAAATCCTGGGCAACACCAGATGTATATGCTAGTATATATATATATAAAAATAAATATATATGTGTATGGAGGGGGCAACATGTTGAGAAAAGTTGATGTAGAGGCCCCTGTCAATAGGCCTCATTGAATATTCCAGAGGGATCTTTCCATTAAGATCTCTCATCTCCAGGAAATTATTCTAAGTACAATAATTTATTCTTTCAGGGGCTCATTATATAACAGGTGGACAGTTATCCAACTTAATATAATGTGATTTTTCTGTCTTTCATTATCCAGTTTCTTTCTGTTTCTCCCCAGTGGGAGTCTTCAGGACTTTGGGCCAGAAATCCAAAGCCTCTAAATGCAACAATCCTGGCTTACCACATTGTGAAGTACATAAAGTAATACACTTTACTGTAACTACAGAGTCCAGGGAGAGAGACTGAATTCCAAAGGCTAAAATTATCTCACTCCACCATCGAAGTGTCACCCTAAAAGTTCACAAGAGAAGAATGCGGGTTTTTTTCTTCTTTTTTCAACAACTTGCATATAAGCTCAGATGTTTCCACGCCCTCCAACCGTCCTGATTTGGCATGGACAGACCCAATGAATCCTCTGTCATCCCACTTTTTTCAACTGCTTCCAAAATCCCCCCACTTTCTCTCTCCTATTCCCACTTCCCCACTTTGCCCTCAGGTTACTTCAAATGCTCCCAACAGAGTTCAAAGGACAAAAGTAGTTTGCACTCCATTAATTCAGCCAGCAAGAGAGAAAAGGAGGAGAATAGTGCCCTTCACAGTAGACTCAGGCAAAGGCAAACTTCCACAGTCTTTCCTAGCTTGTGTGTTCTACCTCATTTCTAAGTTTTACAACCTTGACCATACTCTAATGTTTCTTGGCCATGTATGTCCTGGTTTTCATCTGTGAAATGTTGGGGACAAGGTGTGTGTGTTAAATCAGGGTTGTATAGCATAAATCTGCACATGTTGGGGTTACACACTGGCTGTGCTACTCAGCTCTTGTGTTGAATGGGAACACTATGCAACTGAATGCACACCTGCATACTCAACTGGATGCTCAACTGAACCTACATGTGCACACACACATGTATATCTGCCTGTACATCAACATTTGTCTGCACAATGTCACCTCCCACACAGTTCTATTTCCACAACCTTGACTGAATGGAGACGTTCCACCACGTGCATAAGACACCAAGAGGATTCCAGCCAAAGACTCATCTTTTCTGTGTTATTTTGTTTTCCAACACGGAATTGACTGATACACACATGGCCAGGCTACTAGTTTGTAATGTGAACATCTGCTCAAAGACTTTTCAGGGTGAGTCAACATGACACCATAGGCACGAACTGCTGTAGATCTTGTTTTGACCTTCCTGTCCATGTACTGTTCATCCTACAATTCTCTCCCAAGTTCCTAATGCAATTCTGAATAAAACTAGGTATTAAATTTTGGTCCCAGCATCCCAGAGGAAATAAACAAAGCAAGACCAAATATATCAGTGTGGATTCTCTTCTATTATGGCAGTAGTTTCAAATAAATCTCTCTTACCATGATTAGATCAGCACCAGCATTTTCTTCTTCATCTTCAAATATTTTCAAAAGCATAAGCATATTATATTCTGTCTGAGGTTAATCAAAGGACTTTTGCCTGATGTTCAGGGTGATTATAAAAATAGTATGCCCAATGACAAGTACATTTATGCAAAAATAAGTTCCTCCTCTGGTGGATGTATAGTAATCCTACACACCCACCAGAATATGTTGTATTAAGCATATCTCTGAATAATCACACAGGATCAGGGTTTGAATTCACTTGGCTATGGAAACCCTCTCTGAACAAATCATGCCAAGAAAACCCTGTGATAGGTTTGCCTTAGGGTCACAATGCATCAGAAACAACTTGAAGGCAAACAACAGTCTACCAAAAGCAAGTGTACAATTCCATGATGAAACAAAATTTCTAAAATTTTTGAAATTTTTTTGACTATAAGCTCCATGTGTCACAGACACTGTCACGCATCAGAAGTCAACAGAACACCATGTGTAGTGATGAGGGGACCATATTTGATGATAATGATTACCTATAATAAGAATTTACTTTTGTGCTTGGGAAAAAGCATTTTCATATTTGAAAGTTCAATCTTCATATATCCTTCCTGAAGACAAAAAAAAATCTCAAGTCTCTTGATTAATTAAAACAGAAACATCGTCATTAAGAATTACCTTGTTAAATCCAATGCTCACTACCCAGTTAGTTAGCTGTAACTCACATCCCACTGGAAGTAATTGAACTTCTATTGATTTCAACTAGTCTTAGTCACAAGGAACACTTATAGGATGAAGATCAATGATTTTACATCCTGTTTTCTCTAAACACTCTAAATTCAAAAGCAAAACTAGCTTCACATTCCCCATTATTTTGACTCTGTTTTCCTTTTGTGCATTTTCCTTCTCTCTTTCTTTCGGCACTAACGATATAGAAAAGAGGGTGGTTGTAACGGAGTGACAAAACGGACTGCTTCATTTCTTTAAAATCCCTCTTGTGCAACTTTCACGGGCATTATAAATTAAGAATGACAACAGTGCATTGCTCTGGCACCTAATGGAAGACTCCATCAACCCAGTAGCAGGAAGCAGATGGACTGCATGACAGTTGAATTCTACTGAAGCATGTGCCAAGGGAAACCTTTCTTCAAAGATAGATCCATATGGCACTTTAACAGATGGACCACAACATGGCAAGGAGCAAGAAACCAGCTCTTGTCCTAAATTACCTCATGGAAAAAGATAAGAAATCTTCTGTCTTATTAAGGAATATATAGCTTTCTCTTGTGAAATAGTCAAGTTTTTCATAAATAGGAGGCCATATTTTATGAAGTTCTTTGCCTTCTGAGTTAAAAGAGCAGGTCGTCACCTCACAACTATACCTGGGTCTCAAAATTCTCCACTCTACTTAGGGATAAAGGAATGGTTGAGGGAGCGGTTTCAAAGAATTTCTCCACACTGCAGGTGACATGGGGGAAAATTCTCCAACAGCTTTTTCAGAGATAGGGCTCATCGCTTGCAAAGTCTAGCATTTTTTGGTTTTGTACTGTTACTTAAAGTATTAAAAATAGCAATTGTGTTGGCAGCCTGGTCAAAACTGTGCATTGTCCACAATGTGACATACCAAGGTTGTTCTAGGAAATTGTAAAAAAGGAAACACCAGCCAACTAATGGATAATTCTCATGAGTTTAATTTCAGTGCAGATAGTATTCTATATATATTAAAAGATGCTACATATATTTAGATACAATTTTTCCGCTCACTTCCTTTCTTATCTATTTTTGTATATTACAGTCAGAGTTTTTCCCCTTTTTTTGCTTAGTGTCGTAAAAGTTCATCATTCAAGCAAGAAAGTAACTCAAGTGAGCAGGCGCAAGATAAGACGGCTAACCAGTACACATCTGGAGCTGAGCAAGTTCTAGACCTTGGACAGTACAGGAGATACTGTCCTAGAAAATATTGCCTTGAATTCAGGACTATGACTAACAATCCTGCAATGACGGTAAGAGACTGTTGCCCCAGCACTGGCCTAGAGCAACTGTCAGGGTTTCATAGCCTGGCCAGAGAAACCCCTTGGCAGTACCATCCTCTCAAGAACTTCCACTGGGTTTCTTAAGAGACTTGTGCCTTTTTCTTCAGTCACTGCTTTTTTCTGCAGTGCTTCTTCTGAGAAGGAGCTTTCTAGTTAGGGAAGCTTCCACAGAAGCTTCCTGTTCAGTGGAGGCATCGAAGTTCCACTCCTGAGAGTGAGTAGCTCTCTGCTAGAGTTTAGCATACAAGTGTGGTGTCAAAAGTAGAAGCTCATACTTGGGAGGGACCAGAAAGCAGGTCTACCCCTTCATGGAACTGTTGGTGAACTCTGTCTCTGAGGTTATTCAGTCCACAAACATGACTCGTCTGTATCATTGGAATCTGTGTCTCTATCCATTATGTCTGAACTGTGTGGACAAAGTTTTTTATATTTTTCCCTGCTAAGCAAGTTTGCCTTCGACCTGTATTTTAAATTAATTCCACACTTTACCCATAACCGTATACAGGCATCCACTGCTTTTTGACAGTCCCTTTTTGATGATCTGCTCTTTGGGCACTAACTAGAACTACTACTGTCTTTCACTCTGTATATCCCACCCCTCTCAAAACCTCACCCAATCTGTCCTCACAGAAAAGGAGGTGGATCATTATTGTGAGTTTTATTTTATTTTTTTTATTTTGAGTTTTATACTTCATTCAGAAATTTTTCTTTTTCCTGATCCCACCTGCCTCCCCCCTCGATACCTCTCTCTTCCTCTTCTCCCATCCCATGTTTTTCAACCACGTACACCAGTTTCTTGGCTCATAGCAGCCTCACCACTGCCCTGGCCACCTTAAAGACTGGGTGCTGCGTTTTGAAGATTTCTGGATTTTGACAGTGCTGTGGTTCCTAACTTGTCAAATAAATGGTGGATGCCTGTAGAAGCTCAGACTGCATCACTGGTCTATAGCAATCAGTCAGAAGAGACAAAAACAGAAAGCCTTTAATGATGCCAGAGCTCTCAACTTATAAGCGGAGAGCTCTGGCTCTCATCTAGTTTTGTCAAAGATGACTACCAGTAAAGGAATATTTGTTTCATGACAGCTGATTGTGCCAATGAGCCCTGGGAGAGCACCTATCCAAATGGGTTTCCTTCTCTCTTCAGTTGCTTGTAGGGAGACAGCTATGGTGCTAATATTATTCAGATGGGAAGTCATTGAGATGGAAATGTTGGCTGTCAGCTCTAAGTGCTTTCAAATTTTCCTTAAAATTTCAGAGGACTGTCAATGAAGCTTTGGAAGAAAACTTTCAATAGCCATGCTCCCTTATACTGCTGTCAGTGGCATCAGCTACTCCATATCTTATCCTGCACTGACTATTCTGCTTTCCCAGATTAGAGGTGGGCAGTGGAAACCCTCTCCTTTCAATTCTCCCAAATGGTCTCTTCAAAGAGAAATCCATATAACAAGTAAAATCCACTTCAAAAGAGGCTGGCAAAGTATCTGTAATCATTTTTAAACTCATTTCTGTTGCTCCCTGTTGTTTAGAACAATCCTTTTGTAGCTTGATCTCACACTTGCTTTGCTGTCAATTGCTTTCTTCAGGGCACAACCAAGCTGAGCAAAATTCTCTTCCAGCATTGTAGAAGGTTACACAATGCAAAGATACACATAGTAACCTATGGTGCAATGCCACAGTATAAGGGGCCATACACCAACGGAATAAAAGGAGAGCAGAAAGCAAGATGGATGTAAAAATTTGGTGCCCACGAAAGGAAGGTGGAATATGCTCAGATATATTTCTCTTCAGTTATGAATATGCTGATGAAACCCAGCTCTATTACTCTTTTCCATCTAATTCCATGGAAGCTTCTTTGGTACTGAACCAGTATCTGCTGTCATCAATGGGCTTGATGAGGACGAAGAAACTGAAGCTTAAGTTGGAAATGGTAGAGATGTTTCTGGTCGGTTAAAAGGCAGATCAGGGAATAGGGATTCAACCTGTGTTGGATGAGGTCACACATCCCCTGAAATCTCAAGTTTGCATTTTATGTATTTGCCTAAATTCAGTCATGAGTGTCACCAGTGTCCAGAACTGCAATTGCACAGTTAAAGCTAGTGCAGTAACTTCACCCATTGCTAGAGAGATCTGATATGGCCACAGTGACATATGTCTTGGTTACATCATGTTGGGAATACTGTTAACACACTGTATAAGTGGCTGCCTTTGGAAACTACTGTATAGACTCATTTATAAGTCTTGAAATTTTAGTCAAATAACTTCACTAAAAAAATTGACTAAAAACTTATCCACAGGTTAATGTAAGTACTGCACTGTACTGTACTCTTATTTTTTAAAAAAGGAACTATTTCCTTCTCTGAGTAGAATGGCAAAGGGCGAGAGCTCAGACTGTCCCAAGGGAACCTAGAAGAAACACCAAATCTCTCTACTGTCTCCACCCCAGTGCCACTTCTGGCTTTTTTGAATGCAAGGGTGGGAAAATGGCAGTGGCTGTGGTGTTCATGGATGTTTCCCTCTAAGCAGTGCTGAGAGACTAGAGGGGGGTCAGTGCTTCTTTTATGTTCTCCCAGGACGAACTAAGCTCTCACCTTTCACCATTCAGAGAAGGGGATGATTCCTTTTTTGATAAGAGTATTTGGAAACTTCAGCTGGTCAAAAATGCTGACTAGGGCCAGTTACAGGAAACATATGACTCCCTTGCTGAAAGAGCTTCACTGGCTATGGCTTTGTTCCCAGGTACAATTCACAATGGTTATGATCTTTAAACTTCTATATGGCTTAGGTCCAAACTATCTGAAAAGGTTATCTTGCTTTATGAACTTGCCAGAATCTTAAGGTCCTTGAGTTCCATATGATGAGGACATGCACCTCAAGGCAAGCAGTGGCTCCTCCCAGGCTGTCGAATTCCCTTTCACAGGAAAGTCAGCTGGCCCCTTCTCTGTTCTCCCATTTACTAGTAGGCAAAACCTACCAAACGTACATTTAAAGATGAATTGATTGCAGGGAGACTTCTGAAAAGATGTGCATCCTGTATCCTTAACTTTACTGTTAGGTGTTTAAATAATTTTATATCAGGTTTTAAAGCTCATCTTGCTTTAGTCTTGTTGTAAGTTGCCTTGGACCCCCGTGCTGGAAGAAAAAATTCGTAGTACCTTGGATGCATGCTGGCATGTCACTCTGTCATTGGTTCCCAGGTTCTCATGCTCTATGCTATCCTTAAACTCTTGTTTGAGCTATCTCACTTCAATCTTCTGCTTCTGGAATGGTAATTATCACCCATTTCACCCCTACAATCTCTCACTATCCAGCCTTTCTCTCCTTTCCCTTCACTTGCCTTGTATGATTCATGAGACTGCTTGATCGCTTATGTGTGTCCATGAATCCCTCACTAAAAGCATTCTTTTGATTCTCAACTGGTTTCTCACAGTTAGTACCAGTATACACAGGCGAAAAGGTCCTGTGGTTAGCCCCATCTCGCAGCTTTAATTCCTCACCTTTCTAAGGAGATACTGGCACTGCTGGAAGATCTCAAGGTCCCCCACCACTGGGGGTGACACACCCAATCCTAATAAGTGTGCATATGTGTACATTTGGTTGTGGCCTAAATGTAGAATTTTAGATTTGTCCCTGTTGAATTTCATTCTATTTGTTTCAGTCTAATTTTCTAATTTATTAAGGTCCTTTTACATTCTGTTCCTATCTTCTTATGTGCAAGCTACCCCTCCCAATATTGTATCATTTGCAAACTAGATAAGGATGCCCTCTAACCTCTCATCTAAGTCACTGGTAAAAACATTGACGATTGCCAGCTCCAGGACAGAATCCTGCGGCACTCAGCTCGAGACTTCTCTCCAGTGTGAAGCACACCCATTGATGATGACTCTTTGAACACCATTTTCCAACCAATTATAGATCCATCCAACAGTGTTCCCATCTATTTCACATTTAATCAGTTTACTAATCAAAATATCATGGGGGACTTTATGAAGTGCTTTACTGTAACCCAGATAAATGAGATCTACAGCATTTCCATCAAGTACAAAACTAGTAACTGAATCAAGAGAGAGAGAGAGAGAGATAAGATGGCAGGATTTGTTCCTGACAAACCCGTGCCAGCTCCTACTATTACTGGCATGGTAATCTAGATACTTGCAAACAGACTCTTCTATAATTCATTGTAATATTTTTCCTGGTATTGAGGTCAGGCTGACTGGTCTGTAGTTTCCTGGATTTTTTTTTTTTTTACTTTTTTTGAAGGGAGGGATAATGTTTGCCCTCCCCAGTCTTCTTGAACCTCACATGTCCTCCATGATTTCTCAGAAACAGTGCAATGAGGTTCAGATGATATATCACCAAGTTCTCTCAGTACTTTGGGATGTAGTTCACCTGACCCTCCAGATCTGCACTCATTTAGGTTAACAAGGTGGTTCCTGACCATCTCCTGATCAATTTTGATTTGCTATCCAGATCCCTCTGCTAATGCATGGAGGCACATAGTTCCCTTTTTGGGAGAAAACTGAAGCAAAATAGGTATTGAGCAGTTCTGCCTTTCATCATTTTATGATCCTCACCGGGCAGCAGTTCTAGGTTCAGTTGCTGGCATATCTAGATAAGGTTGATAAAGATCCCTGTTTGAAACCTTTGCAGAGCTCTGCTGATCAATGTAGAGACAGTATTGAGGTCAATAACTCTGCATATAAAGCAATTCATTACAAAGCTATTCATTCCCATATTCTGCATACAGAAAGTTCCATAGTTCCAGAGCTTAGAAAGTTGCTTTTTTAGACCACAACACTCAGAATCCCCAAAACAGCAGCACCAGGGACAATGTAGGGTGAAGAATTCTTGGGGCTATGATTTCCAGAAAGTAATTTTTCCCCACTCTAGTTAGGTTCTGCCTGGTAACTTACAGAGATCTTTGCCAAGAGCATGGACATGCCAGCTACAGCAGACAGCATTCAGCATTCAGTGATCCGGCCCAGTAAAATACCAGGCTCGTATTTTACTGGCATCAAGGGAATGGTGCATACCATGTACGTGTTTAAACAATGTATTAAAGAGCAATGTGCAATTAAGTGAAGAAGCTTAGGATCTGAAGTGACTTTCTGTGGGGACAACCAGCAGATACTGAAAGATAGATGCATTTCATATCATTCTACATGATCACTTTACTTAATCTTACTTTGCTCTTTGTATTCTTATGGGTAGCGGTATGGACTTTTCTCACATTGACCGACCCGGCAGCTTGGATTTGGCCCTTGCATTAGGATTGGTCATAAAAGAAATTAGAAGCCACATATATGGCAGAAGACAAGGAAACAAAATATCTCACTTATTCTCCAACAAACTCAAAGCAAAATTCCTTTACACTGCATCCATTTTAGTCCTATAACAACTCTGTGAAATAGATCAGTTTGAGAGAAAGAGACTGGTCCAAGCCTGAGTGAGTCTTCCACTCTAAACCAGAGATAGATTTAATCTTTCAATCTCTCATGAGGGGGTATTCCATTGTCAGTGGGTCTTGCTTAAATCATGGCTAAGAATTATGCATTTCTGATTTTCTTCATATTGCTGGACTGCATTTCCCAGACATCCTAGCTATCACAGTGAATAGTAAGGAAGGCTGAGCAATGTAGCCCAACCACATCTGGAGGGCTATGTGTTACCCCTCTCTGATCTAAGCAAGACTCATTGACCATGCTGTAACCATTCGTGATCATGCAAAGACTGAAGTGCTATCCATGAGAGGCTGTTCATGAGAGGCGACTGCTCCAATATTCATGTCAAGAAGATTGAGGAAAAAGCTATCAGCAGCTACCAGTCATAACTGACATTTTATCTCTGGTATCAGAAGCAATATAGATTTTAGTACAAGGGCCAGCGAACAAATGCATTAGTGGGTTATTGCCCCCATGTCCTCCTTGTGGTCTTCCCAGAGATATCTGGCTGGCCTCTTTGGAAAACAGGATGATGGAATAGGTAGGCAGGGTTTTTCCCTCCCTCTGATGTGGCAGAATTTTCTTTTTGTTAAGGTGTCACCGCTGCAAGCTGCAAATCATGTCAGAAACAGAGAGAACTCGGGAGATTTCTTGTTATAATAATTTGGTACAGAGGACCAACAACTGACCCTGCAAACCTTAAGGTGCAATCAGCTTTTATGCAGGTCATAGAAAGATTATTTTCCTTCACTTACTAATGGTTTTCATTCCTATTGTTTCGCCATTTTCAAGCTAAGAGAGTGAAAGCATTCTGCTCCTGTCCTGGTCACCATTATCAGTGGAGGGACGCTTTTGCTTTGTGACTCACAGAGTGAAGAACAAATAGGGTGAGAAAAGTTGATATTTCCCCCTCCCCTTTTCCTTTGGTAGAATAAAATCTTGCATGAGATCAATAGTTTCTTTGGTTTTATGTTTCTGTTCCTTAAGGGCAGCTGGCTTATTGCATTTCCATTGATCAGGTACACATGCAGGGCAGCTCAGTGGAGATCAACCAAGTGGTGCGATTTAATTCCCAACAATTTGAAGTAAAATGACTTTGAGATGAAGTGAGGGGAGGCAGCTGAAGTGAAGGAGGGAACAGTTACTCTTATGAAAATCTGCCACATAGCAAGAGAAGTAGAATATGAGGGAGAATGCTAGGCCAGGACTTGGGAAAAGAGTTTCCTGAGAAATCCAATCCTCCAGTACAAATTCAACTGAATCTCTGGGAGTAATGTATTGATGAGAACAGGGGAAGAGGGGAAATTCATTTGTTTGCATTGCTAGATACAGCAAACTTTGCATACCTATACTGGCGAATTCCTATTCTACATGCTTGCATAGGTCCTATATGTTTTCCACACCAACTTTCTTCCTGCTTCACTTTAACCCACAGTTATTTTCTTCTTCTGTCCTGCCTCCATTAGACCATGTGTTTGATTGTGCTCAATTAAGTTGTAAGAAAAGCTAATTTTATATGCTTTTTACAAAGAAAACTATAAAGTGTTTCTTTCTCTGCTAGGCCCTGTGTGTGTGGGCAAAGGAACATGGGGCTGGTTTTTATTCAGCCAATGTGATTAAGCTTGAGAGATCCAGATTAATGAGACTCAGTCATGAGCTGTTAACCAGGTTATTTGGGCTTTATTTCTTTTTTATGTATTTTGATATCATCTCTTCTCTTCCCTCCTCCATATCTGAAACACAAAGAAAGAGAGAGAGACTAGGTTTTTCCTTCTTTTGTGGATACTGGGAAATGGGAGTTTGCAGGTGTAGGTTTTTTGGTTTCTTTTAATTGCTAACCAAGCAAAATGTCCCCACCGAACAACAGGATTATTGTTAGGAAATCCGTAAGACTTACTAGCCATATTTGCCAGCAGTGGTGAGACAGAATTCAAGTTGCGTTAAAAACCCAAAACGTTTACAAAAGCCTTGAAATAGATGCACCGGGAAGAAAAGTTGCTATTGCTTAGCAAAGAAAGACTTCTGTAGCAAAGTAAATAATATGTCATTCATTAGAGGATAACCAATTAATCTTTGCGAGAGAGTGTAATACAGCCAAAGAAAAGTTGAATAATTTTTTAAAAAAAATCATTTGGTTACAGGCATTCTAAATCCCAGACAATTTGGATTAAAGAGGAGGTGAAACTGAAACTTAATTCCAAGAGAAATTTTGATGCATTTATAACTACTCTAGTCTTTAATGAATTGTGTTACAAGAGATTTAATCTTATGCTTAAACAGAAAGTGAGATTTCTTACTGGAATTTTGGGATATCAGTTTGATTCTTTTCTGCCTGTACTGGATGGGATAAATTATTTGACATTTGATTATATCGTTTTATAGCTCCAAAACTGCATTGAACAAAGGTCTTTAGCCGCTTTACTAAAAAGTTCACACAGATCAAAGTACTTAGTCAGTGGGAAGGACAGCCAATAACTCCATTCAAGAGACAATCAGAATTCCACAGCCATTACTGTGATAGAAAGGGTCCTTTGCCAGAGACTGCACCTCACCCTGAAAGCCATCAGCCAACGGTGACACTCTAAATATTCAATCCATGAGACAAAGATAGCATGATTGGTATGGCTTAGCCAGTCCTACCAACAGATCAACAGATCTCCAAAATACAAACAGGAAGAAACCATGTTCCTTTAAAAGGAAAGAGCACTAGCAATAGCTGAGTACAATCAGAAATCAGTTTCCTGCATTATAGTTTATGGTTTTATCAGTCACAGTACATTTCCCGATACTTTCTTTGATACTGTTGATGGAAATGGCAGAATTTTTCAAAGTACTGTGTCAATTACCTGCAGAAAGAAAATAATCAAGCCCAAGAGATGCTGCAGAAATGCATTTCCCTGATCAGCAACAGGTTTGAGATGACACCAGAAACAATTCACACAGGTGGTGGTAGTGAGCGCCACTTGCACCACACACATGCTGTCCAAGAAGAGCATGGCATTTTGCACAGAAGTGTCAGCCACACTCCTGAGCAGAACTGAATTAGCATGGAAGGAAACAGATTTTTTTCCTCTAGATGGCAAAGTGCATGCTGACAGATGCTTATTTTCCCAGCATACTCTGGGATGATACCACCAGGACTGCAACATATTGCCAGAATGGACTGCCAGCCAAAAGCATCACACAAACATTGTTTCAACTGGAAAATGGCAGAGTGCCAGTTAAGAAACATATTAGAACTTTGGGCAGCATACAGTATGCATACATTTCTATACAAAAGTGACACAAATTGGATGCCAGAAGACAAGTGATGGTCTAACTGGCTAAGCTCTTGGAATCAATTACATAGAGTAATGGACTTAAAGACTGGTGAAGGTACTACTAGACATGTAGTTCACTTTGGCCCTTTTTGCATGGCATTTGCCGTGTGAAAAGGCTCCCGGAGTGTCGTGCAACTGCAAGGAGTGGTCCACACGATGCACTCACAGTTGCGCGATGCTCCAGAGACTGGCAGGTGCTGATCACGCACTATTTCATTTTTGGACGAAAATGAGCTGAAAATGGTATGAGATTGCGCATTGCTCTGGGGCTCCGTGTGCACTTGTCGTGCATGTGGAGCTCTGGAACCACGGCACTCGCGCTTCCTGACCCAGCGCAGCCTGGGAAAATCCCAGGCTGCACTGCAGAAGGAAGAGGAGGGGCTCTCGCACTACCTGCTCACAAGCGGGCAGCAGCTGCGGAGCTGAAGGAACCAGGACATGAGAGCCTCTCACTAAAGGTTGCTCGCACAATCCCCGCACCCCAGCTCTGTAAAAAGGTGAGTTGCGGAAAGGACCTTTGATTAAAAAATCCAGAGATGATAGGAAAAGAACTCTGATAAATTTCCCAGAGGAACAAGAGACTGTATTAAATTTCTCACAAGTAGAAGAGACTATGCTGGAGTCCATGAAGAAGAAGAACAAGATCTCAAGCCTCTCAGAGAAGTGCAAATTATACCCACAACTGGCACACTACAAGCAGTTACACGGGCTGATTCAGTTCCTGAATAATGGAATGGGGTGCATGATATGGAAAGTTAGTCAAAGATAGGAAGCACTACACAAAGAGAAGGGGATGCAGATGTGGAAAATGCTAAAGAAACAGACCAGGCTCCAGAACACGTTTTAGACATTCAATATGATCCAGCCAAGGTGTATCAGCTCCAGGATTGTCCTTTCAAAGTTGTCTTTGCTCAGTGAGACACCAAATTTAGAAGAAGTTGAATAGATGCCTGCAGCTCCAGTGATTACGTGGAGAAAAGCTGCATGAGAAGAAACAGCTGAGCTTCAAAAGAATGAACTGTGGAGAGTTTTGAAGGGACTGCAAGTACAATCTGGTACAAATCCCGGCTATGCAGGAATAGATAACAAAAGCACTCTTGGGAGATGGCTATCCAAATTCTGTTTAAAGACCTCCAAAGAAAGACTCTACCTCCCTCTGGAGCAATCTTCTCCAATGTCAAACAGCTGTTACAGTAAAGATCTTCCTAACATTTAGATGGAATTTATTTATTTATTTATTTTGTAATTTGAATCTATTGGCTTGTATTCTGGTACTCTGTGCACCAAAAAAAGCTTGCTCCGTCTTCTATATGACATTCCTTCAGATATTTAATGGACATTTATTAGAGCTCCCATCAAGGAAGAAAGCCAAAGGATACAGATGGGTGTTTAAAGTGAAACAAGATGCAAAAAGAAAACAAGAATGCTACAAGGCAAGACTAGTTGCTCACAGAAGTTTGGAGTATACACCGATGAAACACTTGTACCTGCTATCAAAGTACTATAAGATACTATCTTAGCATGGTTGTCTTGAAACAGATCTATACTAGACATCTTCATGTGAAAACTGCATTTTTGCATGGAGAAATAATAGAGGAGCTATACATGCATCCATCTCTAGGCTTTGTAAACCAAAACCAACTTCATCTTTTTTCTAAGCTTTGAAAAAGGGATTGTATAGACTTAATTATAATGCTCCTAGAGCCTGATATGAGAAGTTAAACAAACGCAGAAGCAGCAAGGCTTTACACAAGCAGAAGCAGACCAGTACCAGAAAAAAGACAATCATCCAACTTTTATTCTAATTTATATTGATACATTAATGATAGCCACTCAGAGAAACCAAGACTACCCAGAAATTGTACATCACCTGAATAAGTACGTTCCTTTGAAAGAATTAGAGGATGCATATCTAGACTTACAGATTGAAAGGAAAGACTATTCCTTTCCAATAAGCAAAAAAGAAAAGTCTGCTGAGTGCTTAGACGCTCTAGAACTTCAAGATGTCTAGTCTGGAGCAACATCCATGGTAACAGGTTTTGTGAAAGCAAGGGTAAAAGTGAAGTTCTACCAAACAGCAATTTGCACAGGACAGCAATAGAAAAATGTCTATACTTATCCTCTAACACAAGACCTGATACTGCTTTTGCTGTAGGAAATCTGAGCAGTAAAACTGCAGTTACAAAGGCCAAACTAGATTACAAAGAGTAGTTAGATACTTAGAAGGTATTATGGACTTTAAAATGAAACTAGCAGCTAGCAGAAACATATTACAAAATACATATGTTACACTGATGCAGACTGGGTAGAAGATGGTGCAGAATACCAGTCTTTTAGTGGTAAAAGCTACAGCTTTTTGTTTGTGGCTGGCTCAGGAAATAGGCCAACCCAGGATTCCATAGGATGTTGCAAGTGGAATCATCGTGCTATAGCGGTTGGCCTATTTCCTGAGCCAGCCACAAACAAAAAGTTGTAGCTTTATATTCCAAAGAGTGAGAAAATATATAGCAACAGTAGAGGCATGCCATGAATTGCTATGGCTTGACCAGCTGCTGACTGATTTTGGAATAAGTGAACAGAAATCAATTATGGAACACACTTTCATATGGAATTGTATTAGAATTTCTGAAACAGAGAAGATGATGCCATGCAGCAGGCACCTTGAAATGAGTTACAAGGTGCGTGACCAGACTAGGAAAGGTATAATCAAGTTCAGCTATTGAAATGAATGTTCCCTGGTACGTTCATTTGGGACCACCACTCTATCAAAGGAGGAGAAAGTAACCCAGACAGAAAAGTAGAAATGTTCCACACGCAGAACATCGAAGTAAATATTTACAAATATCTACTTACCTGTAACTAGGCATAACTATTTCGAAACAATCGTTTACTTTTAATTAGTTCCTTTCTCAATTAACAAAGGTATTCATCTGTTACCTTATGTCTGCAATTTAATGGGAGATAAATTATTTTCTTCTGTAGTATAGGTATTTGCAATTGGCAGATCAGTTGTTATTGGCTTGACACCATTTTTCATCCTTCAGCTAGCATCATTTTAAAGGAGGTGGTTGTTGGAAGACAGCCAGCACCAACCAAAAATGAAGACAAATCAGAGAAAATTCTCCAGTTCAGTTTATTTCTATGTATATAAGGCCCCTAGAAATAAAAAGCCATTTTAGAATTTCCTCTGAATTTTCCCTCCATTTTTGCAAGGTGGTGACTGCCCTCCTGAAGGCCTAAGAGGGAAGGAGGGAGGAAGGGAAGAAAGCAAGCAAGCAAGCAAGCAAGAAACCTGAGACCTTTTATCAGGGAAAAAAGGTCTTTAAAATTTTTAGCTCACTACTAGTCATTTTTCCAGGTTTATACAATCAAAGAATCATAGACTTGCAAGAAACCACAAGGAACATTAGTCCAACTCCCGTGCCATGTAGAAATAAACTTTCCAATGTGAAGAATATCTGCAAATTTTATCCTCCTCTTCCACAAAGGGAGTCTTGACACAATAAGGCACACCATCAGGAAAATGGTGAGCCAACTGCAAGATTTCAGGATTTTTTAATTTTCACAAAATATTTTTTTCAGAAAAGAATCCCTATATGTGAAAAACCATTGGAACAAACACACACACACAAAAATCTTGTAACGTTTGCTTCAGGGGGAATTATTGTTTAATGATCCATTCTTGAATGCAATGATGAAATAACAAAAGATTTACACCCCATCTTCCAGAGACTCTTGGAAACTTTAAACTTAGTGAAGTATGAGAAAGATACATCTTATCTGTTCTTCCTTGAAAGCCTTGTAGCATGTATGCATGTGTGTACAGCAAGTGGGAACAGTATGGATGTAGTACTTAAAAAAAAAAAAAGTAGAGGCTGTCATTTTTCTTCTTCTTCTTCCTTCTCTGGAAGCCGTAGACTATAGCCATTTCCACACTGGACTGTTATAGCGCGATGATTCCACTTGCAACATCCTATGGAATCCTGGGGTTTGCAGTTTCGGAGGGGCTGGCTGGCCGGCCCCTCCCGAAACTGCAAACCCCAGGATTCCATAGGATGTTGCAAGTGGAATCATTGCGCTATAACAGTCCAGTGTGGAAATGGCCTATCTGTTCACAGTTTGAGCCTTCTTTGCCAAGGGTGCTGTAGTTTCTCTTACAGTATCTTGCAATTTTCCAGGCTATCCATGCTTCCCAATATGAAAAAGAAAAAAGAAATCCCTGGCAGAGATATCTCTTGACGTCTTCTTCTGGATTTTGATTGACGCATAGGAAGCTAGGAATAAAGATGAGTTGCACTAGATAAGACAAGAGTATGTCCTATGAAAGACCAGACATTCGGACACACTTTTTCAGCTATTTCATTAGTAAGCTCAGGAACTCTGAGGCATCCATTCCATGAAGATTTATCTCAGTGCTTCTTCATCTCTGAGCCCCATCCCAAGCATTTTCTTTTCTAGGGGTGGTACAGTTTTTTCCAGCTCTAGGGAGATAGATGATTCCAGCAGTCAGTCCTCAAACCGCACCTTCATCTCTGAGATATTTGCAAGACTAGAAAGAGGTGAGGGCCCAAAGGTCTTGAGAGAAAGGAAAGCAAGAGCACATGGAAAGAAAGCTGGACAAACAGAGCTGGGACTGGGTCTGGCATATTTCCTATTTGGCTGCAACCCATCTTTACAAGCATATTTTGAAACACATTTCCACCATTTCATGGGCATTTTACTAGTAAGTTATAAGGCCTTAAAATATCAATTATTGGAAGGTAATAGCTTTATGTTCTCTTATGTAGCTCCAACATAAATGTCAGTGCTCAGAAATGATATTTCATTTTGGGACTAACAAATCAGGGACTTAGTGTTTGGGGGAGAAATGATTGGAACTATTTGAAAGGTGCCTGAACCAGAGAAACTGCAAACATATTTATATTCTTACAATGGAAGAGGGAAAAATACACCCCTGGGCATGTTTTAAGTGTCCTCCATCTTTTGGATAAATGGTAATGCTAAACAAAAAAAGGAGTAGAGGATGAAGAAATGAAAAGATGACCTTACAATAATAACCTCATGATCCAACTGGGACTAAGCTTTCCAACATACCAAAATCATTTGCAATATGTTCAGAGTGGAAATTTTTATATTATTTTATAGCTCATCTCATTCCTTATGGACTAAAAAAGGGGGAGGATTTTTTTTCTCTATCTTTTCCAGCCGTGCCTCACATGTACAACTGATGGAACACCACTTGTTCAACCCTTATATTTCATTGAACAGCAGCCAGATATATTTTTAATACATGTCAAGAGTAAGCCTAGAGGCAGGGTAAAAACATTCACCTCTCTTGTCCTCGTAGGTGAAGACAAATAATTTCTATAATTACCTCCCTACTTCAGGAGAAAAAAAAAATATGCAGTATTCTCCCATATTCAATAAATAAATATTTCACATAAACCAAATTGTTCTAGGAAATTATTTGAAAAATATATGGATTTTTATGTGAAAAAATACTTTCTTAGCACAGAAAATGTTATTCCCATTGTATGCAAATAACTTTCTCTTTTTTCACAGATAACCTATGTGCAAAGTAAATCCAGAATAATGCCTCAGAAAACTTCAAGATATGTTAATACCAGGAGAAAACTATGCACCAGACTTGGTACTGAATTATTCTTCTGGATATTTTTTTTTTAAATTTCAGGAACTCTTCTCTCAGGTAGCAAATGAATAACTATGAAAATTTACTTCATCCCTACTGATAGGTTTTCAGTAAGGCTGCACCCAGGCCCCAGTTCAGTTGGGATCTCAGTTTCTTGATTCAGATCTCAGTCCAATTTTATCTACATCAAAACAGTCTCAATCCATTCTGGCCCATAGCTTGATGCCGAACCAAGATGTGAGCATCCAGATCATCCTCCCCAAATGGATTAAATTGGCAAACCAATAATGATTATTTATTTATTTATTTATTTGCACAGCAATATAAAATTTGGTGACACAGTAGATCCTGAGGAGGGAATTAGCCCAGTCAAATTTTAGAAAATCAGCTTCAAGATATTTGTAATCGGCACCTGCAGAGTTTGCATTTTTTCCAAAAGAAGAATCATAGAATCATAAAAATGTAGAGTTCGAAGAGACCACACGGGCCATCGAGTCCCACCCCCTGCTATGCAGGAACACCCTCAAAGCACTCCGAACAGATGGCCATCCAGCCTCTGTCAGGAATTTCTTCCTGAGGGTCAGGTGGAATCTCCTTTCCTGCAGATTGAATCCATTGCTCCTTGTCCTGGTCTCTGGAGCAGCAGAAAACAAGCCCTCTCCTTCCTCTACATGGCATCCCTTCAAATATTTAAACATGGCTATCATGTCCCCTCTTAACCTTTTCTTCTGCAGACTAAACATCCTCAGCTCCCTAAGCCATTCCTCACAGGGCATGGCTTCCAGGTCTCTCACCATTTTGGTCGCCCTTGTGACACTGTAGGTTTATTTCCAGTCTTAAGTTGACTTCCAGCCTTGCAAGACTGGAAATTCCCTCCCAGTGCTTTTACTAGGGTTCTTGCCAGCCTTCCAAAGCTGACTTCCACGCATGGAACGACTGGCAATCTCCCCAACTCTATCAGGTATGCTGCCACCACCACCCTGAATTATGAATTACTTAGACAGAACAGGAGGGACTCTGCCTAATCTCTAAGCATAAGGAACTTCCACCTCCCCCTTCCCCTGAGTGAGAGGTCCTATGTAGCGTGTGCCAACCCTGGCGTGGAAACGGAGAGAAACGGAGGTTTATAAAAGTGTTTTAATCAAGGCATGCAAATAAACAATATCACACTTGGGAGACTCCCCCTCTCCCAGGTACGCTTAGTTACAAGAATTTACAAAACAGATATAACAGCACAGATACATTCTTAAGATCAGCCAATTCCCAAAATAACAACATCCCTAAAGCGACTAACTACTTATTTCTAGTTACTCACAATTAGGTTATAGGTGTAGATGGTCTATAGGAGGAGAGGGGGGGTCCAGGAGACACAGCATGCCTGCCAGCTCAACTGGGCCAGCTCTCCCCTCTCTCTTTCTCTTTCTCTCTCTCTCTCTCTGGCCACATGGCCTCTCAGAAGTTTTATATTTTCCTCCTTGGAAGGATCTGGAAGCATCTCCAAGATGCCCGCCTCTTTCCTTTCGGTTGGTCAATTCTCACCTTGTGACCTGTGATGCTGACCCTTTCCTTTTGGTTGGTCAACTCTCACCCTGTGACCCTTGATGTAATCCTAACATCTCATTAACCCTTGGTTTACCTGAAGAGAGAAGTATCTCCCTTTGATAAGCCTAGATAATGGGAAGCCCCATTATCACAGCCCTCCTCTGGACTTGCTCCAGCTTGACCATGTCCTTTTTGAGTTGGGGTGCCCAGAACTGGACATAGTATTCAAGATGAGGTCTACCCAAAGCAGAGTAGAGTGGTACCATTACCTCCCTCGATCTAGACACCATACTCCTATTGATGCAGCCGAGAATTGCGTTGGCTTTCTTAGAAGCCAAGAAGAAGGAGGAGGCAAAGAAAGGCAAAAAAAATAAATAAATAAAGCTGTTGAATGCTCTGTTTTGGGAATTTATGTTGCTTTTCTTCCGGCGTTGCCACCTAGAGCATCAGTTGGTTAAGTCCATGAAAGTCAGTCACATAGGGACAGAGGCTGGTGGGGGGACACTGCAGTCCGGGCAGCAATGTTTTTGAGGCATCTGGGCTTGTAGCCATGCCCCCATGCCCTGTGGTCACATCCCATGCCCTTTGGCCACACCCCCATGCCCCATGACCACATCCCCTGTGCCTTAGCCCCCCTCCTGTCCCCCTCCATGCACTCCAAGCTCCACCACTGGTTAAAGTGCAACTTGAGAAGGCATATTATAATTGCAGTGATGAAATCTTATTTGATGAGAGGCTGCTCGTTTTGTTTTGTTTTGTTTTGTTTTGTTTTGTTTTGTTTTGTTTTGTTTTGTTTTGTTTTATGAGCAGTGCAACTGGTAAGCTTCCATAATACTGCATAAGGAAGTGGGATGGATGAGACCATGCTCTAAAGGCAGGACATCTGGTTAGATTCCCATGACAAATTCCCCACATAACCCCCAAGTTCTGGCATTGGTTAAAACTTTCCTTTTGTGTTCCCTTAATTCTCTTAAGGGAACCATTTCTTCTCACATTGCCTGACAAAGGCCATTCCTGCACAATGGGGCTGTGACCCTTTGGGGATAGGATGGCAAAGGTTGGCTGGTGATGATTCTGCATTACGTCTTTGCCAGCCCGCTGCCATCCCATCCCATCCCCAGGCATCATGCATGCATGGTATTCACAAAATGGAAAAAATCCGTTTTGCACCTATAATCACGCAATGCTCCCCTACTTAGCATCATGTGAAAGGGTAGGGAAGCACAATGGCAACACTTTCTTCCATAGTGCAGCATGGGAAAGTGCCCGGCTGCACCGTGGAAGGAAGAGGTGGGGCCTTCATGCTCCCTTCTGCAGGGAGCTGGTGAGGTGAGGAGGGGAGCATTCCTGTTGCACTCCCTTCCCTGCTGGGACTGCTGCAAGATGATGCACAAGGACATCATCATGCAGAAATGGCCAGTGATGTATGTAAGTCTTTTATGCCAAGTCTCAAGACAAGTCTCAAGTCTCTATCTTCAAGTCTCAAGTCAAGTCTCAAGTCTGGGAGCCAACCTTACACCCCAACCTGTATTCCAGAATTTCTTGACAGAGTCGAACAAAGCCAGTTTTAACAATTTAAGCAGAGTTGGCCCTCTACTTCTGTGATTTTGCCATCTGTAGCTCCGGAAGAGGGGAATAAGATCCTTCTCACTTCCCATTTGCAAAGCTGGAGGCCTTTTCAGTAGTGGGGAATAGGATCCTTCTTATTCCCCATTACCGAAGCTTCAAGAGCTTTAGAAGGAAGGATCCTTCCTCCTCAAGCCCGTTGCCTAACACATTTTCTGTTTCCCTCTGAGGTATGCATGCTGCACTCTGGACACAAGTCTTGCCTTCTGCTCTTAGGAAAAGTGTTAGAAATCTCCTCCTATATACAGGAGGGACAAGCTGCTGAGCAGAACTTTTCTGTTCTGTCAGACTTTTAAGGAAATGATGGCGAGTGCTTTCAATGGGGTGCTGTTTTATGGTGCACTGTTCTACTGATTTTTTTCCTTACTGATATTTTTCCTTAATAGATTTGTATGAAAGGGGTTTTAATTCTATGTATTGTCTAACCGCATTCTAATAACTGTTTTCACCTATTTTTCTGTAACAGTCCTTAAATGTGTTTGTCTTGTCTTTAGTGAGCTGGCAATTTTCCTGATACGGAAGAAAAGGCGGGATATAAATGAATAATAAGAACCATAATAATAATTGGAAAACAGCGCATAAATATGTCACACTTGCTCAAATACCGTGATGGTCATTTGCTTTTAAATGGAGGAAGTGAAATCAATGCTTCAATACAAACTAACTTCACCCTCATTCGGTTTGTCCTCATATGCAGTAAATAAAGTGATAAAAAAGAAGACTAGACTCCTTCTGGCACTAATACGACACCAGTATTCTACGTCAGCTACTTAATTTAGTATATTTAATTAATTAATACTAAGTAACTTAGTATACTATGTATATTTAACTACGTAACCTCTTCTGGGCTAAAGCCCCAAGTCCTGAAGGTAGTGTCTTTCACCCATGCTCTGCTCACCAGACCTCCTTCTCCCCATGCAGCTAACGCCTGGTGAAATAGGTTTGCAGGAAGATATAATCATGGCAACGGTGTCACAACTGGGTTAAGTAGAGATCTTGAATACAGAACAGTTAAGAATGAGTAAATCTAGGTTGATTCCCCATTTGGCCGTGAAAACCCACGGGGTGACCTTGGGCATCTCACGCACCCTCAGCCCCAGAAAACTCCATAATAGTACCAAGGATAGTACTTAGGGTTGCCATAAGTCAGAAACAATTTGACAGCCACAACAACAACAAAACACAACTGTGTAGTGTAAGTAGACTTATGATCAGTGAACTCTTCCACAAGGCAACCCTACATATAATAATTTAAGCCCCTTTCTCAACCTCTGTGCTTAACATTGTGTTCAATTCACATGTACAGCTTACATGTTTTTGTCAGAGTAGGTTATAGTGGAACTGAAATTAATAAAATGAATACACAGTTGTTATGTGTAACTTTTTTTTTTTAGCTTGGAAGCTGGTAAACCCAACCCATGCTCCACCATGTAATAAAGAAACTCCTGCTCAATTTATACTAATAGTAGGAGACACCTGGTTGAGGCCCCTGGAATTTAATCAGAAGAATGAACAGGATATGTTTGGAAGGAGTAATGTTTGACCTTCTGAAGGTTAGAGATTTGGTTTTAATTAAATTACAAGTGTTCCTTGTTAGTGTAACCAACAAAACATGTATAATTTGGCCTTGATTTCTGTCTCCTTTCCCCAAGAGTTATTCACAGGTCTTCGGAAAAACAAGTCTTTTCCAAGACTTGGCCTTAACCAAGTGACACGTGTCAGGCAAAAGTATTTACGGTACCATTAGAGGGCAGATAACTGTCATTTTTAAAATTATTTATTATTATATTTTTACAGGGGGGCACCATCTGTGAATTGCTATTTCAAAAATCAGAACGTTTTAGGACATTTCAAGCCTTCTATCCATAACATTGATGAAACTGACAGAAACATACCTAGAGCTGAGCCAAACTGTGACACAGAATTTTGTGCTGATTTTCCCTTTGGTCTGGTTTTTTGATGGGGGAGAAAAGTAAAAGTACTCACAAAGAGAAAGAAGGAAGGACTGATGTGGCCAGTGTAAGGCAACATGGAAGGGAAACATCTTCCCAGTTTCCCTCCCAGTGGAACAACACATTTGCTCTTCCTCTCTCTATGCCCAAGAAAGGGAGTGGGAATACTTTGCTTGCCTTTGGTTACATTGGCACACAAATTTGATTGCCTCTGTGGTGTGGCAACACTACCATGTCGGCCACATGATCTCACATTGGGTGAGATCTGTTTTCCCAAGGAAAAAGAAACATTTTCGTTATGGAACTTGCAAAGCTAGAGAGCAGGGATGACCACACACACACACACACACACACACACACACACACGGAGGGGGATATTTCAAGTTCTCCCTCCCTCCGCATTGATGGTATTCACTCTTGAAAATTTGACACTCCACCAATTGTGTTCTACCGTGGAAACTGAAATTTACAGAGCATATATTTGGCTATGTACATTTGAACACTTTTTTTACATCTACCTTATTGATGACAAACTGAGCACCAAACTAGACATGATTAAGAACAAGGAGACACATGCCATAAACTGCAAATTATTATCAGGTTCACCATTTTTTCCCCCTGTCATCTATTGCAATGGGAATATGTGCTATGAATCAAGGGAAGCCTTGTACATTTTCCCTGCATCTTAGGAATGTGTGGGAGTGACGCAATTCTATTGCTAGACATTATGGGGAAACACTTTCTTTCTTAGGTTTAATCCTTAAATCAGCAAACATTTATTTTCAAATGATGCTAATCAGGCAGAGGCCATGTGTCAGATTTGGCTGTTCAACATTGTTGAGTTTGTTGTTGCTGGCAGTTGATTTTAAACATTGTTAAGTATACTGCCTTGATAGCTTTTGGTTGAAAAGAAGTTTCTTAATAAATACATGAATAATCAAACCACCCACAGTCAACATGAAGCAAATACATACAAGCAAGATGGAAAGAAGACCTCTTGGAAGAAAGCTACACACCATAAACATTATATAAGCAACGCTTCAAGGTCAGCCTCCTATTTGGCAGAGTGAGGCTACTGCTTCAGGTGGCAAATGCCGAAGAGGAGGGGCTAAGCAGCAGCTGCCTCCATCTTTTCCTCCTGAGATCTCCGTCATGCCATACACTTTCTGTAGTAGGCTGCTTCCCTCAGATATGGCAAAAGGCTATGGGCCTTTCTGCACTACACAACTATTGCACTATGATTCCACTTTAACTGCCACCATTCTGTTCTATGGAATCGTGGGACTTGCAGTTTAGGGAAAGATATTTAGAATTCCCAACCAGAAAGCTCTAGTACTTCTCAAGACTACAATCACTGGGATTCCACTGGGGCAGTCATGGTACTTAAAGTGGAATTATAGTGCGCTAGTGGTGTAGTGCAGAAAGGCCCCAAGTCCCATTGCTGGAATCGTGAAGCAAGATTCTGTTGTTAGTCTGTCTTGTTTTGTGTTTTGTGTACTCTACATAGAAACTCATGGAGCCTTTTCTACCCAGGAGCTGAAATTTCAGGGGCCTCAGTCTACTGCCATGGGGTTCGGGGCATCCTGATCTACCCACCTGGTTCCATGTGTGCAAAAACACTGAGGATCTCATCCAGTCATAAGAAAAAAAGGGAGTGGCCATTCTACATGAAGCTCTTGGTGGGGGAGGAGAAGGGGCAGGTGGTCATTTTGGTGTCATCCCCCTGTGATGGTGTCACTTGATGTGGCCCCCTCCACCCTAGTGATGCTATTGCACATAATGAAGATTTTGTATCACGCCTTGCTGTTTTGTCTTGGGGCAGCCAGATCTATGGCTGGAGGAGTCCCATAATGCTTGGATAAGCTACAAAGTAAATTTATTAATGAAATCTGTTTTGTAAGTCAGTATCACAGTACCTTGTAGAGGCCATGGCTGCAGCCGCAGTAGGTGCTTTCCATGGTGTAGCTCCTCAGCACTCCCATTTCCCGCCAAACTACCACACGGGCTGTAGCATCCCGTGACTTCTCCACCAGGAAGCTGCAACTGCTCATGAGAAAGGCAGGAGCCACTTTATCTAAGATCTTTGGCAGAGTCTGCAACACACAAAAGGAAACCATCAAGAATTCAGTTGTTGGTTGTTCTTAAAAAAACAAACAAAAAAAAAACCCCACCTATAAAGTAGTGGTCAAGAAATTAAGCAGAGATTCAAGTTCAAATCTCATCTCAGTAATGAGCCCGCTAAGTGAATAGCCAGTATCTTTTGGCTTCAGTCCTGAGCCCAGCAAAACTAGAGAATTTGCACCCTCGTCTTCTGGCTGAGCTGAAATTTTGAAAACTGCAGCCTCAGGGCCAAATCCTGAGATCTGGCACCTAAATTGTACCTCCTAGAGGTCTCTAGAGGCATGCTTCCCCATTTTTAACCATTTTACCATACTCCCATAATGGAGGGTGTCAAGGGTACTGAAAGCTGCACAAAAGTTTTCCAGGGCAACACATTGTCTAATTGTCCAATTGTCCCCCTTGGTATTTACCTTATAAATTAACACTTATCTTTCTGTTTTCCTCCTTCTATAAAGTTTATAGAAGCATGATGGTCAGGGTTTTTTTAAAAAAAGAGTACAAAAACTGCATACATTAGAAACAATTATCTTCAAGGATCTAAAAAAATTAGAGGTAAATATGTAACCTTGGACGTGTCACACACTCTCAATCCCAGAAAAGCCTATGATAGATTCACCTTCCAGTCTCCATAAGTTGGAAATGATTTGAAAGTACACAGCAACAACAATAGTCCAGTGTGTACATTGGTGAACATTAAACATTGGGCTAAAATCCACAAATTAGGGGAAATGGTTTGCAAACTGCATACAAATGTTCATGCATGTGAAAAGAAAAAGGAAGTGCATAAGGACATCCTGATAATTTGCAGATTTACTGGAAAAGAAATAGGAAGCATTTTTCCTTAAAAATGCAACCATCACAGAAAATGAAAAAGACAGATTTACTCATCTGTAATTATTAATGGTAGAAAAACAGAGAAGCAGAATACATAATAGGGCTTCACAATACTAAGTATCCTCACTTTCGGACAAGTGGTAAGTGAAGACTCATTGTCTTCTCCCAATATGTCTCTGTTTTTATCTTTAATAATAATAATAAAAAAAAAGAGGCTTAGCAGAAATAGTAGAGTTTATACACTAAATATTCTTCTGGAGAAAGCTGGCACAATATTTATTTGAGGAGCATTTAGGTCTCACATGTATACCTTTTTTACCTGAGCAAATAATGCCACCTATAGTTAGGAAAGTGAACAGAATTCATTCCTCTTAATAATTCTATGGGTTTGCATTCATGTTTCGCTCTCAGCGTTCAGTAGATTCTGAGGCTTCACGGTGTTTTCCGACTACACAGTTAATGATATTGACTTATGCTAAGAGATTGTAGCTTACTGCTTACACTAATCATGTACACACACAGAGCCACAAGGACCATCTAGACTGCCATTCAAGCAATATAAAATAAGAGGAAAATCTTTTGCTTTTGTCTTCTGAGGAAGCCTAAAATGAATGAAACTGCTTCTTCTTCATTCTGTACTGCCCTCTCCTGCCCCTTGGTTCCCCCAGCAAAAGATGCTTGTAAAAGAATTCTATGGCAGCTTTCTCTGAAGAGATGTAAGAAGGTGAAGAAGCCCATGTTTTGCAGATCAGGCTTGACTGTTTGGCTGCACTATTTGGAGGCTAGTGTGGGTGTTTTTCTTTTGTTTGCCATCGTACACTCTCCCTGAGCACATGGACTAAGAAAGTAAAGAAAGAAAGAAAGAAAGAAAGAAAGAAAGAAAGAAAGAAAGAAAGAAAGAAAGAAAGAAAGAAAGAAAGTGGAATCATCGTGCTATAACAGACTCGTGCGGAAATGGCCCAAGTCAATGACTCTGCAGAAGCCCTATTCTGCAGAGTCATTGACTTGGGCCATTTCTGCACGAGTCTGTTATAGCACGATGATTCCACTTTCTTTCTTTTTTTCTTTTTTTATTAAAATTATAATAATATTTACAAATAATCATTCTTTCTTTTTATAAATATAGAAGAAACACAAAGCAAAGAAATATATACAATCAAATTTATATACCTATCCAACATCTAATTCTATTTCTATTTCTTCTTCTTCTATTGATCTTCTATCTTAATCTACATAAATAGATAGATAAATAGATCATTTCCCTTTTTATGTGACTTGCCATATAATTTTGAAAATATATTTTTCAATTCCCTTTTCCCATATCTTTGCTTGATTTCATTCTTTTCATGGGTGGCCCCTCCCGAAACTACAAACCCCAGGATTGCATAGGAGGTTGAAAGTGGAATCATTGCGCTATAACAGACTCGTGCGGTTTGGAAGATGTTGATAGCAGTCAATAGTTCTACTCAGCACACAAGGAAGAGACTGTATGTGTAATGTGTGGGGATTTAATGGGGGAATGGGGGAAAGAATGAAGGTAAGGCCTGGGGAGCTCTGCTACTGCTGCCTATGCAGGATGACCAACACGGATGGTGACAGAGTCACTTCAGTGACATGAAATATCTGTGCCATGTTTATTTTCTTACCCATGGATCTGGAAGATATACCCACAGTAAGTACAAGCTGGTTGCACTCCCAAAAGAGAAGGGACAGCAGCTTGAATCCCACATGTCTACACTTCAATTTATCAGGGACAATGAACTTCTTTTGGAAAGAATGAAGTAGACTTTCCTGGAAGGGCAAGATATGGCAGAATGCCTCTAAAGCAGTGATTCTCAACCTGTGGATCCCCAGATGTTTGTGAACTTCAGCTCCCAGAAGCCCTGAGCATTGACCATAGTGGCTGGGCCTTCTGGGAGCTGAAGTTCATGAACATCTGGGGACCCACAGGTTGAGAACCACTGCTCTAAAGAGAGGGACAACACAGGAGGAAGAGCATTGGAAGAATTTGACCCACAAAAGCAGAGCTACCAAGAAACACGTTGCAAAGTTGGAGCTACACAACTGACTCCAAGTTCTCTGCTTAATTACTGAGTATGAGGCACAGGACCAGAGACCACATCTCCACAGTTCCATAAGGCATGGAGATTACCTTGGAGGGTTCTATAGATGGAAGGATTCCTATCAGTTCCCAGAGAAAGAAGAGATTTGTAGTGGTAGTAGCTAATTCATTGTTGAGAGGGACAGAAGCAGTGGTGTGTAGGCCTTATAAGAGGTCTTCATAGGTGTGCTATCTCCCAAGGTGAAGATCCATGATGTAACAGAGAGGCTGACAATACTCATCAATCCCACTGATTGTTACCCTGTTCCTTCTTATCTACGTTGGAACAAATGACACTGCAAGATACAAACTTCAAAATGTTGCAAGGGACTAGGAGGCTCTGGGTAGAATGCTAAAGGACCTTGGGGCAGAGGTTTTTATTTCATCGCTCCTTCCTTTTGAAGGACATGGCCCAAGAAAGAGGGAGGAGAATATTAAAGGTGAACAATTTCCTCTGCAAATGGTGTCATTAGGAAAAATTTGGCTTTTGGGGCCATGGTCTGTGCATTCACGAAGAAGGACTTTGCAAGGGGTGGGTTACACCTCACCATAGTTGGTAAGGATTTGTAGTCTCTCAAGGGAAATCCAAATGTAGTCAAACACACACACTGGACTTCTAGAAAGCAGGTTTCAGTGATCTTAGGGAAATACTGCTGAGATCCATGGTCCCATGAAACATAAGGGGAAGGGAGTTCATGATGCATGAGAGTTTCTTAAATGTGAGATACTGCTTTAATTGCAAGCAATTCCAATGAGGAATAAAAGTGGGAGGTGTCCAAAGAAACCAGGAGGGGTGTAAAAAGAACTTTCACATTAGCTGAGGTTTAAAATATGCATATATAAGAAATGAGAAAATCACTAAAGAGGAATACAAACAAATAACTAGGATTTGTAAGGAAAATTTCAGAAAAGCAAAACCTTAAAATGAGCTCAGGCCTGCTAAAGAAGTTAAAAATAACACAAGGGGGGAAGGAGTAGAAGCTATTCAACGGTGGAACAAAATTCCTTGCAGAGTGGCAGACTCACTTTTTTTGGAAGGTATTTAAACAGAGTTTGGATGGCCTTCTCTCAGGAGAGCTTTATTGGTGTATTCCTGCATGGCAAGAACTTGGACAGTCCTTGAGGTTCTTTCCAAATCTACGGCCATTTCCACACCTTACCAAATCCCGCGGTCATTAAGCCTGCATATATCACCAACAGGATTCTATCCAAGATTTTTTTTTCTTTGTCTTTTTTGCACAAAAATTGTGATGGAGGGGAATCCTGAAGTGCAACAAAATCTCACAGTTATTTAACTATTTTCTCAGTGGAGTGTCTTAATGAGTTCACACACCTTGTCTCACCAGGAGGAAGACTATTCCTATCTATTTTTTACATCAGGGTGGGCAAAATGTGTCCGAATCCTTATATCTCTATCTACAGTGCAGTGATATTTCAAATATTGCAATTAAATATAGTTCTGACTGCTCTCTATTAAGATATATCCATTCCGATGAAAGCTGGGGAAAAGGCCAACGCGATAATAAAGGATGACAAACAATGACATTATCTCACATATTCTTTTTTTAAAAAAAAAATTCCAGTAGTCCATTCACACTTCAGAAAAAATAAAGTGATGGCCACTGATGAAGGAACCAATTCTTTCTCTGCTTAATCAGCTCTCACTGTTTCCTTTGCGCACCACTTTCAGTTTCTACAGATAAAAGGAGCATCAGGAACTGTTTTCTTTGGATTTTTTTAACAAAAAAAAAATCCAACAGTGCTAAGATGTGCATTTAGCTTGTTAACCTTACATTCTTATGAGACCATTCTTAAGAGAATGTTGGACTTTTAGGTGGCGCTTCAACTGATCTGTATTTGTCTTGGGCTGGTAACGGTGTTGGCATGCTTCTGAAGCACAGTGGGGTGTATTTCTTGGTTGACATTCACAGAGATAGAGAAACAGATGGACACACACACATCCACAGAAACGCACAACGCATAACCAGTGTCCACAAATCTTCTATCCAGTCTGACTCTTCCATGAAGGTCTGACCATCCTCATCTTGTCCTTGTCCAATCTAACCAAATGAAAAACTATAAGCAAATTCCCTAGTCCCACTTATCTGCTTAAGACAATAGAAATTGTCTTTATAATCAACATTTTTATTTTAATTAAATTCAAACGCTGGTAGGTAAGTGGAACGTAAGACGAGTAGCACTCATTTATAAACATTAGCAGATATGAATTTAATATTCTGTTTGTTCTAACTGTGTTTCCTGGGTCTCAAGCTAATGGTTCTTTCCCCTCTGTTTATTTTCACATTAATTATCTTTTAATTGTATACTTGAAAAAAAAAAACAGCAAATAGATCCATTTGTAACAATGTGCCAAAATGTTTGTTAGGCAGAAGAACTCTCACTCCCCTTCCATCCAAGGAAGTCACTATAGTCTCCCACTTTTGAAAGTATAACTATACGAAACCACACTTCCCAAACTTCAGGGCCAATCCATCCAATACTCATCTCACTCTGTTCTGAAAATAGTTCGAAATAGTGCATTGCCCTAAAACTTGAATAGAATTTATGGATAAGAATGTCCTGAATTTCCAAAATCTGTTTGAATCATAGAATCATAGAGTTGGAAGAGATCCCAGGGGACATCCAGTCCAACCTCCTGCTATGCAGGAACACGCATCAAAGCACTCCCAACAGATGACCATCCAGCCTCTGCTTAAAAACCTCCAAAGAAGGAGACACCACACTCCATTGAGGCAGCAGCATATTCCAGTGTCGAACAGCTCTGACCATCAGGAAGTTCTTCCTGAGGTTCAGGTGGAATCTCCTTTCCTGCAGCTGGAATTCATTGCTCCTTGTGCTAGTCTCTGAAGCAGTGGAAAATAAGCCCACTCCCTCCTTGACATGACATCCCTTCAAATATTTAAACATGGCTATCATTTCCCCTCTTAACCTTCTCTTCTGCAGACTAAACACACCCAGCTCCCTAAGCCGTTGCTCATAGGACATGGCTTCCAGACCCTTCACCATTTTGATCGCCCTCCTCTGGACACACTCCAGCTTGTTGATATCCTTCTTGAATTGAGGTGCCCAGAACTGGACACAGTATTCAAGATGAGGTCTAACCAATGCAGAATAGAGTGGTGCCATTATGTCCCTTCATCTAGACGTCATACTCCTATTGATGCAACCAAGAATCACGTTTGCTTTCTTGGCTCCTGCTTCACACTGCCGACTCATGTTCAGCTTGTGATCTACCAAGACTTCTAGATCCCTTTCACATGTACTGCTATCCAGTCACGAGTCCCCTATCCTATATTTGTGCATTTCATTTTTTCTGCCTAAGTATAGCACCCTACATTTCTTTCTGTTGAAATTTTGTTATCTTTGGCTCAGCTCTCCAATCTATCAAGGTCATTTTGAATTTTGATCCTGTCCTCTGGCATATTAGCAACCCCACCCCACCCCAACTGTTGGACTATAACCCTGGAGACCAGGGTTCGACTCCCTGCTTGGCCATGGAAACCATGGAAATGACTTCCAGGCACACAAAAAACAAAAACAACAGAAGAATCTAGCAATCTAGAGTCCTGGAAAAGTTTTTGGACTACAAAATCCAAAGATTCCCAGCCAGGAGGCCACTGGCCATGCTGGCTGGGGGTTTCTGAGAGTTGTAGTCCAATCAGTAACTTTTTTCAAGCACTGCACTGAAGGAGGGCTGTTGTAATGGTTGAGACACATTTTTCTTGCAATGTGTTACACTACTGCAAAGTCTAATTTTTGTTTCTGGAAATAAGAATCAAATTCCTGAAACTCTTCCTCTGCTTGCCCCCACCTGCATCTTCCTCCTGTCTCTGCAAAAACTTAGATTGTAAGTCCCTTATGGCACAGATATGTCTTTTTATTCTCTGTAAAATTGGCATTGGTTATACCATATGAAAAAGGACAGCAAGAATGCAAAATCACTCCATCTTTCAGCTTCTAATGATGAAGGCCTGTTTGATGGGTGAGGAATCAGTGGTCTTCCAGATGTTTTTAGACTAAAACTCCCATCAGTTCTAACCAATATTACTATTGATTTCAAATGATGGGGATTTTAGTCCAACATCTAGAAGACCATGTTCCCACACATACATACTATGCTTTAGCTAAAAGGAATGTAACACAATGGGAGCTCACCCATGAGAAATAGGCTGCAGAATACACAGACACATACAGCTTCTTCATTCATAGCTATAAAGGTCTGTTTCTAGGCACTTCACTCCATGTATCTGATGAAGTAGACCTAAGTCTATGAAAGCTTTTGCTACCAATTTCTTTCTTTCAGTTAGTCTCAAAGGTGCTACAAGATCCCTTTATATACTGATCCAGACTAACATGCTTATGTCTTTGAATACACAGACAGTGACTCTAAAGCCTACACTGTCAGTCTCTGAAATAGAAATCTGCTTCTGGCTCATCTATTGTAGATTCAAGGCATAATTCAACTGCTGGAAGGCAGTCCTTTGATTCTTTCTTTATACTTGCTTACTCTTCCCGGCTCGCCAAATTTCAGCTGCAATAAAATTCTTTTTTTAAAAAAAATCCTCTGACAGCAAGCTTTTCCCCATACTATCTCATAGTAGCTCATGGGGGAAAGAGAGCAAACTAAGGAAGGCCACCCAAGATCCTTCCTCAAGACAGCTCTTAAGCAGGATGTCTCTTATCAATGCATAAGTGCACAGTACAACCAGCCATAAGTATATGAAATAGTTTTATCCATCACATGGAAATTCAGTTGAATGCAAACCATTTTTGCATTATGAACTTCAGTTTGCAACAACTGTAGTAAAGTGAGGGCAAATGAAGGAAATGAGTCCTCTCTTGTGTCTGTTTTGGTCTGTTTTGGTTCCATTTCTTTTGGCAGTCATCATTTGGGATCACTCTGGAGGAAATTATCCAAGGCCTAATCCATGGATGAAGAAGACAATCTTATCAGGAGTAATACAGAAAACAGTAAAGAAAATATGGCTTACCCTATACGCAACATCCTCTGTGACAACAGTGGGGTCAACCGTGTGTCCTGCTTGCCATAAGGTTTCCTTTATACTGCATCCATATAGGAACACATTCTTCCTCTGGGAATGGCCATGGTAGTCACAAAACACCTGGAAGTAAATGAAAAGAACACTGTTAAATGCTACTGTCTCACACAGGAATGTTAAGAAACTGCCACCTGCTGTCCAAGGGAAAAGTTAATCAAAACTCCAGAAACAGTCACTTGCCTGATCACCTAAGCCAGTGGTTCTCAACCTGTGGGTCCCCAGATGTTTGTGTACTTCAGCTCCCAGAAGTCCCAGCCACTATGGTCAATGCTCAGGGCTTCTGGGAGCTGAAGCCCAAAAACATCTGGGGATCCTCAGGTTGAGAACCACTGACCTAAGCTCAATACAGAATTACCTCCGGGTAACAATGTAAAGAGCTTGTTATGTTGCAGGATGTTGATATGCAACAAATGACGACTGAAGCCATTTGGGTCAGAACCTTATTAATCACTAGAAGGGTGCATCCACTGAATTATTCACTGAATAGCAAGTCAACAGATAGGAGAATCTCATTGATTCAATAGATCTACTTTAATTGAGGTTAATCGTGAGATTCAAGCCATAAAGATTCATTTTGTTTTCATTTTGGATGGTTGATGGCAGAAGGGTGCCAGGGGCATGTAAAAGTACTTCCCTGTTAGGCTCCCATAGCATTCTGGGGCCTTTTGGAAGGAAATGATGGGCACCATGAAAAATTGGAGAATATCTGAAGAAAATGTTGCAAAGTGGCCTTCTTTTCTGGAGGAAAGGGTGTTGATAAAAATGTCAGAAATAGTTTTAGAAACCACACACATCTCAGTAGCTTTTCATCTCTGAACAGTTATCTTACGTGAAATTAGATATCAGGTCTGAAACATGGGGATGTGTTTGAAGACCATTCAAAAATTTCACACAGGGGATAGACAGGTGCATAGACTTGGAGGTATGATCATATTATTCTAATCTTGAAGTTATACAATTTTCCAAGCAATTTTCCTCTGAAAATTTCATTTTTGCAACTTTTTTCACAAAGCACAAACCTTTTCAAATACATATATTCTGTACATATTTTTTATTTTACTTATTGGTCAACTGTGCACAAATGAGAAGTACAAATTTTGAAGTCTAAATTCAGTCCAGCTAGTTTTTATACTCAGGAAGTGGGAAATGCTCATTGAAACTGAACAATCTTCTCAATCATAACTACTCTGAAATATGCTCATTAGAAATACAGATTCCAGCTGAGGGTCAAGCTCCAAAATTACTGCTATGCCATATGAGAAAATAGTAGTTCTCAAACTCTGGTCCTTCCAGCATTTGGGACTTCAGTTCCCATAATTCCCATGCATTGGCCATACTGGTTAGGACTTCTGGGAGTTGAAGTCCAAAATATACGAAGGACCACTGTTTGAGAATAACTGCTCTCTAAGACCCAGGGGCTTAATACAGTGGAGCTTTGTGCAGAGATTCCATTCAGTGACCGCCCTAAGGTGCCAGAAAACACCAATAATCATGTCATCTATTATTAAATGGTGGCAATTTGTGAACAGATGCTTCATCACATCTGTGTGGTACATATCAATCTGCAGTTGGTGGAAATTAAAGATCCAAAGGTTGAGAATCCAGAGAGTTCACTGTATAAAGGACAGATGTTGCCAAAATAATTTATGTTACACTGCCTCTCCCCATGTTCTAATCCCATGCTGCCACACACTTGGACACTGTTGCATCTGGATTTAGCCCATGCTATAGCATTGTAGCATGTGAAGAATTTGTCCAGAGAAGTTGTAGAGCTTTCCAAACTCTCTTTTCATAGGTGATGATCTTTCAATATCAGCTAAGCTTTAAAAACAACAGGGAACATAGTGGCCCATAACCACTTTCAAGACTTCATGACTTTATACATTGGCCTAAACCCTATTGTTAGCCCCAGGGAGAATTTTTTGTTGTGTGCCTTTAAATCATTTCCAAATTATGGCAACCCTCACAGGGTTTTCTTGGCAAGATTTGTTCCGAAGGGGGTTGCCATTGCCTTACTCTGAGGATGGAAGAGTGTGACTTGCCAAAGGTCACCCAGTGGGTTTCTATGGCTGACCAGGGATTCAAGCCCAGCTCTCCCAATGCTCCAACCACTATACCATGATGGCTTTCAACTAGAGTAGATTCACTGAATTAATTATATTTACTTATGTGTTGACCCACCATCAACAATTAATTCAATTAAACTACTATAGGATGGACTAATAAAAAAAAATATAACCATTACACCAGGGTTCAACTGCTTCAACTGCCCTGGCTTCTTCCAAAGTTCTAAGAATTTGCAGGTTTTATTTGTGTTCTGAGAAGTTTCTATTAGATAATAATAATAACACATAATAACAGTTCCCAGAATCCCTAAGAAGGAGATACTGGTTTTATTGTGATGAGCACATACAGCCTCCAAGAACAAGCTCCAGGCAATCTACTGAGCAATAACAGGGCAATTTGTTGGCTTCTTTTTACTTCCAAGCCTTTCGTGTTATCCCTGCAAGAACCAAAACCTGCACTTTACAGAGCAATTAAGCACCATTTGGTTTTCTTCAAATTCAAAGCTTATACCACGCAATTTGAAGGAATGCATAAGCATGCAATTATGTGAACTGTTCTTGCATATTGTGTTCCTCTCAATGAAGCAAAGAAGGGTACATGACCTCCCGTCATGGAAAATAGTTGTATTACTTCCCATCTAATCTGCCTGTCCAATCCATCTGCTTGGCTTCTGTTGTTATAGTCATAGAAGGCTGTTGCTTTCCTTCACTGAGGCCAGATTTAGACTGCCTTTATAAGCAGTTATTGGCTCTAATCAGAGTGAAAAATCAGGGTTTATTGACGCAAGAGGCAAATATTGACCTGGGATTTTGAAGAACAATCCATCGTCCAGTTTGCTTAGATGGGAAGTCAATATTCACCAGTGCTTCATAACTCTGACACATCTTCATTATGGTATTGGGAAATCTCTAAATTATGAGCATAGATTTTATAGAACCAGTTGTCTCTGCACTAACGTCCACCAAAGAAAAGGCCTATATTGCATGGGAAAATCAACAGTGTGGCTGGTCTCTGATTCTTAAGCACTGCCTCCTTTGAATCCAGGGTACAGGAGAGACAGAAGTCATGGCAGTCAGTAAGGACAGAACAATTTAGGATAACTTTCTGCACCGTAATCGGTAAAGCTGAAAGACATTTTCACATGAATCTGCAGTGGCATGGGAAACCAATCCCATCCTTTGGGCTACATATGTATGATATAAGCACATAGTTTGAGGCTGACTGTGTGGAATTTTGTTCCATCTGATCTGCATGTGGGCAAAATGGTTGTTATTAGTCACTCCACCACACTTCGAGGGAGCATATTCCACTGGCGGACAGCTCTGACCATCAGGAAGTTCTTCCTGAGGTTCAAATGGAATCTCCTTTCCTGCAGCTCCTTGTCCTAGTCTTTGGAGCAGCAGAAAACAAGCCCACTTCCTCCTCAACATGACATCCCTTCAAATATTTAGTATAATAATATGTATAGCTACCTAGGGTCACCCTATGGCAAATACCATGCCACTGGACCATGCCACAAAATGATAAACAGATAGGAAAGCATGTGTGCACATGTGGTATGCACTTATATTTGCATGGGGGTTTTAGGGATGACTGCCAGTACTGGTATACTAATTCACTGCTGAATTTAGTGAATGTGTGTATTTTCCAACTTTTCAAACATTTGTCATTTCCAGTGCACCTCCACCTTTCCATTCATAAGAACCAAGAGAAATTGTCACAATCTCTATATGGATGACAGCCATCACTGCGTTTTGATAACCACTGTAACATTACATACTGTATTGTAGAGCACTACCTATCAGTTACCTTTAACTTATTTCAAATCTGTTTAAACAAATGAAATTCAACAGAGAGAAGTGTAGGGTCCTACACTTAGGTAGAAAAAATCGAATACAGAAATATAGGATGGGGGACATGTGGCTGGATAGCAGTACGTGCAAAAGGGATCTAGGAGTCTTAATAGATCACAAGCTGAACATGAGTCAGCAGTGTGATGCAGCAGCCAAGAAAGCCAATACAATTCTCAGCTGCATCAATAGGAGTATGGTGTCTAGATCAAGGGAGGTACTGGTACCACTCTACTCTGCTTTGGTTAGACCTCATCTTGAATACTGTGTCCAGTTCTGGGCACCCCAATTCAAGAAGGGAGGGCGACCGAAATGGTGAGAGGCCTGGAAGCCATGCCCTATGAGGATAGACTTAGAGAGCTGGGGATGTTTAGTCTGCAGAAGAGAAGGTTAAGAGGGGACATGATAGCCATGTTTAAATATCTGAAGGGATGTGATATAGAGGAGGGAGAGGACTTGTTTACTGCTGCTCCAGAGACCAGGACAAGGAGCAATGGATTCAAGCTGCAGGAAAGGAGATTCCACCTGAACCTCAGGAAGAACTTCCTGATGGTCAGGGCTGTCCAGCAGTGGAATATGCTGCCTCGGAGTGTGGTAGAATCTCCTTCTTTGGAGGTTTTTAAGCAGAGGCTGGATGGTCAACTGTTGGAAGTGCTTTGAGGGTGTTCCTGCATGGCAGGGGGTTGGACTGGATGGCCCGTGTGGTCTCTTCCAACTCTACATTTCTATGATTCTATGATTCTATGAAAACCAAAGTTGAGATATCTGGTGATCAGGAACAGCTATCAAAGACAATATGGATGATGTGGCAGGTGAGTTTCATTTCCACCCCCTCATTTGAAAAAAAAATAGTCTTGTCTGACTTATAAAAACTATATATTATTGTCTAAATAATAGTGGACATCATACAAGCCTTGACATGTTGTTGGACTGCAATTCCCAGAAGCCCGGCCTATACAGTTGATGGTAAGAAATACTCAGACTTACACTTAAAAACATCTGAAGGACCATATGGTTTGCACCCCAGTCTAAATCTAACTGCTAGTTCCAACTAGCGTAAACCCAATGAATCCATTAGGGGTTGATCCACCCACATCGGAGGAACACATTGCATGATGTAGTACAAATAAAAAGACAAAGGAAACAGTATACTGAAGAACTGTATTAAAAAGATGAAAGGATGACAGATTCATTCAAGGGAGAACCATTTGAAGATGAACCTAAAATTTGACAAAGTGAAGTGGAAGTTACACTCAGGGCACATGGGAGAAATAAATCACCAGGAACAGATGAGACATATAGAGCTATTTCAGGCTACAGATACCGAATCTACTTTAGTTCTAACTAAAATCTGACAACAAATATGGAAAACAAAGCAATGGCCCACAGACTGAAAACACTCAATATACATTCCACTCCCCAATAAAAGGGATTATAGTAACCATGGGACCACTGTGTTAATATCTCACACAAGCAAATTGATGCTCAAAATTCTACAGCAAATCTTTTACCCTGTATAGAACAAGAATTGCCAGATGTCCAAGCTGGGTTCAGGAAAGGAAAAGGCACAAGAGATCATATTGCAAACATACATTTTGATTATCTAAATCATGAGAAACTGTGGATTGCTCTTAAAGAAATGGGTGTGCCACAACAGTTGATTGTTCTGCTGCATAACCTAAACTCAGGACAGAAGGCATCAGGACAGAAAAACAGAATGGTTTCCAATTGGCAAGAGGGTCAGACAAGGCTGCCTTATCTCACACTATCTTTTCAATTTGAAAGCTGAACATATCATACATAAAGCAGGATTAGACTGGGCAGAATAAAGCATGAGAACTGGAGGAAGGAACACCAACAATTTAAGATATGCGGTACCATACTACTAATAGAAAACAACGTTAAGAAAACAACAATGACGACCACATATGATTTACATAATTTTAAAGTAGACAATGAAGACATTGAAACTGTTTAATAATTCCCATACCTTGGCTCAGTCATTGGAATGGAAACTGCAGTCAAGAAATCAGAAGAAGACTAGGACTTGGGAGGACAGCTTTTAAGGAACTAGACAAGATCCCAAAGCTTCAAGATTTATCATGAAATACTAAAATCAGGACTGTCCACACCACCATATTTCAAATTTCTATATATGGTTGTGAAAGCTGGAAAATAAAGCTGATCAGAAGAAAATCAACACATTTGAAATCTAGTGCTAGAGTAGAATTCTGTGGACCACTAATACTGTGGACTGTAGATCTGTAGTATCTAAATACTGTAGATCTGTAGTATCTAAATACTGTAGACACTGTGAACCACTAAAAGGACAAATAAATTGGTCCCAGAGCAAATCATGCCTGAACTCTCCCTAGAAGCCAAGATGAGTGAACAAAGACTGTTATACTTTGAACACATCAGGGGAAGACATGACTCATTGGAAAAGACAATAATTCATAGAAAGGTAGAAGGCAATAAGAACAGAGGAAGATCACATAACAGATGGATAGACTCAGTTAAGGAAGCTCTAGCCTTGAGTCTGCAAGAGTTGAACTGGGTTGTTGATGATTGGGTCTCTTTTTCATAGCATCGTCGTAAGTTAAAGTTGACTTGATGGCAGTTAACAACAAACTCAGAGATGGGTTGCCATAGCAAAAGGCAACTATTGCATTTATTCCCAGCATGTAACCTTTAGCGAAGGCATGAAGCTACATAGTGTTAGAAGGAGGAAGGAGAACTAGATAGCAGTTTTGAGATGTGATCAGTTTTGTTCTTTGGAGAGCATTGCCATACACCTGAGCTAGAAACTGAAGAGTAGGCAACACAGTCAATGAAACCAGACCACTGAGCCATGCGTATATTTTCTGGCCATCTCTCACCAAAGTATTGTTAAGTAAGCTTTTGCAATGTATTCAGTTATCCAATAACAGTCCCATTTGAACAATCCAGTTTATCTTTTAAAAGACTGACAGCAAAGAAGGATTCATTTTTCCTTGTTCTAGTATTTCATCCAACTACTCAGCTACTTTCAACCATAGTTTGGTTTAACCGCATGTACGGAATGGAACATCTCCCTCTTCCCTCTCCAAATATCAAAAAGGCTTTTGTAGCCTCAGTCATGATTCGAAACAGAATGCCCTGCTCCAGTGGGTACCATTTACTTGCCTATTTACTGAAAGTATCATACATTATTTACCTAAAATACAACTCTCCATATGAAGGAAGCACCAGGAAGTCCAACCACTGGGCAGTTTAAGCTTCTCCAGTTTCTATTTTTTCATCCCAGACATTAGCACAGATAAATCCTAAACAACAGGGCAGTTACTGGCTTTTAAGAGATGATGCCCCATTTGATTAGGCAAGTTTTATCAGATTATCAGGTGAGGAATGTAGAATCATAGAATCTTGGAAGAGACCACAGGGGCCATCCAGTAGAACCCCCTGCTATGCAGGAACACACGCTGAAGCATTCCCAACAGATGGCCATCCAGCCTCTGCTTAAAAACCTCCAGCAGTATATTCTACTACCAGACAGCTCTGACTGTCAGGAAGTTCTTCTTGAAGTTCAGGTGGAATCTCCTTTCCTGCAGCTTTAATCCACGTCCTAGAAAATTCTGCCAACTTTACAAACTGAGGTGGAAACACAATGAACTTGTGCCAGAAAATTTTTTGCAAACTTTATGGAAACAAAACAAACAGATCTGCCTCTCCCTGATGCATGCTTGTTAATTGGAATTCTTCAGGTTCCAAGCCTCTTCCAGATTACAGGGTGAAGAAGGCGAACAATGTTGCTTTGGGATGCTGGGAGTTGCAGTTTAACAACATATGAGGGGCTGCACAATTCTCACCCTTCCTTCAAAGGTTTTCAAATAAGTAAAATCTTATCACTGGTTTAATGCAGAGCTGATGAAGAAAAGCTTTCAGCACTGTTTTCTGGATTAAAGCTCAGCTTCAGCCTGTGATCCTGAGTGTGAAAACAGGAACACTAAAAATTTTGCTGGAAAATAAATTTGCATTACCCATGGGTGGGGGATTGTCAATCTAATTCATCACCTGCTAAACAGTAAACAAAATCACATGCCTACTATTTGGTTTTTCATCACATGGAAGACACCCTAAGCACCTATTTTCCTTCTGAAATATACCCTGGTTCATTTGTAAAATGTACAAAAATGCACTTAAATCAATGGGAGAAATGCATTAAAGTATGTGAAATTAAAACATGCAAAAAAATGCACACACATCCCCCCAAAAGGGTGCACCAACACAAATAAGTGTATAGATAAAGAAAGATGAAAAGGTCTCACAATCTGATTCACAACACAGAGAGGTCAGACTCTGTGTTTTAAATGCTTGTAAATGAATTATGTTCTGTGTTATCCTCTGACTTTTTGTGAGGTGTCTTGGCTGGATCAACAAATGGCATTCAATGGAGAAAATTAAAATCATTGTAAACTATTATTTTTTAACTTATTAACTTATTTTTAACTTAACTTATTAAGTTGTTTGATAAGTTTTAGCCTTTTAAAATAATTTTTATTATTCACACTGTTTTAAGTCTGTCAGACTGGCTTTATTGTAGGCTGCCCTGAGATCTCTGGATAGAGGCCAGGATTTAAATATTTCAGTAAAAGAAAGAAGGAAAGAACGAGAGGGAGGTATTTTTCACATCCCTAGCTGCACAGAAAATGTGTTAAAAGTGTTAGAAGTGCAACAGTGCTTAGCACTAATGAGTCAAGAATGCCTCAAAGTGGGCAGTAGGATTAGGGCCAGATAGTTTGAGTGACCAAAGGTGTCCTCCCTTCTTGCTCTACCTGTACTGACACTTCTGTGATGTAAACTTTCTGCCAGTCTCTCTTCTCAGCTCTCCCTTAGAATGAAGTGAAACTAGATTAGCGCCCTAAGTAACGTTCCTATCTTAGAATGGAGAGTCTATAATATAGTCTTTGGTTTGTTTATCCAAGCCATTGGTGTCTTGCTCCTTAATCAGGATTTCTGCCTGCATTCGCCATCAAAAAAGAACTTTATGGGTGGGAATGGTGGACAGAACACGAAAGGGCACTATTCAAAATACTTCCCATTAAGCTATTCTTTTCTATAGCTTTCAGACTATTAAAGACTTCTACAGCTAGTTCCTCTACAGTCTCCTATTCTGCCAGCTCAGCACAGCATGGAGGTGACCCTGGGCACTCAAACAACAAGCCAGTGATGCACAGCCTTGGTAGGTTTCATAAGGCTGGTAAGTCTTAAAGTAAAATTTCAGTGCAGGTTGCATGTCTACCTACTAAGAATCACCCTACCTAAGTACAGAGAGGCTTTATCATCACAACGTTGGTCACCAGGTAATGAGTTGGCCATAGCAACCATGAACACAATGGTAGTGTAGAATAGCTGCAACCTGCATCAATGGAAGGGCATATCACACACTCTCAGCCCCAGAAAACCCCATGACAGGGCCTCCTTAGGGTGGCAAGTGGGTTTCCATGTCTGAGCAGGGTCCCCAGGGTCACAGTCCAATGCTACCCTGAACAGAAAGCTCTTCACCTGCTGGCAGAAGGAAAACAGGGAGGGAGCCAAATGAACATCCCTAGGAGCTACCACAGAAATGTCTCTTCCCTACATGCTCACCAAAGGTACCTGTGAAGGTGGTGAGACCAAAAGAAAGCCCTCTCCTGCTGGTGGTAAAGCTCAAGCTGACTTGTGTCGAGAAATATAGTCTTTCGAATAGTCTGGATTCAAGCCATTGCCATTTCCTCATTAGACTGTTATAGAGCTATTATTCCACTTTCAACATCCTATGGAATCCAGGGGTTCGCACTAAACTGCAAACCCCTGGATTCCATAGGATGTTGAAAGTGGAATAATAGCTCTATAACAGTCTAGTGAGGAAATGGACATCATCTTGGGCTTTAAAGGTCAAAATCAGAACTTAAAAGAAAGGGGCATTGGGACTGTACTCTTGTTTCCTGGGACATGGGGTCACCAATTTCAGCTGTTCAACCCTTCAGGAAGGATTGGGTTCACTGAGACAAACAAGACTAAAAGTACTTCACTGAAATCATTTGGTTATGAGTGAACTTCACTCTGTGGGCCATTAGAAAAGAAGAGGCTTTCTTCCCAAGAAGGAGGGGGGAAGGAGAAGGAATTGAGTTGTGTATGAACTAAAATCAATGAAGTCTTCAAAGGCAGGGAAAATTCAGTTCTGCTACAGTCTGTCATGTTCTGAAAGCCAAGAAAGAGTGAAACAAAGGAATCAATAATAAGTCTAAGGCAAAGTTTACTACTGCTTGTGTTGGACTCTGGAAAAGAGACGCAGCTCTAGATCCTTGTGGTTTCTGAGTGGTGAAGAAACAAAGAGGTCCACAGTTTGTGGGGAGGGGTATCTCCTAATTTTTCAGTTACCTCTATATTGCTTTATAATATAGTTCTCATGGAGAGTGCTGGGGTAGTGTATTAGTTTAAATATTGGACTATGATCCTGGAGACCAGCATTCGATTCCCTGCTCAGCCATGGAAACCCACTGGGTGACATCAAACACTCTGAGAGTTGTTATATGTCAGAAATGACTTGAAAGCACATGACAACAACAACAAAAACAACAACAGCAGCTGCAAATTCTGATAGAGCCAAGGGTATTTGTGCCTCGTTCTCATGGAAGTAACAAACGTGTGCTTATATTGCAGTGGTAGAGTGTGGAAAAGGCAGAGAAGAAGAAAACCATCAAAGGAGGTACATGATTCTGAGCAAACAAATCATGGTGAAATTTAGAGCTGGGCTGGGCTCAGGTCACAATAGCCGGAGGCCAAGCTGAGTGAATTTGTTTTAACAGTACTTTCCCTTTATTAGTCACAACTAACTTCAATTGTTGGATTCTGCCCAGAAGATATCACAAATCGCACCCTAATATTGGACATGTCAAAACCAACTTTGGGGCAAAGGCTACACATAGAAGTCCGAATCCTACTGTTAATCTCAATTGAGGGGGGAAATAGATGAAGGAAATATTCTTGTTCTCATCTGTTGCTAAAGTTCTCATGGTGTTTTTTTTTAAAGAAAAAAAGCATCCACATGACATTGCTTTTATGGAATATCCAGAGGAAATTCCCAGAACAAAGGGAAACATTTCATTCCTATCTAGAGGCTTTCCCCACCCCACCCCCCTTTTTTCCTTTTTTCCTTTTTTCTTTTTTTTCTTTTTTTTCTTTTTTTTGTATTCTAGAATACATTGCAGTGCACATATCCCTTGTTTTGGACATGTGCTTGTCTAGTTTTGAACAAAGGGCATTACTCTGAATGGAAAGAGGAGCACAGGGCCTTTATACTATCAAACTGAGGTTTTTTTGAATACTGTACTTTTAAAAAAAGAAAAGAAGAAGAGAAAGAAGAGGAAGAAGAGAAGGAGAAGGTGGCAGGGTCTCCAGGGCTCCAGAGACAATAGTGAGCAAAAACCAATTGTCTCTAGTACTATGAAATTTATATGTTTTTTGATCAAACTGCTCACTCAGCTTCCTTCATTGTCCCTCCCTCACTTCCCTGCTGGCCAGAGAGTTCTGTCTGAAATTAAAATGCTTCTCCAGTTAGTCCCAGTGGGTTGAGATGCAGCGTGGTGTAGTAATTTGAGTGTTGGTCTATGGCTGTGGAGACCAGGGCTTGAAACCATGCTTAACCATGGAAACCCACTCAGTGACCTTGGGCGAGTTGCACTCTCTCAGACTCAGAGGAAGGCAAAGACAAACTCCCTCTAAACAAATCTGGCCAAGAAAACCCTGGGTTAAGTGCACCTTAGGGTGTCATAACTCAGAAATGACTTGAAAGCACACAACAACAAAACCCAATGGGTCTGTTGCAAGAAATATTGCTTTTCTACAATAGTTTGGACAGGCCCAAAAGCAAACTCATTGAACCAAGGAGATTTACCTACATGACTTACTATTCAGCAGTTGATTCAATAGGAATGATTTAGTTGGGAATATGTAACAGGATTCAGGTGTGAGTTGATTGTAGTCAACTCTATATCTGAGGATTCTGTATCCATGGATTCAACCAATATGGCTCAAAAATATTTTTAAAAAAATCCAAAGAGCAAACTTTGATTTTGCCGTTTTTTATAAGAGATGCCATTTTACTACACCACTGTACATAATGGGACTTCAGCACCATGAATGTTGGTATCCGTGAGTATCCTGGAACCAAACCCTAGCAGATACTGAGGGCTTGTACTTGTAGAAAACGACCACAGAGTGTGTGATTTGATCTCACCAGTCTCTTTCTTTTCCTCAAGAACTAGATTTTATGGAAGCAGAAAACAACAGGGAAGGATAAAATGGATGAAGACAAAAGTACAAATTGCAGAGACTCACCACTGGAGTTCGGCCTTGGCTGCTGAGGTAGTAAAGCAGTCCTTTGGTGTGGTAAATGGTGGGCTGGCGTGCAGGGCTGGGATTCAGCCATTGCCTGTTCAAGTCATCCCCACTTAAGGAACAGCGCTGGCTGGAACCAAAGAAGAAAAACTATAATGAAAAATGATTGAACATTAAGAATGAATAATCCTCAGAGAAGGTGTGAAAGCCAGGGCTGGCTTGGCTTCTCATGCTATTCTTTATTCCTGGGCACTTTCACTTCAGATTGGATTGGATGAAATGAAATCTCCAGAGTTATTTATTTTAGAAGATTCATTTCTGCACTGTATTCATTATCACTTGCTTTGCCTGCCGAGGCCTGTGCGGTTGGACTTAACAATATTAGGGGCAGTCTTATTTAACAGAAGTGGTACAGAAGGAAAATAAACCCTTACTTAGAAATAGTTTGTTTACATTTGTACAAAAGAGATGCAACACAGGAATGCTGTTTTAAATAATTTCCTAACGGTGCTAGTATAACTGGAAAGAAGATACGAACAGTATGTGTTCCTGGACGTCGGGGCAGAGTAAGGTGGTTGGCTTCCTGAAGCAGTTCCAAAATCTGGGGGGCCTTTGAAGCTCCCCCTTTGGGGAGGGATTTGTTTTCACTGGGCAAAAGGAAGCCTTCACTGGGAACAGCTGATGGAGGGAGCAACTCTGAGAATACCTCCTGTCTTCATCCCAGCTGGCATGACCAAGACCAGCATCTCAGATGCAGCAACCTCAATGTACCATCCACTCTTTATCCATTCCATCTTCTGGGAAATGAGACATTAAAGGATGGTATGTGCTGTCATTCCATGGGGCAAGAGAGATCTACATCTCTCCAGAAACCCCCTTTTCCTTAATGGCACTATAATAAAAGGGGGATAGGAAAGGAAATTTCTTGGCTTCAAAAGGGGGGATGAGGTCTCAACAGTTGGGAAACCCATTTGAGAAGAATAATACAGTGGAGAGAATTTTGTACAGTTCTTCACCCAACATATGAATATTTGCACAGAAAAAAAATTTCCCATGAGAATTGATGAGGGTTGTACAAAACCCACTGTTTTCCAGGCAGTCACGTGGCAGGGAGGCTCAAGCAAGACTGTGCTTTTCTACACACAAAAAAATAGCAATCTTTGACAACAGAATTCTTACAGAGAAAGCAGCAGTCTTGCATAATAGAAATCACATAGAAAAAGTGGCAATTTTGCAGAGCAAAAATTTTACACCCAAAAAACCCTGTGCAAAAAAAGAATACAATCTTGCACACAGGGAACTAAGTACATGGTTTTGTTGATTATATATTTAATGACTGACTTGATGCCCTTGTTTCAGTTTAACATAACACATTCATCCAGAAACTTTACAACTTTAAACAACGTCTCCATCTCATTTTGCCTACTAGTCACATGACAATCTCTTTCAAGCCTAAAGTGTGGGCACATTTCTCAGCAGGGAACAGAAAACACATTAGGCAATGGGCTTGAGGCAAGCTTGAGGTCTGCTCAGCAGCCTGTCCTCGCTGTATATTGGAGGAACCTTCTAAAACATTTCCTAAGAACAAAAGACAAGACTCACCCCTAGAGCACAGGGTGCATTTCTCAGAGGGGAACAGCAAATGTGTTAGGCAACAGGTTTGAGGAAGAAGGATTCTTCCTATTAAAGCTTTTGAATCTTCAGTAATGGGGAGGAAGATAGGATCCTACTCCCGACTTCCGAAGCTGCAGATGACAAAATTGCAAATGTGGAGAGCAGACTCTGCTTAAATTGTTAAAACTGAATTTATTTCACTCTATCCATTAATTCTGAAATTTTGATTGGGGTATAAAGTTGGCTTCCAGACTTGAGACTTGACTTAAGGCTTGAAGGTAGAGACTTGAGATTTGACTTGAGACTTGGAGTAAAGACTTAAATACATCACTGCCAAGTAGAATGTGACCACTGCAGTTACTCTTTGGCTATATGCCTGCCATCTAGATAGTAAAGTGTATTCAGGCAACTGAATGCAAGTCCTCTTATAATTTTACAATGAAAGGCCAGCATTGTGGGTGCTTTTTGTATACAACAGAAGATGGCTCAAGAAGGGTTTATTGTTATTCATATGTGAGTGTCTTAGAGAAAGACAAGAGTGGGAGAGAGAGAGAGAGAGGAAGAGAGAAACCTTTTTCTTTCACACATAACTTTCCCATAATGTCAGAGTCACATAGTAAAATTGCTGGGCTGTAGATTCACCACTAACAAAAGGGAGTATTTCTTCCATAGAACACAGGTAGCATAGTGAATAAATACCCTCTCCTCAAAATGGAAATTATCTCTCCACTCAACTCACACTAGAATAGCTAAGGAATAAGCTGAGCTCTTTCCCTCAAAAGACAAAATATGTTCGTTTCTGAGTCAACTTGCAATTCATTTACAAGCACATGTATGTAGGTTCCTTCACCCCATCCATCTCAGGAATACAAAGAATTTTTTAACAATCTCTTGTTTATAGTGGAGACAGATTGCCTTGACACAGTGAACCAAGAAAGACGGGCTTATTCATCACAAAGACACAAAGAAGTCATCCCTTGCTTCTACTTTTAACAGTCCATGCAAAGAAGCAGCAGTTAACTTTGTTTTGCATTTTGCACATTTAAAGAAGGGTACAGAAATTGGCCCCTGCAAATTGTCCGAGACAGACAAAAGCAAACAAAAAAAATAACCAATCCTTGCCATCTTGCAACACGGAAAAGCAAAAACTGTGTTTCCCACTTAGCTCAAGAACACAAATTAGTCATGTTTTACATCCCATTGTCACTTCACATCCGCTTGAGTTTCTTTCTGTTCTAACCCTAATGCTAACAACTTACCTTTCAGCACATGAGAAGAACATGAGACCACAAGAAGAACAGAAGAGAGAAATCTCACTCTCCATTTCCCCCTAGCACATCAGAAGTATTCTGGATGTCAAAAAAAAAAAAAAACAAGCCTGGATATTTTGGGGAATTAATGTATTACCAGTAAGATCTCTTTCCTTTCTTCTTATTTGTCTTTGTTAGGAATGGAAAGAATATTTGAAAAATGGTCAAGGACAGATTTTTTTCAGTGAGAGGAAACCTGACCAAGAGAATCCTAGAAGGTCAAGTCCAGGACTTTTTCTGTGTAAAAAATACATGTTGACTTGTTCATGGCAAAAGGCATTATCTGTACAGAAAACAATTCTCCTGTGCAGAACACAGCTTTTTCTGACCAGCGCAGCTATATCTACAAAAATAGTTTCTGTTCAAAAAAATCCAATTTTCTGTGCAAAAACATAGAAAACAATTTTTTGCACAGAATAAACTGCCAATAATCTTAGAACACTGAGCAGTTTCCCATGACCTTCTAACAGCAAGGAGGAAAACGATAACATTATTCATTCTTGCCTGAGAGAATAACATTTACAAAAATTGCCTCCCTAGTCTGTGATCAGGTTATCACCACTTCTGCTGTACCAGATGACAACTGTTGAAATGGAAGGTGAAGGAAGTGTAGAGACTGGGTAAAAGAGGGGGGAGGTTGGACCAGGAAAATCTTCTATAACTCAGTTCTAGGGATGGGCCAACCGAATCCTCAAATCCTCGAATCCTGGGCAAGGATTCGAGATCTGCAAATCCAAATCCCTGTGCCAGAATAGGCAAACCGAATCTCTCAAATCCACCAACCAAATAGTTTGTTGGAGAGCGGGACACCTGAAAACCTGGGAGACCAGGACACCTAAAAACCTAAGAGACCGGACACACAAGAGGAGATGGCAAGTAGGTGAGTTTTTCCCTTGGAGTAAGAACGGCCTGTGCTAACAATTTCAGAAACTACATCTAGGGTTGTATTCTAAGATATTTAAATTGCACATTTAATATTTAAGTTCAGCACTTGACTGGAAGCTACAGTCTTGAGATTCCAAGGACAGCTGAAACATTCCTTTGCACAGTTCCCTTGCGAAGCTCTTTCAGACACAATCCTGGGGTTTCTAGTTTTACAAGGTGTCACAGCCTTCTCTGCCAAAGTGTGCTGGTGCACCATCAAACTACAAGCCCCAGGATGCCACAGGAGTTATGCAAAGAAAATCCAGTTTTGACCTGGATTAGCTTTGTACTGTAGTGGTCCTGTTTATACAAGCAGGAAAATGTGGCATTAATCCACATTTTCCTACCTGTGTAGAAAGGGCCTTCATGTCATTTTCAATCTGGGGAGATCCTGAGGCAAAACTTTGACAATTGTCCTGGTCAGAGGGAGGATTGCCTTTGCCTAGGCTTTTGCTAAGGCTGAGAAAGTATGTCTTGCCCAAGATTATCTTTCTTTCCCTTGCTTTTTAAAGCCTTCTTTAAAAAAAGGATTCAAAAGACTCAAGATTTGTGAGATTTGTGGATTCACAGAATCTTCCAAGGATGTGGATTCGGATTTGGAAAATTCTGGATTTGTCCCATCGCTACTCAATTCATGATCTAAATTGGAGAAGAATTGAGAGGGGAGGGTGATCAGATACAAAAGAAGACAGGGCTCCTGCCCTTCAAGAGTTGTGTAGAAAAGGGATGTGCTATTGACATCATAGCCATCAGCCGCCGTTGCCAGACTGGCAGTAGCTCTGTGGGTTATCAGAGGACATTCTCAGCCTAGTCACATCATATTTTTTTAACTGTAGTATCAAGTACCTATATTCAGAGTCATGTTCATAAAACCTATGTAAACTACCATAGAATTATACTGTCTAGGTACAGAGCCAGAAGGGTATGAAGTCTCCAGCTAATAAACCCAAACATTATCTGTTTTTGTAAAAATATTAATAGGACATATCACGCTCAAGTAACAGACTTTTATAGATTGCCAGAAGTATTGAGTATTTTATCTCTCATTCTGCATAATGCAATTTATTATGCACTTTCCAGTTGGCTTTGTTGATATTATAATGCCTGAATCTGAAGCTCTCCTTTTTTTTTAAGAAAAGGAAAAAGTGTTTGAGGTTTTTTACATCACCGCAAGTTCCAGTACTCTTTTATTCCTCTGTCATGAATTTCCTTCTTGATCCCGTAATTTTAATTTTCTATTCCCCTTACTATTCATTCTGTAGATAGCAGAGTATGGGTAATTTCTTACAGCTATTAAACCGGAATCTGCTGGAGAGATGTTAGTTAATGAAGAAAGGTGCATTCAGTACAACTAATGTCTATCTAATCCAAACTCGGGTAGGCCAGCAGTATATACACTGCTTTGATAAAGTGTGCCACAAATCCAAAGGATGGTGCAATGCCTTCCAAGTGTGCATATGTATGTGTGTGTCTTCAAGTCACCTGTCGACTTTTGGTGACCCCATGAATTCCATAGGGTTTTCTCAGAGGAGGAATACTCAAAGGAGGTTTTGCCAGTTCCTTCCTCTGAAATATATCTTATAGCACCAGGAATTCATTGACAATCTCCATGTTGACCCTGCTTAGCTTTCCCTTTAGGTATCAGTAAATACATAGGAGAAAGCCAGCATTGGGTAGTAGTTTGAGCACTGGATTATGATCCTAGAGAGCTTGGCCATGGAAGCCCACTGGATGATCTTGGGTGTGTCACACACTCTCAGCCCCAGAAAACCCAGTAATAGATTCAGCTTTGGGTTGCCATTAGTTGGAAAGGACTTGAAGGCACACAACAACAACAAATACATAGGAAGGGGAGCACAATAGCTCTGCTCTCCTCCATTACCACACCCCACCTAATATGTGTATTAAAAATACTACAAAACACTTTAATTTTTTTCATGAATTAATGATTATAGGGTGGTGCAGAATTTCTACAAACTTTCAAGACATTTTTACCCTGTTCTACGAACAGGAAAATGTGCCAGTTTCACTTTCTCCTGCATTCAGGTTTCTGAAATACCAAGTAATTTCTATCTGATCTATAAGGAAATTTGGGGATTTGGGTGATTTCTCCAAAAACCAATTGAAATTAAATGTTCCCTGATCCTCTCTGGAGAACTTTAGTAAGTACAGGTAACTCTTAACATGCAGAGGATGACATTGTACCATGTTTTCATATGTATGGTGTTTTAAAAACTTTTAAACTGTGTTAACTCAGTCCTGTTTTCATCTACTGCTGGTTAATTTTTTAAAAAACCACTATGAATGACTTTTGGCTGTATTCTTTTTTTTTCACCTATGCTGGGAGTCTTGGGTCTCAAGCTGGGAAAAAGGCAGTTATCAAATCAAGTGAAATCCTGTCTACCAGACAGTTGCTGAAAATGAGTTGTTTTCCAGAAAAAAAGATGGCACCCTTCATTCAGCATTAACATAGGTGAATACTAATTAAAAGTTAATTGTTTAAATCCCTGGATCATTGTATCTGTCCATCTAAATTTATTTCATATTCATTAAAAAAAAACTTAAGAACTTTCAATTTCATATGTGAACAAATTTGCAGAGTCATTCAGTTCTTACCAACAGCAAACTAGTCCATAACCTAGTGTAGCAATGGCAATAGAAAATTCTTTTATATTGTGCTATTTCACAGGTAATAGTGGTAGAACTCCATTTTAGAGGTGTCTGCTGCCAGCTGCCATATTTTCTCCAAAATGCCACTGGGAATGACATCATATTCAGCTGAGGAATCATAACCATTGGCAGGGAGTTGTCAAAATGAGTTCCCCCTCATTCAGCAGCATCACAGGGAACATTTTTTTTTATTTTTATTTTTTATTTGAGGGAGTTTATACACAATACAAGTACTTAACATTATTTCTATATTATACAACAATCTTACATTAATTCTCCATTAATTCCTTTTCCGCTTTGTTATCAAATGTACATATTAATTTATATGTTCCAATCCCCCTTTCCTCTCCCTCCCTGCCTTCCCTTCCCTCCCTTTCCCACCCTCCTCCCTTATCTTAATAAAAACCATTTTTCCCCCTCCCAATCCTCCCCCTTCCCTCTCCCTACCCTTTCCACTCCCTCTTCCACGTTTTCTACATTCCAAACTCTTTATTCTCTTTCTTAAACTAAACCTCCTTCATGTGAAGTCTTTTTTTTGTTGTTGTCTCTACTTCAATTAATAATATTTTCCTCTCTCTCTCTGATTTCCCACCTTACCTTAGCTGTTACCCTACAATTCCTTTATTGTATTCTTTACCTCTCTTCTCATTTCTCTTTCACCCATCCAATAATACCTTGCCACTGCCTTTCAAATTGTTGAATTGAATTACCTTTTAAACTGTTGGATAGTTTTTCCATTTCCATGATGTCCATCATTTTTTAATTTCCATTCTTTTTTGAGGGGGCTCTTTTTCTTCTTTCCAATATTTCGCATAGTTCAACCTCACTGCTGTTATTAAATTTAACAATACTTTCTTTTTCTTCTTCATTTCACTCTTCTCTTCAATCATATTTAATAAGTATATCTCCGGTTTCATCTCAAAATTCATTTCCAGCAACTTGGTTAAACTATCATAAATTTTTTTCCAATATTTTTTTGCTATGGGGCATAGCCACCATGTATGAAAGTAGGTTCCCATTGTTTTTCCACATTTCCAGCATTGCTCACTTCCTTTTCCTGTTATTTTCTTTAGTTTCGGGGGGTTATATACCATCCATGCATTGATTTGTAAAGGTTTTCTCTTAATGTCAAACGCTGTGTAAATTTTATATCTTCCTTCCATACTTTTCCCCATTTTTCCAATTCTATATTTCGACCAAGGTTTTGCGCCCATTTTATCATGTAATCCTTAATCTGTTCCTGCTCCAATTCTCTTTCCAATAAAATTTTATAAATTTTTGAAACTTTTTTTTTCTCTTTTTTCATTAAGATTTCATCCAATTTATTCTTTTCCCTTTCCCATCCTCTATTTTTCAAATCCATTTTATACCTTTCTTTTATTTGCCGATAAGGGAACCAATCTAATTCTATATTCTGCTCTTTAAATTCTTCTCTACTCTTCATTTCCGGTATTCTTCCTTCCCATCTTATTATATCCGTATATCTTAATATTCCACCTTGTCTTGGTCCTGTTATTCTAAATGCTTCTTGGGGTGATGCCCCAAATTGGTAATTTATTGTAAAATTTCTTGTTGATCGTCTGCCACACTCTCATCAAGGCTCTTCGAATGTAGTGATCTCTGAATTCTCTATCTATCTCTGCCTTGTTATAACATAAATATCCATGCCATCCAAAATTTACATTAAATCCTTCTAATTCCAATAATTTATCATTTTCCAATTGTATCCATTCTTTTATCCATTCTAGACAGCATGTTTGATAGTATATTTCTAAATGTGGTAGTCCGAATCCTCCTCTCTCTTTATTATCTTGTAATACCTTCATTTTTATTCTTGGTTTCTTCCCTGCCAATATAAATTTAGATATTTCTTTATTCCAACTTGTAAATTTTTTTTATTATTAATTATTGGGAGATTTTGGAACAGAAACAAAATTTTTGGGAGCACCGTCATCTTTATAGTATTTATCCGTCCTAATAATGAGAGATCCAATTTATTCCATTTCTGCATGTCTGATTTAATTTGATTCCGAGTTTTTTGATAATTATTTTCATAAAGTTCTGAATTTTTCTTTGTAATATAAATGCCCAAATACCTAACCTTTTTCTCAATATTAAATCCCGAGATTTCTTTCAACTCGTCTTCTTCTTTTTGGTCATATTCATTGTTATTAATGATGATTTATTCTTGTTTATCTTAAGACCCGCCACCATTCCATATTCTTTCAGTTCTTTTAGCAAATTGGTCAGTGTTTCTTTTGGATCTTCTAAAAATACCACCATGTCGTCCGCGAAAGATCTTATTTTATATTCATTCTTCTTTATTCTTACCCCTCTTATCTGACTTGATTCTCTAATTTTATTACTCATAATCTCCAATGTCAGAATAAACAAAAGTGGTGAGAGTGGACATCCTTGTCTCACCCCCTTTGAAATCTTAATCACTCTAGATCTTTCTCCGTTAATCACCAAATTGGCCCTTTGATCTTGATATATTACCTCTATCCATTCTTTAAATTTTACTCCACAACCATACTCTTAAGACTCTTTTTCATAAATTCCCAAGAAATGTTATCAAAGGCCTTCTCTGCGTCAAGAAAAGCCATTGCAAATTTTTTTCCGGGGTTTTTATCATAATATTCTATACAATTTAATACTGTTCTTATATTTTGTTTGAGATTTCTACCCAGTAAGAAACCAGTTTGATCTTCATGAATATAATCTTAGAGTATTCCTTTTAATCTTCTATTTAATATTGCTGTAAATATTTTATAGTCAATATTTAAAAGTGATATCGGTCTATAGTTTCTCACATCTTTTATGTCTTTTCCTTCTTTGGGAATTAAAATAATATTTAAGTCACCCCATGATTTTGGTCTACCTTCTACTAATAATGTCTTTATCATTTGATAATATGGTGTCGTCAATTCTTCTTGTAATTTTTTATAATATGTTGCCGTAAATCCATCCGGTCCTGGGGATTTCCCCTCTTTTAATTCTTTAAATGCTTCTATCACTTCAGACATGGTGACTGAAGAATTCAAATATTTATGATGTTCCTCTGAGATCTTCTTTATTTTTTGCTTCTTTAGGTATCTCTCTATTCTATTATATTGTTGATTAGTCACCTCTTTACCTGTAAATAAATTTTCATAGTATTTTACAAATATCTTCATAATTTTTTCTTGATCTGTAATTGTATCTTTCCCCTCTTTTATTTCTGTAATTATATTCTTCTCCCTTTTCTTCTTCAGTCTATGTGAAAGCCACTTCCCAATTTTATTAGCATGTTCAAAGTGGTGGCATTTCAAATATGTCAATTTCCTTTCTATCTCCTCCATTGTTAATTGAGATATTTCTTTTTGAATTATTTTTATTTCATAATTTATTCTTTTGTTATCCATATTCCCTTTTTAAATTTTTCCTGTTTCTTTTGCAACAGTAATGACAAGTTCTTAAATTTTTCCTCTTTTTCTTTTTCTGTAGATATTGTTGCTGTAAAAAGAATCCTCGCATTACTGCTTTGCTTGTATCCCATACCGTACTCATTTTGATCCCCTCCTTCATGTTTTCTTGAAAAAAAAAATCAAATTATCCTTTACCTTTTTTAAAATTTCCTCATCTTTCAAAAGATTGTCATTCAATCTCCAATTGAACTGTTTCTTCATATCTTTAAAGGACAAAGTTACTGGGTTGTGATCTGAGGCAATTTTGGGAAGTTTCTCAACTTTTTTGATGTCTTTTAATAAATTCTTTGATACTAAGATCATGTCTATTCTTGATAAAGTTTGATGCACATCCGAGAAGAATGTATAATCTTTTTCCATTGGGTGTATTGATCTCCAAGAATCTACCAATGTTAAATTTTGAATCATTTCAAAAAAAAGTCTTCAGCAATCTTCCTTGATCTTTCTTTTTTTTCTTCTTACTTGTTTGTTTATCATTCTCTATATCCAAAACCCCATTCCAATCCCCAGCCAAAATCAAATTCTCGTATTCATAATCTTGAATTAAATCCTCTAAATTTTTATAAAATTCTTCCTTCTTTTCATTTGGAGCATATATACCCACAAATAACATCTTCTTATTGTTTATCTGTATTTCTATTCCTATAATCCTTCCTTCTTCATCTTTGAATAATAATTTTTCTGGTATCTTTTTACGAACATACACCACCACTCCTCTTTTTTTTTTTCAAATAATGTTGTATAACATTCTCCTAATTTTTTATTCTTCAGGAATTTCTCATTTTTCTTGTCAATATGGGTTTCTTGTATACATATAATTTCCCCCTTTAATTTCTCCAGCTGATGAAAAATTTGTCTTCTTTTGTATTGTGAATTAATACCATGGACATTCCACGTTATTATTTTCATCTTCGATCTCTAGTTTTTGTTATTTATTTATTTATTTATTTATTTTACTCCAATGACTCCACTACTAATTCTTCTTCCTCTCTTGTTGATTCTTCTTCCTGATCCAATAAATTTATAATTTCCTCTCTTCTCTCTTGTTCTTCTTCTTGTTGAATATCTACTTCCTTTTTATCTTTCTGACTTCTTACTAGTTTTTCTTTCCTTTTTCTTTCCTTCCGTCCCTGTTCTCTTCCTGCATGTACTTCCTGTAGAATTCTTTTGCTTGATCTATTGTTGTCACTTTCTGAGGTTTTCCCTTAAAATAAAAGAAGATCCCCTCTGGGATCTCCCACCTATATCTTATATTTAATCTCTGCAATTGTCTCGTCAGGAAAGAATATTCTCTTCTTTGTCTTAGTAATACCACTGGAATGTCTTTAAATATCTTAAGTACTTGATCTTGTATTATCAATTTTTCTCTATAACTCTGCTGCAATATAAGGTCCTTAGTTTTCTCTCTAGTGAAGTATACCACTATGTCTCGTGGAAGCTGTTTCTTTTTAGCAATTAGTGAGTCGACTCGAAACATTTTATCTATTTCTAATTCAAATTTCCCTACTCTTTGTCCCACAAAGGTGGCCAATATTTCCCTTACTCTCTCATATAAATCTTCCTCAGCTTGCTCCAGTAATCCTCTTATTTTCACACATTTATTTCTATATTTTAATTCCAATTTCAATCTAGCCTCTATTTATTTTCCTTGTTCTTTTTTTAAGTTTTCATTTTCCATCTCTATTTTGTGTGTCTTCTCTTGTAGTGTCTCTACCTTTTTATCAATAACAGCCAAATCCTGAGTTAATTTTTTCAAATTCAAGTTCACTTTATCAATTTCTTTTTTGAAATCTTGTTTCATTTCAACACGTGTTGCTTTGAGATCTTCTTTTATTTTGACAGGGAACATTTTTAATGGAAATTCAAATCACTCACATCTCAGAACTGTGGTCCTTGGATCCAATTTTTCCACTTCTTCATCACTCCCTTTCCCCCTTAATACTTTCAAAGGAAAAGTCACATTAGAAAAAGGTTCAACTCAGCACTAATAAATCATCACACAAGACAAATGAACAAAACCAAGAATATTTTTTTTTGAAAAAAAAAAATTTTTACTAATATTTTTATTAACTTTTTATTAGCTAGGTAAATTTATCTTCAGAGAATAGGGATAAGGTTACAAAAACTACTAGTGACAAAGTTAATTTTGATTTTTAATAATTAACTTAATAGTTAAGTACAAGTTAAGTACAAGTATTTACTAAGAACTGGCGGGAACCCGTTTTAAGTTATATGTAGTTTCTTGGTTATTGTTGTTTACTTAGATGTTCGTAGTTTTGTTAGATATTTTTTGCTTTTAATTTGTATTGTTATTATTATTATTATTAATCTGTAGTTTTATGTTTTATATATTGTTATGTAGTTTTGCTGTTTGTTTGTTCCTTTTTCTCATTCTTTTTTACTCCTGTTTAATAAAAAAATGTTTTTAATAAAACAAGAAAAAAATACAGCAAAAAGGTAGGTGCCTAGGTTTATTACCATTTCCTGCTCCTGCCTCTCCCCTTCTTCTTTTTCTGCTGTGACTTTCAAAATGTGAGAATGGGTTGCCTTGCCTATTAATGAATGATCTGTAAGGTGATCTTCAGTAAGTTACACTCTCAAATAGACTCACCTCAGAGGAAAGTAATAGCAAACCTCCCCTGAACAAATTGCCAAGAAAACCTTGTGACAGGTTTCCCTTAAGCCTGGCGTAAGTGGGAAATGACTTGAAGACACAGAATGACAATAACAACAAAAAAGTCCCAGCTAAAGAGCAAAGTTTTTAAAAATGTATTAAATTAATGACGTACTCACTGACTCGTCAGGATTTGAGTCATTATATTTCAGATGCATGAAGTTATACATAGATATTGCAGAGTCTGGAACATAACTTTTAAACAATAATTAGTTCTAGTTATAATTCCAAGAAACACTGTTAGTTGTTTTAAAGTAACTTTACTTTTCTATTTTCTCCACTTTTCTATTTCTATAGGAATAATTTTAATTTTAATTTTAATTGCTTTGAAGAAATCTGAATGGTATGTTACTCTGGGAACTGGGGGTCCCGGGAGGGGCGCCCAAATAACCAAAACACAACAACACAAAGATGGGGAAATTAACTGGAGCACTTCACTTTTAGCTAACGAGAGGCAGGGTAACTTAGCGGGGATCTTGTAACCCTATGTATACAGGGTCAGGCTGAGTCAAGAAGCATACCAAAATATGAACTCAACTGTGATTTTATTAAATACAGGCAAACAGTGTTTGCAACACACTCACACAAGTAACTATGGAAAATAAAGGTGTTAGCGGTATAGCAGGATTTTGAGAGGGGTTGTTAAAGTGGGAGATACTACACCTGTCTGAAGCCAGAGTAGATCAATGAAGAGGTCTGTAGATGCACAGTCTCGGACGGAGACCGAGGGGAAAGCTCGGCGGACGCAGTGGCAGCAAAGCAGGGTAGAAGTTCAGAGCAATCCGAGGAAGCTTTTGGAACTGGGGGTTTTTATAGGGAAAATATGACCGTGGACTAGTCTGTGCTTGGGAGAGAACAATGAGGTTTGGGCAAAAGACAATGTCTCTGAAAGATCAGAATTTACCATGATTGAGTTAAGTCCGAATTGACAAAGGAACGGCCAGTATGCAGATGCAGCTTGCTCGGGTGGGTAAGCTTCTAGCTTGTCAGGATACCTGCTCGAGACAGGGGGCCCTTTCTGTTAGCGTGCATCTTTAATGAAGTGTTTGTCTAGGGAGGTCTCCTAAAGCAAGATCTGGCTGAGTCTGGCTTGCCTAGTTGGAGGAAGAAATGTACAGCAATTAATAGCCATGCCTAGCTCCATGCTTGTTCGGGGGCCTCACAAACACTTGGCTGAGGGTGGCAAAATGAGGCCGAATTGTGATATCAAAGCGATATTTAATATCTACCAAAGCCAGGCCAGTTCACGGTGATAACAGGTACAAGCTGCTCTGGGGCAAAACACACTCTCCTCTCATCCAGCTGGTCATCACCCAAACACCCACAATGGAGCCCAAGGCACCAGGTCAAGGTACTGTCACAGGCAGGTCTTAAACCAGAGGATAGTCTTCTTCCACCAAAGCTTCCTAACTATAATAGCAACTAAAAAGGTACAGTCACCCTGCAAAAAGAGTAAAGCTATCGCACGTTAAAGTACAGGTGCAAGGTAATTCAGTCGTGACTTGGGTCTTCTTCTCCAGTAGGATCACTAGGATGGGTGTCATCACTACACCGTTGATGGTGTAATTCCAGGCTGTCTGCACTTTACGCACCCCTCTCTAGTGCTGCCACTGTTACATGAGAGATCAGTGGCATCATGAGGGCTGGTGTCACCCATCGCTGATGGTGTAAGCTGGTGTGGTCCACACTCCATGCACTGTGCCTCTCACATTTTGCTGTCTGAGGCAAACCAGCAAATTGCACTCCCTCCCCCTGCCCATAAGGAAAGTTTACTTAGGCCATTTCCACACTGAACTGTTAGAGTGCTATTATTCCACTTTCAATATCCTACAGAATCCTGGGGTTTGCAGTTTCAGGAGGGGCCAGCCAGCCCCTCCCAAAACTGCAAACCCTAGGATTCCATAGGATGTTGAAAGTGAAATAATAGCACTATAACAGTCTAGTGCAGAAATCGCTCTAGTGTGCAAGGACAGATAACACATATTATTAAGTGAAAGGGGAAATTCCAATAGTTTCATGCCTCCCTGTAAAAAATTCAGAATTCACTGCCGTAAGATGAATGCGAGCTTGAGTGGCTTTCGAAAAGGGCTTAGGCAAACTAATGGAGAACGAGGGTCTATTAGTAGTTGTTAACTACAGTAATTAAACCAAGTGTCTAAGTGAAGAAGTGGTTTGTCCTTAAAGAGCAGCTGCTAAAAGACCAAGAACAGGGGAAGCCTGCACATATAAGTGAAAATTTCATTTGATTCAACATTTTTGGAAATAACAACCTTCCAAATTTCATAATTTTCTCTATAAACTGAATGTGAAGAGCCTGAGAGAAAGCACTGGAGAAAGCTAAAGTGACAGATTCATCCATGCAGGCCTAGAGTTTCTGAGTGCTTAGTTCTCTGAAGTCTGAGTTCAAATCCCCATGAATTCCACGATGTTTGAGGTGCTGCATTAGCATTGCCATCTTTTGTTTCCCATCTTCAATGTCTCATCTTTAACATCAAGATGGCAGACAGGTACAGGCAGGATTTAGTGACAAGAGAGACTAATGAGAACATTGCTCCACCGAATAAGAATTCTGCCCCACTCCATGAAATTTTCCTTCAGTCCCCAAACTTCTAGCACTGCCGGTGAGCATTTAGAAATGCAGCTTAAGCATCCAAATCCAAAAGATATGATGGAATTATGCAAAATACTTAACACTTCAATAACCTACTAAAACTTTGTGCATGTACAAGGAAGTCTTTCCATTCATGTACACTCTCTTGGCTACAAAACTCACTTTTGGTGCATCTATAGCTGCGCGTGAAAATTCATTCTCAGCTTAGACATAAGGGCTAAACCCAGACAGACATAAAATAGGAAGAGGAGGAGGAGGGACATTATTTTATTTATTTTATTAATTTATGTCCCCACCTTTCTCTCAATAATAGGAATCAAAGTGGATAACAATATATTTAAAAATGATATAAATTAAAAACCAAACAAAGGCATTAATAAAAGTAGAACTATAAAGCTTGTTTTAAAAGTGGTTAAACGTTATAAAGTTAAAATATTAAACTGCAACAACATTAAAATTTATTAAAAGACTATATATGTTCCTTAAAAACAGCACTGCCCTCTCCCTTGTTCCCCCAATCAAGCCTGCGAAGGTGGTGGAACAGAGAGAAGGGTCTCTCCAGATTATCTTATGCCATTTCCACACTAGAATGTTTTAGTGCTATTATTCCACTTTCAACATCCTACGAAATCCTGGGGTTTTCAGTTTAGAGAGGGGCTTCAAAGTCCCCTCCCTAAACTGAAAACCCCAGGATTCTACAGGATGTTGAAAGTGGAATAATAGCATTATAACAGTTTAGTGCAGAAGTGGCCTTACTATATAAATTCAGTAATCTTGGCTTTTGACAGTGACGTATCTATAGGAATTTCAAGTAATAGTTTCTCTGCCAATCTGCAGAGAAATCCTAGTTCATTAGACCTTATTAAGCCTTCAAATCATTATGGTGGGGTGACCTACACGATATGAACTTACTTCCTAGTCACTGTTCTTTATTTTGCACATGGAAATGTTGTGGAAAAGAAATGTGCTGTGCTCAATTATTCATTAATTTTCTCCCTGCTTCTTATCATCTTTGAAAACTGTTCAGCTTTCAACTGGTGGTTGCATAGTGGAAAGAAAATCTCCAGCAGTGGGAGGAAGAGGCCAGGCATGGATCAGAAAGGGTATACTCTTCCAGGGTCCTCTCATGGCTGACCATCAACTGCCCCCTCCCCATGACATCAGGAAGTTGGGGAGAAACCAAGAGAAGATTAGGAGGCTATATAGCCTTGACGCTTGTGTTTTGATAGCTGGTTCATATGATCCAATGGTGTTATGTACGGCTAATGAAACAGTCTGCAATGATGTTCTTCCTCGCTGTCCCCTCCCATCCTACTAGCTTGGTAAGACAGCAAATATGTGAGTCTGCAGTTGTGGTGGGGTAATCTTTGAATCTGGAGGACTGGTAGAGTGGGGAGAAAGGTGCTTGAGGAGGATTCTCCTCCTTGGGATTCTCACACACTTGAAAGCCCCTTTCATTTTTTTTTTCTCCTCAGCTATTTGAATATTCTTTCCATCCCAAGAAAATTGTATTTTAAAATAATTTGCTTTACTTTTGAGTGAGTTGAAGCTTCACAACATACTTTCTATTTAAAATGCATTCATTTAGAATTAATTTTTTTTCAAGATCTATGCTTTTTTTTTCTGCACAGGATCCATATTTATAGTGACAAACGTCCAAAAGCTTCTCCTCACCCCCCACCCCCTGCATGTGCACTGTTTTAGTTTTTGCTTTCACAGTGAAAGTTGTCATGAAAGGTTGGCAAAATTTGTTTTTATTCAAATTGCATCCTGGGAAATTTCCACAGCTGGACTAAATTCCCAAATGCAGAGCTTGCAAGGGTGTAAAACCCAGAGTTGGAAAAAGTTGAGGGATATTCATAGCAAAGCTTGAACATATCCTTGGACACACTATGCATTGTTAGAAGCAGTGTTAAAAAAGAAATTAAAAACATAATTGGGCTAAGTTCACTTTTTTCTGTTCAAAGCAGACCTTGAAAAACTCAATTTCCAACCATGGAAACATTTCCTTTTTTTTAGACTTTGCGTTTTTTTATTTGAGTGACACACTTTGACACATGGTGTTTAATGTATCACCAAAGACTATCCCTAGGTCTCAAGTAAGGAGCCTGAAATCCTGGCAACCTTACAGAGTGCTCCTATTCAGGGTTTTAGCCAACCTCACTATCTCCCATTCCATCCATTCCTTCTCCTCCCCATCTCCTTCACCCTCACACAGACACACACAGACACACCAAGCCAAAATTCTGCACTGTATGTACACACAACTGCACACCACTCCCTCCATCAACTGCCAAGACACTGGACCTTTTCGCAGCGCCAGCGCTTGCGTGACGGGGAAGGGTGGCTCGCGCAACAACCCTCTCCCGAAACGCCGCCGCTTCCCCTGCACCTCCGTACCACACGTGACTCTTCGCGCACAACTGGCACTCTTCAGCCATGCCCCCAGCTTCCGCAGCACTCCCTGGGAGCTGTAGGCGGTGCTGGGGGAGGAAGCGCAACCCGGCCAGTTCGCCAACGCACCGCAAGGGAGGTAAGTGCACAGCGGAGCCGGGAGCCTTGCGCAAGCATGGTTTATTTTCAGCTGAAAGCCGAAAATAAAAAAAATCCGTGCGAGCGTCGCTTGAGCCCCATGAGCACCGCGGAAGTGGGAGTGCGTCGTGCAGAGCGATGCTCCTACTCCCACGAGGCTCATGGGGCTCTTTCGCGAGAGAAAGCCCGTGTGAAAAGGGCCACTGTTTTGAAGCACTGCTATGGCTGTTAAGCAGCTGGAAGAAGGGAAAAGTGGTCATGAGGGAGACAACTGAACAGCAGGGATCACCTCCTGTTTCCACTATAGTTCTCTAGAGAGGAGAAAGAGAAAGAAGCTTTCCAGAGAACTGCAATGAGGATAGGAGGCAGTCCCTGTAACTTGGTAATTTAACAGTGCAGAGTTTCATAGCTGCCAGAGGGGGAAGGATCTTTCAGATGGGGTGCAAGAGACTGGTGAATAGCCCCTTCCTCCCTATTCAAAATAAAACATTCATCCTTGCAACCTTGAATCATGAACATTAACTGTCACTAATAGGACCAGTCAGTCAGCAACACCTGTTGACCAAGGCCATTTCTGCGCTACACCATTATAGTGCTATTATTCCACCTTCAACATCCTACAGAATCCTGGGGTTTGCAGTTCAGGGAGGGGCATTTAGAATTCTCAGCCAGAGAGCTCTTTGGCCTCAGGAAACTACAAACCCCAGAATTCCAGAGGAGGTTGAAAGTGGAATAATAGCCGTACAACAGGGTAGGGAGTCAATGGCCCAAGTATGCTCGTCCCTCATTAGGCTATTTTGGGGATAGATTTTTATAAGGAAGATTTTTTAGGCTTTTTTAAAAAAAGAAAGAAAGAAAGAAAGAAAATCTTGGGATCTCCCTGCTGATATCTCCCTTTTGTGTATGCTGGTGGCAGTACTGGCTGCAGTTAGGTTTGGCCCTTGGTGAATGCAGCCAAATTAGCATAGAAAATTGACTATGTGACTGTAAATGGCTTCACAAAGGGAAGAGAGAAAGATTCAGCTGAACAAATGCTAACTGAGTAAGAAATGGGAATGGGGGGGACAAAGACAAATTCAGATGCAGACACAGATAAGAAGACAAAAAGTAGACGGCATAATACAAATGGGAAGTGAACACACACCAGAGAGTCAGAGACAAAGGGAGCAGGAGGGAGTCGTGAGTCACTTCTTAGGGAGAAAATGCTGCTGCAGCTGGGAGATAAAAATGATTCCCAAATCTTCTGCCCATTACTGATAACTAGAAAGACAGGGCCCATCATATAGAGTGAGTGATGTTAAGACCGATAATAATAGCACCTGGGGCACAGCTAGCTATAAAAATCTAAAGGGACATATTGTGTTTGATAGCTGGAGAGCAGCTTTGCAATTCACTGTGCATCCTAATAAGAGTGAAGAAGCAGCAGTGACACTGGGCAAGAATATCGAGAGACGGCAAAGAGATGCAAGCACACACCAGGATGTCTTTGGAGCAGCATGGGGGCAGCATCAATGCAACGTGAAGCTAAATGGCTCCTGCCAAGGGAAAATGGAATGAGAGCACTGTGTGTGTGTGTGTGTGTGTGTGTGTGTGTGCGTTTGTGTGTGTGTGAAGCATCTGTGCACATACATAGGTTATGAAATTTCTTGACTGAATTCTCCAAAGACGCATTTTTATAAAAGCAAGGTGTCACCATTCTGTTCCTGCTTTGAAATGATTGTACCATGTTTCCATGGCTAACTTATTTTCATACAGAAATAATTTTCAGAATATGTTCCAGGCATAGCTGGCATCAGTGCCTGGCATCATTAGGCAACTCCTGGGAATCTAATGTCCTGGAAGGGCCCTCCATGTCTGATGCCTAACAGAAACTTAAAATGCTGACCGCTTACTACTACTGGCTAGCGGTACTTATCCTGCCAGTAAGTAGGTGGGATGATTGACAGGAGCAGAGAAAGGGTATCATAGAATTTTAGAGTCTGAATTTTAGAGTCTGAAGATCATAAGGGCAACCTAGTCCAACCACATGCCATGTAGGAATATACAACCAAAGCACTCCTGGGAGATGGCCATCCGATCTCTTGTTTAAAGACTGAGGGCCTTTCTGCCCTACACTGTTAGTGTTATTATTCCACTTTCAACATCCTATGGAATCCTGGGGTTTGCAATTTAGAGAGGGGCATTTAGAATTCTCAGTCAGGGAGCTCTTTGGCCTCAAGAAACTACAAACCTCAGGATTCCACAGGATGTTGAAAATGGAATAACAGCCCAAATAACAGTATAGTGTGGAAATGGCCTGGAGTATACCACCTTTTGAGATAGTCGATTCTACTGTCAAACAGCTCATACCCGTAACATTTAGGTAGAATCTTTTTTGTTGTAATTTGAATTTATTGTTTCACATTCGAGTCTCTGGAGCATCAGATAGCTGCTGTTATTAGGAGTGACAACAGCTACGAGCTGCCCACCATTTTAAGTTTTGATTTCAGGGAGGTTTCTTCTGAGTACCACAGTACCAAAGTCCCCTCAGATCTGGATTTCATGAAAAGGAGAATTAAGTTTTTTCAGAATTTTAATAAGGAGTCATTAATGGGAAGATTAGCAACAGTAAAGAAATTTCCCTTAAAGAGGCCTGGCTGAGCAATGTAATGAACAGAATGGAGAAGTTTTAGATACATTCTAGGGCAGTGGTTCTCAACCTGTGGGTCCCCAGATGTTTGTGGACTTCAGCTCCCTGAAGCCCCAGCCACTATGGTCAATGCTCAGGGCTTCTGGGAGCTGAAGTCCATGAACATCTGGGGACCCACAGGTTGAGAACCACTGTTCTAGGGAGTATCCACAGCTCAGACAGGATAATTATGAGGTCCATTTAACCCATGAATGGCAGCATTTATGACCCATCTGGGTACCCTAGAATATTTCTCAGAATCTCTGCAACATGCAGGGGCTCTGGGGAAGGGTGGTGTGACAAATTTGTTTTGAGGATTAGCTATTTGGAATGCAACTTGATGGCTGGTTGCTAGGCAATAGGAATAGCACCTTAACAATAAAACACAGCACTTTGGTGTGTGTGCGGGAGGAGCTTAAGGATGAGAGCAATTCTACACGAGGTTTCTGTTTTGAGCCTTCAGTGAGTACTAGCCAGAGAGAGGGTGGCTTGGTTTGAGATTAAACAGCTGAGGAAAAGACCCTGGGAACTGGTGTCTGAACCAGGATTTAAATGACAAAATCTGTCAGAAGTGTAACTGCTAATGTATCAACACTGTACTACAACTGAACTCTAAGAAGGTATTTTATTTCAATAATAATAATAATGACAACGTCACAATTTGTTTTATAACTGTAAAGTTAGTCTCAGCTATCTCAAGTCATTGAAAAAAGAGAACACACTACCTTAAATAAACAATTTGGTTCTGAGGAACAATTCAAAATCTAGCCCTTATGATAAAAGGGTGGAGTCAGGCAAAATGATATTGACAGGGCACTTTATTGGACTGGAGCTGTCACACCAATCTGAGAAGAGATAAAGGGTCTGTCACAGATGGACAATTCAGCCAGCACTGCATGCACTTGGTTACAAGGCTGTTTTGCCCCAATACCTACGTCTTTTTGCATATTGTTTTTAAAGCATAAAAATGCACATTCATTTTTGTACAGTTACAATATGCATAAGAGAAAGTTGCATAGAAAAATGAATGTAAATTTTAGTGCTTGGGAGGAGGAGTTCCATAAAGCACAGATCAATTGCAATTTGCATTGCCTCAGCTTATGGCATCTCAAATCTACAGCACTTCTTCAGGGGAAGGAAGGAAGGAAGGAAGGAAGGAAGGAAGGAAGGAAGGAAGGAAGGAAGGAGGGAAGGAAGGAAGGAAGGAAGGAGGGAAGGAAGGAAGGAAGGAAGGAAGGACAGGCCTCACTAGCAATGCATAGCTCTCTCAAGGCATTTCTGTAGTTAAGCAAGATGGGGAAACAAGGTAGGAGAAGCAAAACAGAGAAGCTGTTTGAAAGTTTTTACATGGAGTTTTGAGTGGTAAGAAAAACTGACTGGGTTTCTTTTACCTGGCTAGTTAAAGGAACAGGAAGGAGAAAGCAATAGCAATCTTTGCATCACTAGAAGGAAGGAGTTTTCTTTGCTTGCTCAGAAAAGAGAGCATGAGGGGAAAGAAGAAGCTAGAATCTTCCTACCATTTTCCTGTTTCAAAGAATGTGTGAGATGGGAATTAAGAAACTGGAATCCAGGAGTTTTGGTGTAGCTGGAAGGAGTATCCTTTGCTTGCTTAGGTAGGTATGCATGGTGTGTGTATGAGAGAGAGAACAACTGGAGTCTTATCATCTGAAACTGAGGGGTTTACTCTTCCAACTTTGTTCAAGAGTTGTGATAGGGAGAGAGTTCACGCCAGCCAAGTTCCCTTGAAATCAGCAGTTGCTGACTCTTCTGGTCCCTCTGGAGAACATCCGCACACTTCTCTAGCCTGAAAAGGGTAAATTCTGATGTTTTATACCTTAAACTTCTTTTTAAATTGGTAGTGGGTTGAGTAAAATTGCTAACTTTGTGGCTGATTTAATTTCCATCAAAACACCTCTGGTGCCCTATGGAATTGGATCCCCCAATTATATCAGTCTCAATTTAAATCATGAGTCCAGGAACACAACCATGATGTAAATCCAGACCTGTCTACATGTATTTTTACATGCAACCTTCCATCATATTCGTGGTTTTGTGCACAGTGTTCAAGCCAAGAATTCAAAATGGGGAAAAAAATCAGAGAAATGCATACAATTACTGTGTTCCTTTTCTCATATTAATCCATGAAAATACCCATTAGGTTGAATTGATTAAAAAGGCAACAAAATAAAGTTCTCTAGTATTCCAAATTCCAGACAGATGAGCAAGACCTCGTTGGCAGACAGATTCCTAGAAGTTAATTTGAAAGCTGTTGCTCACAGGAAAAAGGCAGGAGTAGGGTGAGCAGTCAGATTTACAGGACACTTGCCAAAGCCCACACCCCAACAGCAGTCCCCACACAGAACTTGGAAACTTTTTGACTACTGCTCCTAGATTTCTCATGCTAGCACAGCCAGTGACCATGCTGGCTGGGTGGTTCTGGGAGTTGAACTTTCCCAAGTGCTGTTCCTTCATCCAACCCTCTATCTTGCTATTCGTGCCTCATAAACTACATCTATCTACACTACATGGTTACAGCAGTTTTTGATAGCACCTCAATGAAATCCTGTGGGTAAGGTATTTAGAATCTTCCACTAGAGAGCTCTAATGTACTCCTGTGAACTAAAGCATTCTTCTACATTTTGCCTCCATTTTTGTCCATCCTTATTTCATACCTAGTCAAGAAAGTTGGCTGAGGGGTGAATGCATAGAAATTCGTGCACAACTTTATACATTTCCCAAAGCATGCATTTATTTATGTGTCTTGTCTAATTCGTGCCTTTCTGCCCTTCTTTTCAGCAAGTTTGTCTCTACTTTTTCAATTGCTCCACAGCTGTTCACATTTTAAAATGTGTGTACTTCATTTTTCCAAACTGCACCATAAACTTCACACATGTGCAGATTATCAGAGTGACATCTATTTTTTCTTGCAGGGATTCTCAAGAGGTGCTAAAGAACTGTTTTGTTAAGACTTTCAGGTCCAACAAAGTTACTGTCTACCCCTACCTAGCCAACATGGGCAGCACAGTTTAGAAAAGTAAGAATAGTTCCTTAAAGTGTTTCAAATCACACTCAGTCTCTAATACCCTTCCAAATGTCCATATTTCAAGCTATAACCTGTATCCAGGGTAAATGTGGAAAGCTACCATGATTTCCTTCCTTCCTTCCTTCTTCTTTGAAAGGTGGATGGGAGCTTTATTGGGTTACCCCCAAGACAGTAGTTGTCACAGGGAAGCTGATCAATTGTGCCATTCACATTGAATGGATCTTTGTGCCTTCCACACATAAAAATTCAGTGAGGATACATAAATGTGAATTATTTCATGCTTAACATGATTTAATGCAGAAATATTTTTTCAATCTGTGAACAGCACAGAACACTGTTATTAGGCAGTTGGGCGTGTTCTGGGAGGCTAAGGAACAGGCTGGGAAATGATTCAAGTTTTTTTACGCCCTAAGAAAAGAGGAAAGATAGGTGGAATATATGGGTTTTTTTATTGGTTTCCCCCAGAAAAGCAGCTTGAGGAGAGGTGTAAAATACAGAATCTCTGTGTTTAACTATTTTGATAAAGAGACTAATCAGCACAAAGTTCTCTTGATTAAATTTCTGCAAGCCAAGTATAATTGGGGAGGGCAAATTTAATTAGATAAAATGTAGATAAATTTAGCTAGATAAGTAGATAAAATGTAGATAAAATGTAGATAAATTTAATTAGATAAGTAGACGATTTTAAATCTAATTTTGTTTCTGTTGTAATTTTTTTCATTTTTTTTTTAAATATCAAGCAATATAAATGTTTCTCCTCTTCCTGCAAACAAACAAACAAACAAATCTGGAAATAGACCAGTGTCTATCCATGAGAAGACATTTCCAGCTTTCCAGCAAGTAAGTTCAGTAGCATTTATTCCCAGAGAAGCACATATAGGACTTCAATCTTAATCTAAGACTGCAAGTGAGGAATTTACAAACCCTGTTTGCAAATTTCCTTTCTTCCAATCAATGCCCACAAAGATCCTGCAACATAAATTTACTAAGAAGCAGTGATAGCCCAAGGTCACATAGTACATCCCACGTCCAAGCACAGATTTGAACCTGGGACACGTTTTCAAGGCCAGTATATTAAACATTACTCTATATTAGTTCTCTCAGATCACTTGTAGCTGTAAAGGACGGTCTAAAGTCCAAAACACAGTGGAAGATAAAAAATGCAACAATTAATGTTCTGACTTTGCAGAATTAGAATGCAAATCAGAGTGAATTGCATAATTATAAAATTTGCATAATATGCAAAAGAGATACCAAGATTTGAGGAAGTGAGTTATAGCAACACTAAGACCATTTCCATACTAGACTGTTATAGCGCAACATCCTATGGAATCCTGGGGTTTGCAGTTTCGGGAGGGGCAGGATGTTGCAAGTGGAATAATAGTGCTATAACAGTCTAGTGCGGAAATGGCCTAAGTAAGCCCTTTGATGTCAGGGAGACTGATCTTAGAGGGGATATGTATAGCTTGGCATCCTGTTAGAGACACACTGTTACTTTAAGAGGTGGGACACTTTGAGGCCCCCCCTGCAATGCTAGCATCTCCTTAGAATTTAGGGAATTATATCTCAAAGGAGGCCTGCAAGACGGGGGTAATGGCAGGATCTTTTGACCTCTGTATACCAGTACTAACTGTAGAGAGGACTCCAGTAAAAGTTAGAGTATTTCATTTAGACTATTCAAACACACAAGAAATCAGACACTCTCCCTGTGTAGTTACCATACCTTAATCAAAAATCAATATTCACCATTTTAAAATGTGACAGACAAGATACATCAAATGTTTTCTTTTGGATTTATTAATATTTCTTACTCAGGGGGACGTCATGGATGATTGAAGAAAGTGATTTGGGTAACAGAATATATAAATTAGGTATGTATGTAGATATTTAAGTGCTGATGTGGTCAGATGAATGTCAATGTCGTTATGTTTTATTGTTTTTATATAAAGCTCTGTAAAAATAATAAATAAATAAAAGAAATCAGACACTATCAAGAACCATTCAAAGGCTATCAGAAAGTGAAGCATGAAAGACTGAATAGAGAGAGATTGGGTGAAAAAGGTGATAGTTCCCAGTCCTGAAAAAGAAAGGCTCAGACAACATCTGAAGGTAGCAAGAACAAACAGAGGTCTGGGCACCACATATTACATCCAAGTACTACAATTTGCTGGGGCTGAAGCAGAGGTTTGTATACCCTATTTCCCACTGTGAAGGAGGGCACATGGAAAAAGTGCTAATTGCTTTCTCACAGGTTGAAAAAGGAGTCCAGAATGGGCTGATTGTCTTAACTCTAGGTGACGAAACATTGATGAGAGTCATGACAATTTCTTAATGTCCTGGTCAGGTAGGATGAATAGAGAAGGTCTTTGTAGAATAAGATTGTGGGGTGGTCTGAGAAGTTTGTCTTTCATTGTTCTTGGGAGCACTCAGAGCTGGTGGTTTTGAAAGGATTATGGCAAACCCATTAGCGATGGGTTTTCCCACCTACTCCTCTCTGAACTTACGACCTGACCACGTCGAAAGTCAGCCTGATCTGGTAACATGCTTCTGGTCAGCACTCTCTCAAACATGTTTGCCACCCATAATTATGTTAAATTATGAAAATAGTACATATTAAAGAGTGGGGATGTACGGTATGGTAATAGTACATTGGCATTATGCGTATGGGGCAAACTGTTAGCATTAGAACAAAGGACTTACTCCACTGACAACACAGTTGTGCATTGCACAACATGCATGTTGGCTGTGCATCACATATTGCATACATTTCACAACAATACTCAGTCTTTTGCACGTGTTGCACAATGTTGCTAGTATGTACAGGGGTTGTACAGTGCTGTTTAGTTTATCTTCACATGTGGATATTTACACTATGCTGAGGGGCTCTTGGATTGCAGTCATAGACTGCTTTAATCAGCAGTACAGTAAACAGCATCAACAAAAACAAAACAAACAAGAACAGCCACTAATTCAGACTCCATGTAAATGAAAGAGCTTGAACTGACTCTAACTGGGGTGAGGAGAAGCATATAAACCAGTTAATGGTATGTAGTCCCAAATACTGAGGCCACAACCAAAAGGGTTCTTGTGAAGGTTTAAGTTTTGCATATTAAGTAGTCTACCCTGCTGTGCCCATTTACCTGAGAGTTAAGAGGGACTTAAATTCAGAGAAGACAGGCTCAGTATTGCACTGTAAATAGTCATACAGATTACACTGGTCAATCATGAATATGGCCAAGAGGTCCAACGTCACTGAACTTCTACTAGATAGAGAGTGAGATCTTCAACCAACCAGATACTCATGAACTCCTACTGAGATATGTCACCACGACCCTGGTGGGACAGGGCCTGATGGGGTTTAACAATATTTAAAAGGCATGGGCTCCCCAGTCCTTCTCAACAATCTCTAACTATGTTTCCTCCCCTCAGCACCCTGCCAAAGAAAACTCCTAGAATCTGAAATTGCACTGCCATCTCCAGCTTTTTTTCAATATCAACTCACTGATAATGAAGCTTTGGTATTAACATAAGAATTTGGCTGAACCAAACAGAACAATGTTCTACAAAGAGTCCAAGTGTTGCACCTGCCTCATTTTCCACCACCACATGGACTCTTGTGAGTTGTACCAGAAAATTACTTCTTGTTCCTTGAAAATGCTAGTGAAAGCCTAAACAAGGTTTGCATTTAAACAGTATTTAAAGAGCCAGTGTGATGTAGTGGTTTGAATGCTAGACTATGACTCTGAAGAACCAGCTTCAAATCCCTGCTGAGACATGGAAACCCATTGGATGACCTTAGGTAAGTCACACTCTCTCAGTCTCAGAGGAAGTAAATTCTGAACAAACCTTCCCAGGAAAATCCTGTTATAGGTCCATCTTAGGGTCATCATAAATCAGAAATGACTTGAAGGCACACAACAACAGCAGCAACAACAACAACAACAACAAGAGAATTGAAGCCCTGGAGGCCTCTGGAGGCTGACTCTCAATTCCAACCTTCTCCCTTATGTTTTCAGCAATTATAGGGTTGTCAGGGAGATCTGAGAGCCATCAGGGTCTGCACAAAAGGCCCTAAAAGGCCATACAATTTCCACAACTAATGTACACGATAGTTGTGTTTGCTGCAGTGGCAAACCATGTGCCCCTGGGAAGCCCATAGCAGGTCCTGAAGACAGTAGCAGTCTTAAGGCAATATGAAAACACTGGGAGAGCACTGCTGGGACAAAACAAAGGCTGATCATTCTGATACCACAATGATCATCCAGATGCCTGCAGAAAGCCAACATGGAGGATATGAATGGTCCTACTCTCATTCCTCCTACTCATATATGCCAATAAATGGCGTACCTCTGATCGTGAAGGTAACCAGTGGCCACCATGACTAGCAACCACTGAAAGCCTTATCATCCAAAAATTTGTCTAATACTCCTGCTACCCAAAAACTATTACCTCTTGTCCTCTTCTGCCACTGTTTCCCACAGGTGGCACAAAGGTATTTAGATACAATGAACAAATAAATTAAAACATAAAAAGGAGGATGGGAGGGGGAGATGAAAAGAGAAGGAATGTAGTGCCACCTTTAAAACTAACTGGTTTTTATTTTAGCATGAGTTTCATGAATATAAGCTCACTTTTTCAGATGCGATACTGTTAGTTACAGATCAACCAAAATTTATTTAATCTGTTGACCGGCCTAGTTAGATGAACGACCCCTGTTAGCAATAACAATGATAACAAGAGACCTCCCCATTTCTCTCATTGCAACATTAGTAGTAGATTCTGGACCACTGTAATCTAAAAATGTAACAGCTCCTGATTTTTTCAAAAAATAACATCTCCAGAGCCCAAGAGATAACATTTTTGTCAGTTCCTTCTGGAAGCCATCATTTCCATGCCTGGGTTAGCCAAAGGGCTCTCATCAGCTTGACACCCTAGAGAGCTGTCACCCTGACAGAGGAGGCGGTGGAGAGAAAGAAAGAGAGAAGATGCTCTTGTTGCTTTGCCAAGGGATGAGAAACCTTTGGACCATTTCGAGAACATGAAAAGAAGCACAGCTGAAAGGCCACAGGGCATAAGGAGACTTTTTTCTGTGAACAAAATCCCTTCTGATCTGCTTTGCTACACCTCCTTTGTCCATGGGATATCCTCTCCACTCTTCCAATCAAAGGCAACAAAAATGATAAAATTGTTGACTCTGCATATCATTGCAGCCAAGAAAGAAAGGAAGAAAAATGGAAAAGAAAAGGAAAGGAAAAACAAGGCACTGCTCGGTTGATCTTCACAGCATTGCTAACAGAGCAAGATTATCTGCCTGCAAAGACAAGATTGGGGAGGGTTTAGGAAGAGGTCAGGTCAAAAAGTTTCTGCAAAGATGACTCACAGTTCAACTCCGTTCAAGATCATCGACTGACCCACCACTGCTGCAGAGTCTACCTGAACTGTCAGAAAAATCTTAATACTACAGTCATAAGAATTCATAAGATAGATCCACAAATCTGAATACTATCCCATGTTAAAATTCTTCCAAACTTGTAAAGTTAAGTGGGGGGACTGAAGTTTTGCCTCCTCCACCTGATGAGCTAGCCAACCCATAACCTTCAGCCCATAACCACAGATTAAAACAAGGTTATTCTTAAATAGCCTTTCATTACATCACACTCTCTGCCTGAACTCACTTTCATTCTCTCTATCACATATATTTATAGAGAGAGAAAGAATATTGTGAAACACATTGGGCCCTCAGTATCTGCTAGGGTTTGGTTCCAGGATCTCCTGTGGATACCAAAATCCATGGATACTCAAGTCCCATTATATAAAATGGTATTATAAAATGGCGTCTCTCACATAAAACTGTGAACAACTCAAAGGCTTTGGACTTTTTTAAAAAAAAAAATGAAGCTGTGGCTGGTTGAATCCATAGATACAGAATCCATGGATACAGAGGGCTGGCCATACTTCATTTGCTGTGCATTGGGATAGGTGAGAATTTGGTTTACTTTGATTTTGGTAAGAACTTACTGAGATTTTTTCAACCTTCTTCATATCTGGCATGGAAAAAAACTGGAGGATCTTTTTTTAAAAAAACAACAACATATGAACAACTGAAACAGATAAATTTATTCATCCTTGGCTCAAAGCTCTGAGTGCCTTGAATAAGAATGGAGAGAACCATCTTGCATCTTTCTCTCATATAGGTAGCAAAGATAATGATCCTGAGGTAGGGCTGTCACCATGCGATCTTTGCTACATATTTGAGAGAAAGGTCAAGATGATTCTCTCATTCTTATTCAATTAGCCAATGCAAAAGGAAGGGAATTTTATTTCAATTTGTTATTGAAGTATCTACTTCAATTTACACATTTTTCCTTTTCAAGATAGAACAGGTTTTTTTAAAAAAAAAATGTTGATGCAGGAGAAAGAATACCAATTTTTCTGTCTTTAGGATAGCCAAACCACTCCTGAGTCATTTAGTATTTACTAAAACAGTGCATAATTTCCACCACATTCTGAAGCAGAAGTTGATAGCAAACTCAACATATTTCTCTAATTAAAATAAATGTCTGAATTATTAAACAGTCATTAGTGCCTTAGTTTTTTTCAGTATTGTGTATTTACATATAAACCCTGACCTCACCTGGAATACAGTATCCAGTTCTGGACATCCCGGTTCAGGGAAAATTTTGTCAAGTTGGAAAGTTTCCAGAAAAGGGAAACCAAGATGGCAAAAGTTCTAGACACTAAGCCATAGGGAGTCTTAGGAAACTGGGTGAGAAGAACAGAAGATAGAGAGGTAAAATTTAACTATTTGAAGGTAGGTCATATAGAAAATGAAACAAGCTTGTTTTCTGCTGCCCTGGAGAGTAGGACATGAACCAACGGTTTCAAACTGCAAGAAAAGACATTCCATCTGAACATGAAGAAGAACTTCCAGATGGTAAGAACTTTGTGAGAGTGGAATACTCTGCCTCAAAGGGAAGTGTAAGAAAGCTCTCCTTTACAGGTCATTTAAAAGAGGTTGGATGGCCATATCTTAGGCGGGTTTTAGCTGTCCATTCTTCCACAACTAAAACATTAGACAAAGTGACCATGGAGTACCTTCCAACTCTTTGATTCTAAGATATATAGAGAGAGACAGTCATACAGAAATCTACATCTACAAGGATGGGTGTTGTAACTCTCTGGTAAATAATAATAATTTACCAGAAAAACATACTAGACAACTAAGATTACCAGGTTTTCATGTTCAAGACTAGGCAAATAGCCTGAATATACAGGAATGCAGGTGACTGCATGTGTGGTATGTGTGTGAGCGAGCAACGAAGCTGAAGACAGCCTGATCACAGAAAAGGAAAATCTGGTTATTTGCATTAATCATAAATTACTTTCACTAAACAATAGAGACAAATATATCAACTGCTAACACCAATGGGGCCTGCTAGGATCACATGATTCAGAGAGAGTTGGTGGATCTATTACCCCAGGGGCAGCAAAACTGGTCTAGATTTTACTGTTCTGGATTGTATGATAGGTATGAAAATGCTGGACCCTATTCCCTACAGAACATCATCACCCAGAGAGCTCCCATACAAACCAAAGCACCTGTGTGGGGAGCCACCATAAAACCAAGAGAGGAGTCGTGCAGTCGTGAATCCACTGGCCACCTCCACTATGGGTCTGTGAGCCAAGCAAATTCTAGGCCAGGACATCAAGTACATATGCTGTGCCCCTGAAAAATGTACATACTTTCACCCACAACTCAGTGCATCAGCTGGGTGCAGAGGAAGGCCTCCTTTACAGTGATCCATATTGGGGAAGGAGAAGAGCCTATCTTCAGCTCTAAATGGTATTTTAACTTTTTCTTTTTAAACAAAGTTGTGTCTTGCATGTCTGAAACCTGTTGCACTGGGCTTTATTTCTGAGTAAGCATACATACCTATGACTGAACTGTGTTTTCCATACCCACATGTTGCACCAGGGCTCACACCTGAGAAGACATATAAAGAATTGAGCTATCCATGCTGATGGGTGAGTAGGTGTCAGTGGGAATGAGAAAATCTTAATTTCTTTCTCAATCATTCTGATTTGCTCTGGGGGAGAGCATCTGATAAATACCAGGTATCCCAAAGAAAAATTTCACACACATAGGGAAAAGGAGAGAGCATGAAGCTGAAGGTGGGAAAGAGGTCCATACCACTGCTTTAAAGTTGTCCTCCTTGGTGGAAGAAGTGGAGACACAGTGCCCTGTACATCTTGATTAGGGATGGAGACATCCATCAATTTTAGCTTCCCTCTGTTTCTCCCTTTTCTGGCCTTAAGTTCACTTTTGGTCCAATTCTGTACAATATTTTAAAAGTCTGCATAAAAAGTCCTTTGCATTTTCATGGCCATTTCCACACAACATGGCTGTGCCACTTTGGGGACAGGATGGCAGCAATTGGCTGGTCGTGCTTCTGCACGGTGTCGTTGCTGGCCTTCTGCCATCCTGTCCCCAAATGTCACATTGCATGGATTCGCAAAATGGAAAAAGTCCATTTTGCACCTACGATCGCATCGCGCTCCCATACTTACTACCACGCAGAAGGGCAGGGAAGCACAATGGTGACTCTTCCTTCCATAGTGCAGCATGGGAAAGCACACTGATGCGATGATACACAAGGATGTTGTTGCGCAGCAATTCCTTCAAGTGTGCACATTATTGTACCTTTTTTTTCTGATGTATCTACCTTTTCAAATAATTTTCTCTTACCAGTTTGCTTTACCTATAATTTTTTCTTGTGTGCCTTCAAGTCACTTCTGACCATGGTGATCCTAAGGTGAACCTATCATGGGGTCTTCTTGGCAAGATTTATTTGGAGGGGAGGGTTTTGCCTTCCTCTCAGGCTGAGAGAATGCAACTTGTCCAAATTCATCCAGTGGGTTTCCATGGCCAAGCAGGGATACAAACCCTATTCTCCAAAGTTGTAGTCTAACACTCAAACCACTACCCCATGGTGTCTGTCTATAATCTTCAGTAATATAAAAAGGAGAAAGGGACAGGGAGGAACAAAAAAAGGGAGTCCAGCAGCTCTTTTAAAACTGATTTTTGTTTTAGCACAAATTTTCATAGATACAAATCCATTTCTTTGGATGCAATATAGAGGTGTACTAAATCCTCACGTTATTAAGCATATTTATATAGTTGTGGGAGCCCACATATAATATATAACTGCTCACAAAACGAAAACCTCCTCAGAAGAGTTTTTGACCCCAAGGAAACTTTCATGCATCGTGACCACTAACTGAATCCTGTAAAGATCTGAAAGACCTGTATCGCCTTACACAGCCCTTTGAAAATTTAGGGTGTTGGTCATGTTGTGCATCTTTCTGGATCCTATTTCATTCTGTCCCACTCTGACAACTGTTTAAATAAGGTTAGCAGCCCAAGGCTTTAATATTGCTCCATATTATATTTGAAGAAGTGGACTGATGTCCACAAATGCTCATGCTAACATAAAAATCAGTTAGTCTTAAACATAGTGCTAGATTACTTGTTGCCCCTCCATTTTCTCTCTCTCTCTCTCTCTCTCTCTCTCTCTTTTTTTCCCCTGCAAGAGGCTAACTTGACTACTTTGTTGAAGATTACAGTGGCATACAGATTTTCCCCTCACTGATGCATTTTTATACACATTTTGTCTTGAGACCTGTATTGCAAAAATCTAGGAAGCTGAAAATTCCAAAGCCTTGGAATTCCATCTGTTGCTGGGAACTGGAGCCTCAAAGAGTTGGAAAAAATGAAGGGGGAGGCATCTATACCACTCCTTCTTCCCATGATAATTTCTGTCTTTAAGGGCATCACAATCCTAGCAGCCTGTGTCTTCATGTGTGCACACCACCAGCAGCACCATGTGGCCCTAGCTGGAGGGAGAGACTAGAGGGCTTATCACTCCAACTGCACCATTGTTAAACTAGTGTTGCCTCAAGGCCAGGACTTCTCCCCCCATCCCTCACTTCTTCCAACAACATGGGAAATCTTTCAGGGATAAACCTTTGGCTTGAAGGCTGGCACTCAGCCGCTTTCAGAGACTTCAGGGACTGGTAGTGCTGATCTAAGCTCAAGGGTCTTGGGCACAGAGGACTAAGAGGTGTCAGGCCTCAAGATTCTGTGGTTCTCTGACACCCTGCCCTGGAGACTCACACAGTCCTAACCTATGGGCAAAAACCTCTGCTGCTTTTTGACAGCGGCTCCCTCTTCTTTCTCATCTGTATTTCAACAAGCACACAGACACACACATCAGTGCTCATCTTGCCAAGTGACATTTGTGCCATCTGGCTGCCAACCAGTTTAATGATACTGCTGAAGGTCTCCTTTCTACTTATGGAGGGGAGGCATCACAGCAGCAGAGGGGAGGGAGTCGGCACCCTCCCCTTTTCTAGTTCCCACTAATGAAGCAACAGCACATAATGCTTCCTCTTGGGCAAACTCCTCCAAAGCATCACTTTGTCAGCTTTCCTTGCCTCTTGATAGCATGAACACACTGCCACTAATTAGTGTAATGAGCTTTCGGTGTTTCACCTTCTACATCTGACTGATTTTTGTCATGCAGGACAATGCCTGCTTCTGAAGATAAGTGATACAGAGTTCATGTTCTTTTCACTCAGGTTTCAGCCCTGTGAATATGCAATTACCGGGGCTGTCCTTTCATACTCCCTACAGAAGGAAGCAGGCCTGGAGGGGATGCTGGCACAAGGGTGAGGCGCTGCCATTTAAACACATACCATTCAGTCTCGCTGCTTCGTTCTCAGAGCTTGCTTAGTTGAAGCAAGTAGAGGCATGCTCTTGCAAGGCTTGGGGTAGCTACATAAAGCATAAGGAAAAATGAGATCTGCACCTAGAAACTGATTGGTGGCAATTACTGGATTGAACTGTCATGTGGGAGTGGTGTGGTTCACATCTCCATTGCAGGCACACTGTCCTTCAACTCCTGCACCACGATGGAGTGCAGTTGGGGTGTTCGTGAATTTGAGTTTGATGAAGATTCCCACCTCCTGCTTTCAGGCTGCAAGCTGCCCTGAGCTAAGCATGTGAGTAGTACAGTGGTCCCTCCACATTCACAAGGGTTTGGGGTGAAGAACATTTTGGAAAGTGGAAAAAAATGCAAATAACACCTCTCCACAATCCCCCTCCCATTCCCTTGCCTCTAGCCCCAGCGCTCCCAGACAGAGGAAGAAAAAAGACAAGGTAATGGGGTTACTGGTACTTCCCCTCAGGTGGAGAAGAGTTCAGTACTGAATTCTGGTATTCTAGCTACTTCTGGTCACCATCTTGAGATTCCTTCTGGGGGGGGGGATAGAAGCAAAGAGAACACCTGACTAGTCAGCAACCATTACACAGTAGAATGTGCAACAATATGACAGAGAGGACATGCCTCCAGCTGTTGGGGAGAGGCTTTGCTCACTCAAAAGAGAAAAAAATGTTCATTTTAAGCACAAGCTTTGCAAGGAAATGCAAGGAAATGGGAAGAGGAAAAAGAGGGGGAGGCAAACCCGGGCCCCCTGAATAATCAAAGGTCAAACTTGTGAATGTGGAGGGAGGGATCTAGTACTTTCCTTCTCACTCTGCCTGGTCACATAGGGATCTTTGCTTCAAGGGTCTTGCTAGGGATGAAAAGAATATTTTAAAAAATGGTTGAAAAACACATCTGAGTGTCATGAAACCCTGCCAAGAAGAATCTTGGAATGACAAGAATCTTTGTAGTTTGGGAATAATTCCACGGAAAATTTTAATATGGTGTTTATGTGGAAATTTCAACATAGAAATATAATTTATTGTGCAGAAACTTCCATTTGCTGCACAGAAAATGTTGTAATTGGCGATTTATTCTTGCACAAAATTTTCACATTATAAATTTTCTAAATTTAAAAAAATACAGAAAACAAAATTTTCTGAACAGGAAACAACATTTTTCTGCCTAAGGGGTAACACTTTGAAATATTAATTTCTGTGCAGAAAATGTTGTTTCGTGTGCAGAAAATGCTGTTTGCTGTGCAAAAGAACCATGTGCAGAATAAGTTCTGAATTGTGAATCACCTCCAAAAAAAGTATGGTTCTGAAAACTTTCTCACAGAGGAAAGGAAATTGCTAAAATTATTAATTGCTTCCTTCCAGAATAAATTGGGTGAAGAATTGCATCCCTGGCCTTTGCCACCTGGCTGGTCACATGGTCATGGTCTATGGCTGGAGATCCTTCAGCCACATACAAAGGCATGGCTGTAGCCTTGTTTTCTCCTTGGAGAGTGGTAGAGACTGGGAAGTCTAAACTTCTGGGGTTTCTGTAGAGGAATTTTGCCTTCCTGATTTTCACTGCTGCTGCCCGTTGCATGGGAAGGTTTTGTCCTAGTATCAGCTCACCCTGTCCCACTCCCACTTTATCTTATCTCAGTGCCTTATTGGAAACTATAATTCAGACTGGTGTGAAACTATTTGCATGGGGCTTTCCTGAACTTATTAGGTGGGAGATATCATACTTCTCTCTTTTTTTTCTTCTCCCCAGGGATTTCTTTTAGCATGTGGAGGGGACTTTAATGCTTAGCATATTGGACTGAGATCTGTGTTTTTCTTTGCAATTATTTTAGCTTCCTTCAGAATCCGTCAAATGTTTTGCTTGAAGATAAATCCCCCAATTTGTTCCAAATGTCGTTGGAGGTAAAATCTAGCACCAATATCAAAGTATGTTTCTGAAACAGGCCTCTATTCTATTCTGTACTCTGTTCCACAAACTACTGTTTTATTCTTGTCAAAACACTCCATCTCACCTTGAAACTGCCCACATATTTCACTGGAGGAGGAGCCTCCTATTTGTCTTTGGTTTGTCTGGGTTTTTTTCCTTGGGCATTTTTTTTTTTTTTTTTTTTGTACAATTCTATCCATTAAGTTACCAACTTAATACTGGAGTGCCGAAAGGTGACTTGGTTCTTCCCAATGAGGCATACTGTGGGATGGAACATGATTTATAGCAGAGGTGGCCACCAGCTGACACGCAAGAAGAGACACTACACTTTCCCTATAAGTAAATTATAGTTCTGTCAAGACAACATTAGCTGAAGTACACTGTTTGCTAGTTCAGCTTTCAAGACAGCATTAGCTGAAGTATACTGTTAGCTATCTCAGCTTTCTTCTCTAGACAAACTGGCCCCATGCAAGAGTGAATCCATCCCACTTCAATCTTCTCTTGCCATAACTGATATTCCTATTAGTTGGGATTATTTGTTATTGTATATTTACTATATAAGGAATAATAAATAAATCTAAATAAATCTGCTGTGATATTCCTAACATCGTGCCCTCTTACGTGTTGGAATGATTGGAATATAGTCACCATCCACCACAGATTAAAGGAGTTATAGACCCACAGTTCTGTAAAGTGCAGACTTGAAGAAAGTTACTCTATATTCCAGTGGCAATCAGGCATGTGAAACAGCCGGCCAAAATGTAAAGGCATATTATCTGGGCCATGGTATTTCTGCTTTCTGTGTATGGTTGTGAAAGCTGGCAAGAATAGTTCTACAAATACCATGGATGGCTAAAAAGACAAATACACTTATGGTTGTGGACTTAGGCTGGGGGCATTTTGAAATAAAATTTAGTGTTTGAAATCACAATTTATACATCCAAAAAATTCTGACAAAATGTATAGAGAGCATAGGAATGTGCTCACAAAAAATGTTTACATTACAGAAATGTGCTCACAAAAATGTTTTTTGTTAGGACAAATGGCGTGCAAAAATGTATATCTTTTGAGAGATGCACACAAAAATTTAAGCTTTTAATGCAAACATAAAGAATTGCATTTACAAGGGTAATGAAGAAATGGGGCAGAACAAACATAATTTTAGAGAAAGGAGAAAATAAACCAAATCATGCTGGATATTGTCCATTCTGCATTTTCTGTACATTCACTGATGCAAGGAGTTAGAGAGGGCAGGATTAGTTCTATTACAACTGTTCCTGATCTCTCTGAATGTATGCATAGAATGCATGTATGTACAACCTGTCCAAGTGTGCTCGGGGACCCTGAAAAATGAAAACAAGAATAGACCCTCTTAATGATGAAAATGGACCCCGTGCAATCTGGTTTTCAGTTCAGATGTTCAGCTGAATGCATGGTTGAGGGCTAGGAGAGTGAAAATGCTACAACATCTCCCCTTCCACATGTGTATCAAATACATAATTGACGATTGAACAGTGCTAATCTCTAATCAATGCTCAACTGGTGAAAGTAGAAAGTGTGTGCAATATTGGGTGTGCACTCTTTCAACTGAACCCCTCCCTTGAGTTTTAGAATAGAATTTGGAAAAGGAATTTTGGGGACTACAATTCCAAGAACCCCCAAGCAAGTGGAGGGGCCTGTCCTTTTCCAACAACTGTATTTTAAATAGAATCAAACAATTGTCAATATACCTTGGATGTCTTCTAGTACAACCCCCTGTTTAATGCAGGATGTAACTACAGCTTTCCTGGCAGGTGGCCATCCAGCCTCTTTTTAAATGTCTCCGGTAAAGGAGAGCTCCTCACTTCCTGTGGTCCAAAATTCACAGTTCTGCTTATATCTGAGATGGAAAGAGTCTGAGGCTCTACAGGCAAAGTAAAACTAAGAGATTTTCCATCCCCAACACTATCAGGTGTGACAGGTCACAGCATAATTTTCCTAAAGCAGCTGCAGTTTAAAAAAGGGAAGGGAGTGCACTGAATGGTTCCTTAGTGTTCATGTGCATGAATACACACAAGGTTCATTCTGCCCACACTCAAAAGATTTAGCCTGCAGCTTTATGCAACACTATGGAAACTCCAAGAAACCTGGAGGAAGCCCCACTGGCTACTATTTTAATGCTATTTATAAGCCACCCTGAGATCTCTTGATGTAGGATGGGGTATAAATATTTTAATAAATTAAATAATTAATAAATACAGGCAGACTCACTTCAGAATAACCACCCATAGGTTTGCTCTGCTAAATGCACATACTAGTGAACAAAAACCCCTAGAACCTTAAGCTTAAAATTGGTTTATTCTCTTAAGGCAAAAATTAAAAAAAAAATAAAAAGATTTTTCAGTCATTGGGAACCCAGAGGAAAAAAATAGCAACGGTCCCTGCTAAATGAGAACAGATTAAGGATGAGAGGAACCAGAATGGAAATGGGATGGAGAGTAGTTGCTGATTTAGAAATCTGTTTTAGGAACTGGTCCTGGCTTAGCTTCAGTTTTAGAAACTAGCATTCGCTGCATGGGTATGTTCCATTTGTTATCTCTCTGCTCAATTTGTGCATTTGTATATAGGCAGAATATAAAAATGTCATGGTCACAACTCAGTGCAGAGTTAAGTCAGTGGACTCAAGGAGGCAACGCTGGATTGGAGTGCTTTTGCTCACTTGTCCTGTCTAAGAGACTGGAAAGTGTTGTCCCTGGGCAGGGAATTTGGGAGCTTGAAACACCAAGGTGATTTATACCTGCAGAACTAGAAGAGGCATCTTTTGGGAAGGAAACTCAAGAGGCCCAGACACTGCGGGTAAATTCTCAGCACTGTTCCCTCCCTCATCCTCATAATATGCACCAACATGCTCCATCCACTCTTTGAATACTAATTTCCCAACTTGGAGGCAGAGGGAGGCAGGGAAGGAAAGAAAGCAAACAAAAGAAATAACACACCAAATTGCACATACATAACTGCTGTTCATCCAGCCACAGTTTCTCTGGGCATTTTGCAGTAGTAAAGTTAAACGAAGCATCCAATGCACATTTATTAAACTAAAGTATCCATGGGAAAAACCTTGATTGGGCATGTGGAGTTCTTCATAAAACATTTGTAGAACAAATAAATAAGCAGAAGTTTGTTTTAACCCTGAATCTGAATGTTATCAACTTCTGGTTTTCTGAAATATAAGGGCTCTTGCCGGTAGTGATATCAGTAGGCATGGAAATAATATTTGAAAATATTTTTAAAAAAAAACCATTGAAAAACATTTCAAGTGCTGAGAAACTCTTGTGGGAAGAATCCTGGACAGATGAGAATCTTCAAAATTCAGGATTTATTCTGTGCAAAATTCACAGTTGATTTGCATAGAAAATAACGTGCTGTTTCCTGAGGTGAAAATGCTGGAGTTTGAACAAAACAACCATGTGTGACTTTTGCACAGCACAGGTCTCAAACTGCAAATAGGCTTTGAAGACAACTCGCTTTCCAAAGACTTTGTCTCAGCAAGAAGAAAACTACTCAAGTTACATGTTGCTTCATTCAAAAACAAACTTAGTAAAGAATTACATCCCTCAGTATCAGTAGCAGAGCCAGGGTAGTAAAGTCAAATCAGAATTGTGGCAAATCGTATGAAATCTGAGATAGGTCTGAAGAACAAAAATAGATGATAAGAGCCTGTGAAGAAATAGATGGATTATAGATGAACCTTGACTTAACTAGCTTTTCAGACCACAATATTCACTGTCTGACAGAACATAACGACTGATTGGACCTGTGAATTATCGGGTAGATGGAATTCTAACCAGGATAAGGATATAAATCCTGACAATATTTACCCTTGCAGAACCAACAAAAAAACCTTCACTATTTTCATTTCAATATGAGCCACCATGAGAATGTGGACTCTTGCCCCACTCAACAAAAAATTGTGAATTTTCATGAGTGCCTTTTCAACATTTTCTTTAAATGTGCAGTATCAGAAAATGCAGTAACTGCTGCTGTGTTCCATGAAATAGTAAAAATAATTCCACTGGATGAATGGTTTGACTATGATCAGTCTGCTTGTCCTGCTGTGCTTGCTACGTTTGTGTTCTTACCTTCAGAAGGGGGAAGAACACTATTTTTGCACAAACTATGAAAACCATGATGGTGGATAAAACCATTTGGCCTCAACCTTGTGCTGGAGTTGAGATCTCCCAAGTAGGTTGAGGAATTCCTAAGGAGCACTCCCATCATGCCAACAGCCAGTTTTGACCAGAATCTCAAAAATAATGAGATTGTCAGGGCATTCAGAGTGTGAGTGCAGTGTGACCAGGAAAGGTTTTTCTAAATGGACGGAGAGATGAGGTGATGGGACCTTGAAGCACAGCCAGAAGGGAATGCTTTGGCTAGCCTGCCTCAGAAGATCTTACCTCATCAGAAAGCACCCAACATGAGGTGGTTGCATGTATGAGTGCAACTGGGTCACCCCATATGGACTAGGGTGTGGTTAAGCCCTTAAAAAGACTTAGGTGTAACAATGCAGTTTGCCTGAAGTCATTTTTGCTTTTGGTCATGCTGCTGCAAGGCTATTTTTGTACCGTCTCTGGACATGCTGTCAGTCTGTTTTCCATATTATGATTTTGTACCTGAATGTTTTTGTTTCTAGGTTTCCTACCAGAAGCCTTAACACTTATCTTAAGTGCTCTGTTGAATAAACAGCACTAAGCATTATTGCTTTGAGTCTGCAAGGCTTTTTTTTTCCTGTCTGGAGCAACTGGTTGCAGTTGTGCACTGCTTCCTTATCAGCACTCTGCATGTGCTCTGAAGTGCATACCTCTCATAACCCTGACAGAGATTTCTTCACATCCCTTAGCTTTAATAATTAATCCCTTGCCCCGTCATGCCCTACTTTCAGGACCTAGACATAAACAATGACTCAGAGACTGAAACAGTGGAACCTGAACAGGAGGAGACACAACCACCCACCCCACAGACAGAACAGGGGGCAGTTCCAGCCCCAACAGAGAGCCCTGCTCCTTCTGACATGGAAGATAACTTATCTATACCCAACTTTGCTGAGTGTAGACACCAAAGGGAACACCTATGCAGATCTCTGCAAATTTATAACAGATAGCAGTTAATTAAGTGCCAGCTGTGCTGATCTATGAACCTATAAAAGCTGACCCATTCCCCTTCAGAACTTGTTGGTGGTTTAACTGACCGTTTCTTCTGCTCTCTGACCTCTGCCTTAGGATTGTATTGATTGTCTTTGATTTACGAATATCGCTGGGACTATTGTTATTCTTCATATTTGTTTTGAGGCTGTTTCTCTACTAGATTAAAACAACAAATCACTTTGTTGAAAGTGCTGCTCGCTGTGTGCTTCTAATCCCTATCAGCTGCCCTTTGGCCGACTGCCCAGACTGAGAGTGGACACCCCCTTTTTTAGAAACATTGGTCGGTTTCCATCTACATTCTCTATATTGTTATCTCAGTGTTGTTGTTATGTGCCTTCAAGTCATTTCCAATTTTTGACAACCTCAAGGCAAACTTATCATGGGGTTTTCTGGTAGGTTTCCATGGCAGAGCAAGGAATCAAACCCTGGTCTCCAGGGCCCATAGTCCAATGCTCAAACTTCTACAATGTCTGGTTCTCTTATCTCAGTGTTACCTCAGTGCAGTCTACCATTCCTAGGAATGGAGTTTCAGAGTTTATGACATCCACAGAAAAGGTCATATCTCACATACCCACCAATCATGCCTATAAAAGTGGTGAGACTGGAAAAAGAGCCTCTCCTGAATATCTTAGAGACCGATCAGTTCACATGTGGAAATATGCATCTAGCCAGAAAGCCTGGACCTACGCTATGCAGCATTTTATAGCTCACTAGCATATGTACTCAGCATTGACTGGGATTTTATTTTCTCATAGGTAACACTTGTTGGAAATACCATAGGAATTATCTTACCTTATTTTAGGAATTAGATGTGGTTGAAACACACAGATTAGAGATCCTGTTCTCTAATTCCCCAAACTGTCTTGTCCAGTACCTGTAACTTTTCCCCATATTCCCCAATCCAATCTGTATTCAGGGTTGTTAACATATAGAGGTTTGGTTTCTGAGGGAATACACTGCCCTCCTCCTTGCTGATAGGCCTTGTTTCCATAGCAACCAGCCCGAGACCCGAGACCTCTCTCGCTAAGAATTCTAAAGGCCCCTCCCTAAACTGCAAACCCCAGGATTCCACAGAATCTTCTTAGTGAGCCAATCATATGAGGTTTTCTTGCCTGACACAGACAAACAGACAAACTTTGACTTTTATATATTAGATAATCAATATTTTTCATGGTGCTCAGAAATGTACCAACAACCTCTGGACTTACTGTAACAAGGAAATAGTATTTAATCCATTAAGCAAATATCCCATGATCATGACACATGAGGATGGCAGTGGGACCGCAACAACATCACGTGGAAGCATGACCTGCAGACCACTGCCATCCTGTCCCCATAGTGGGACTGTGACACCATGCAGAAACGGCCTCTGTCTCTCCTGTTTCATCACTGCCAGCTCCCTGGAATACCAGACGGGCAATTTGCCTTTATTTTACAATAGGGATTGCTCACCAACGATTGTGTCCACTACCCTGGAGATTTCCCCAATTTTTTTTTTCAGAAAAGGAACTGAAACAACATTCTTATTCATTTTTAACTGTAGCAAGCACCATTTGCTTTGCTAATGATTAGCAGCTTTTGCTTAGCCAAAACAAAATAAAACCCATGTGAATCAACCCTCCCTATAAATATCAGCAAAAGATGCATGTGATGGAAACTGGTCTATCCAGATTGAAGAACTTATCAAACTTATAATTATAACTTATAACTTATAATTATAAGTTATAATTTTGCTGTATATCCTACAGAAGGAAATGGAGATGGAGGTCTATAATCTACAGAACGTTTATAATAATAATAATAATAATAAACCTGTTTGACTGATCTCTGGTAATTTCTTGTGCTGATTAGACTTGCTCTTCAAGCACTCTCTCAGCATGAAAGTTATCCAGAGCCACAAAAATGCCAAAGAATCTTTTTCAAGACAAATGAGTTGGCACTCACTAAAGACTACAACCAGCAGTTGGTTGAAACCAACCCAAAGGATCCAGGCCACCTGCCTACTAGATGAGTAGTATGATTTTCCACAGAGATCCTTCAATTGATTACAGACAGCAGGTGCCCATGAGAAAAGAAATAAGGACTGTACAAGCATCAGGATTGGAAAGGGATAGGCTCGAAAGCAGAAATAAAAGAAGCCAGCCAAGTAAAAATCACCTGGTATCCTGCAAGTTGGTATATTTCCAACCTGATGAAGTGATGACAGTAGTAAAGTTCAGAGTTGATGGATGGACACATTTATTTTCTTTCAAAAGAGCAAATTGTCTTCAGAAAGCCTGGAAAGAGCTAAAGGATTTGGTAGGGGTGGGGGGAATATTGGATTCAGCAGTGCCTGCAAAAGTAGCATTTTTGCACTTCCTGGGACTTGATGTGAAATGTCCACCTCACCTTGAGCACTTGCATATTTGTAAATGCTCACATGCTGGTTTACACATTATGTCTTGGAATATAACAGGTATACCAAAAAAAGAAAGAAAGAGCATCTCACCCTCCATCACCACCACCATACACCTGATCCTAATGGGCCTATTGATTTTTGTATTTCCCCTCTCATAGGAATACTTCTTTTGATCTATGTTTACTAGGCTGGTTTCTCGTCACCTAAGCATTTCTGACCTAAGCCACTAGAAACACCCCAATTCTAGTCCTGCAGTAAATTAGACTGGATCATTTTGAGACAGAGACCCAGTCTGGCCTTGGTGCAATGCGCTGGACAGAATGATCTTCCAGATCCTTCCAGCCTTACAATCATGTAATTTAATTGGACTCTGCCATATTTCTTTCTCATCCCGTCAATGTTTCTGAGCAATAACAAGCTGTCGATTTCCACTCCGCCTTGTGCAAAGGGAGGCAAAGAATGTCTCTTCTCTAAACAGCCATTTAAGCCAGATGTTGGTCTGGCAGAGAAATTCAGATTGGCTAATGCAGTGGCTCTGAATGTTACTTGTAATTGCGCAAAAATTAAAGCTAGTGGATTCTCACATCCAAGGTCATATGGTACTCTCCAGTCTGAAAATCTGGAGTCATTTCTCACTGAAGTGTGAAGCCAAGACTCTTATAGCAAATAGCAAGGACTTTACTATGATGAGATTACCCCAGACATTTCTTTCTTTAAATTCTTTCTGTGCTTTAATTTGAAACTTCTGCTATCTTTTGGCCACTGATAGGTGACTAACATTGTATCCAAAACCCAGGACTGAGTTTATTTTTAGAATAAAAATGTATCCTCAATTTTAACTGTATGATTAATATCAATAATGGAAGAAAAATGTGTATAGAGGGGGGAAAAAGAATTCTTCTTGCATACAACATCAGTTCCCTTGTAGGATTGTTTATGCCTTGATTCTATGGAAGCCCAAACTCCCAGACCTACGGAAATAGTTCTAGCTATCCTTGGAGAAACTCAAATTATGATTTATTCATCTCAGATATGAAAAAAATTGTGCATTGTACTAAATTCTTATTGAAGTTAAACTGCTATGAAATTCTCCCCTATCTGTGCTGGCCAAATTCAAGTAGATGCAGCTCTTGAAGACATTAAAAAAGTCCATATTGTACCTATCTGCTATGTTGCTGATAAAGATGAGGAGTCTATCAGAAAGAGAGAAGTGACAAGCCAAATGGTGCGCCATAAACATGGCTGATTACACGAGGTTTCAAGCCCAGACTCTGAAGAGTCCAGTGTTCAAAGCCCTGGGCCTGGACGTCAGCTTCATTTCTCTCATATTCAGCTTTTTTTTTTCTTTCTGATTCTCACTAATTATTACCATCTCAGGTCTTTTCCATCCTACACTGTTCTAGTGCTATTATTCGACTTTCAACATCCTGTGGAATTCTGGGGTTTGTAGTTTACTGAGGTCAAAGCGCTCTCTGGCTGAGAACCCTAAATGCTCCTCCCTTAGCTGCAAACCCCAGGATTCCATAGGAGGTTGAAAGTGGCATAATAGCACTATAACAGGGTAGTGCTGAAATGGCCTTAAATATGAAGTATGTTGAGCAGTGGTTCTCAACCTGTGGGTCCCCAGATGTTCGTGGACTTCAGCTCCCAGAAGCCCCAGCCACTATGGTCAATGCTCAGGGCTTCTGGGAGCTGAAGTCCACAAACATCTGGGGACCCACAGGTTGAGAACCACTGATGTTGAGGATTCTACAATTATTTTTAGAAAACACAAACTGAGACAAAGGCCAGGTTCTTACTTGTCTGTGTCAATATGCTCATCGAGGAGGAGGAGGATGGAAATAAAGTAGTGGCAGAGAGACAGAGGAAAGGAGGCTGTGTCCTGACCAGAAAAGGGATTTGAATTGGGCCTTAAGTGCCTCTTAAGAGCCAGCATGATGTAGTGGTCTGAGCATTGGATGGCAACCTGGAGACCGTGGTTCAGTGCCCTGCTTGGCCATGGAACCCTACTGGGTGACCTTGGGCATATCACACTCTCCGTCCCAGAAAATCCTGTGATAGGGTTGCCTTAAAGTCCCTGTAAGTCAGAAACAACTTCAAGACACACAACAGCAACAACAATGTGAGCCTTACACTGCCGTACATCACGAACAGGATTCCAACCAAAATTCTCACCCATCCTTATGCTGACCATCCCTACTGTAGACAGTAAACAAAATTCAAAACAAAAGAATATTTTAATGGGTTGCTTTTTTCTTTATTCTCCACCCTTTACTGTGATGAAACACAGAATGAGGAATGAAAAATAATAAATGGAAATCCGCTGTGTAGGAGTGGCAGAGGTGTTTATGGTGAACAGCAGAATCCACGCGTCTTTCTGGAGCTTTCTGCAGACAAATGAAACATTAGCAGTATGGTCCCAGGAACAATTAGGAAGCACCCAATCTGTCTTTCCTTACTTCACTGTATCAAATGAGTCTTGAGAAGGAGAAAAAATGAAATCTACCCCCTTCCATTCTAAAGACTGATCATTCTTCTGCCCTTCTAATTCCACCCCCAACACACACACCCTTATCTGTTTGGCATGAGGCACTCTTAATACCATAATTACTGAATTATTAGCTCAAAAAGGAATTTGCAAACCTCTGTTCATTATTTCTCCATGATAGAGGGAGCGTGCCATGGCAATGAAAGCTACTGCTTGGAAGATATAAACCTAGGGACCTTATTAATGGGCTTTCAGCTTGTTTTAGATCTGAGCGGAGTTTGAGCGGCACTCCCCAAAAGGATACTTTGAACACCATTAATGAGAACATTTAGCATTCTATTATTCAGTATAAAAAACAGCAAGCTCCAAAATAACCAGCAGGAAGGCCTCTGTATATTGGAAAAAGAAAAAAAAGGGGGGGACCCAAAGCCTTGAGCCAGTGGGGAGATGACAGCCAGCACTGGCTACTGTCAAAACTAAAAGCAAGGAAGAATAATTAAGCATAGCAAGAAATCAACCACACCAGCAAAGCAACAGCTGCTTCTCCATAAGCTTAGTAGAGAAGGGCTGGTCCTACATTATAGTCAGTGCTCAATGGAACATTTCTGTCTGCCATTCTATGTCAGGTAGAGGGTCCCATGTTATTGGGGTGGTATATCTACTCTTAGTTTTAGTCCAGATTTTAAAGAGGCAACCCAAATTGCTGGACTATATCCTCTGAAATGGGTCTGAACACTTTGGACAACACCTTTAAAGTTCAAACACAGAGCAGATTTACCACACCACCAACTTCAGCAGCCACTGCTGCGGAGCAATGGTGCAAGTAAAGCATTTTTGGTCTCTTGCGCCCTCTATTCTTCTTTAGATGGCACTGTGCCATTTTTTTCCAAATGTTGCAGCCAGGCCTGGTGCATTTTTGAGTGGCAATTCCTCCTGCTCATTCTACAGAGGCCTGGACGTTGGTCCCTGAGTCCTGTTCTGGTCAGGGATGTAATTCTTTATTGTGTTTCTTCTCAAATGAAGCAACAAAATTATTTTAACAGTTTTCTTTCAACTGTGAGAAAGTCTTTGAAAATCATGCTGTTTCTGAAGCCTACATGCAATTCAAGACTTACTCTGTGCAAAATTTGTAAATGATTGTTTTCACAGAAATCAGCATTTTATTTTTACATAGGAATGTTATTTCCTCCACACAAAGAAATGCTGTTTCCTGTGCAAAAAAAGTTACAAATCAACCAGATCATCTTCTTATTCTCATTCTTATTATCATCATCTTATTCATTTATATCCTACCTTTCTCCCAAAAGTGGGACTCAAGGTGGCTAACAACATTAAAATAGTACAAATTAAGCCAATCATGGAAGTATGAATATAAAATTTAAAAAACAGTTCAACAATTTGTACAGTTAAAACATTTAATGTTAATATTAAATAATTAAAATACGTTTCAAAAAACTATACCAACCTTTACAGCATTTTACCAACCGATAAAAGCATTATCTGTCCAGGAAACTGCATTTTATTTAGAAGTATTGGAAAGATTATTTTCTGCCAGCAAATGCTATTTCTTCCGCAGAAAATGCTGTTTACTCTAGAAAATAACCACATATGAATTTTGCACAGGAAAACTCTTGAACTGCAAATAGAATCATAGAATAACAGAGTTGGAAGAGATCACGGGGCCATCCAGTCCAAGCCCCTGCTATGCAGGAACCCACATCAAAGCACTCCCAACAGATGGCCATTCAGCCTCTGCTTGAAAACCTCCAAAGAAGGAGACTCCACCACACTCCATTGAGGCAGCAGCATATTCCATTGTTGGACAGCTCTGACCATCAGGAAGTTCAGGTGAAATCTCCTTTCCTGAAGTTTGAATCCATTGCTCCTTGTCCTAGTCTCTGGAGCAGCAGAAAACAAGCCCACACCCTCCTCAACATGACATTCCTTCAAATATTTAAACATGGCTATCATGACCCCTCTTAACCTTCTCTTCTGCAGACTAAACATCCCCAGCTCCCGAAGCATGTCAATCTAAGGTTCTCCCTACCAGGATGGCTCAAAACTCAAAAAAAAAAAACTTTTTTTAATGATTTTTGTGAATATTTTTGAAGATACACACACACACACACACACACACACACATACATGCACCCCTGATGTACTGATGCATCTGAGATGTTGAATGACACCTAGTAAGCCCCATGGAGTATAATAACATTTACTCTGAGCAAAGTTTGTACATCAGTGATGGACAATATGATCTAAATTCAAAGACCCTCAACAAAGGATACATCTGAACTCCTGGTAGGAGCATTTCTCACTCTCCAAGTAACCTTCTGCATAGAGAGGAAAAAGGGGAAGGAAGAAGAAACAGCTTCCAGAAGAGAGAAAGAGGGGCAGGAAGAGAAAGAGAAAGAGGCAAGTTTGGCTCTGATCAATGAAGGCTATTGGCTCCAGAGTCTGTGAGGTGGTGAATATGATCTGTATTTTAGTCTGAACTTTAAGGGGTTATTAATATTCTTAATCCTATGCACAAAATAGGTTCACCCCTTTAGATGGTGCTGTTACAGTTCAGGCTAAAGTGAGAGTGGATGCACCGGCCTCAACTGGTTCTGGCCCTTCTCATCACTCCCAAATTTCAGCCACATTCATATTTATTGCTTAGGGGCCTTTCCATACTACATTGTTAAAGTGCTATTATTCCACTTTCAACATCCTGTGGAATTCTGGGGTCTGTCATTAACTGAGGCCAAAGAGCTCTTTGGCTGAGAATTCTAAAGGCCCTTCCCTAAACTGCAAACCCCAGGAATCCATAGGAGGCTAAAAGTGGAATAATAGCTCCATAGCGTAGTGCAGAAATGGCCTTAGTTTCAAGGGAATGTCACCAGCTGCAGCATTAACAACAGTAACAGCAACAATTTCTGTTGTTTAACCCAAGTTTAGAAAACTGGTATTATATAGGGAACCACAAGAAAAGATTCCAAACACGTAAATGCATCTGTTTCCTATGGGGTGGAGATGTTTTTTAAAATAATCACATGCCTTGGTAGTTTAGGGTCGGCTGCTGAATTAGGAACTGGAAATATTCTCTCCATCAGTCTTCCTTAAATGAACGAGAAAGATATGAGGTGAAAAATCATTTTCCTACAGCTCTGAAATGCTTTCCATTTGCTGTTCTTGGTCTTCAGAAAAAGGCCAGAAACCTTCATAAGAAGTATATCCCTCAAATATGTATCACACCTTTCATTTCCCAGGATCCCAGACACATTTTGTGAAGTATGTACTACAATAGTTATATATAAAGGCACAGGTGGAAAAAGAAGATTGCACATTTACCACTGTGTAGTTAAGAGAGTTTTCTATATCTATTTCTATATTTATATCTGCCCCTGTCCCAATGAACAAGGAGCCAACTGTTGCCTTTAAACCAAAGGCTCCCAAAATGGATAAAACAACAGAGCATTGATCTTCTTTTATTGTCAAGTCAAGGTGACCACGCTTCTCAGAATATCTTGAACATTTAGTTTTTAAAAGACTGCAACCTTGGATTTAAGTTTAGGCAAGGATATAGGATGGATGTGAATTTTATTCACTTTATTTTTCAGTGACTTCCCCAAATTTGCAAATGTCTTGATAAAGAACATGGAAAGAGCTCTAGATGTAGAACTTTCCAAACTTTTGAGATTTCTTCATAAAATCTATGTATGAGCCCTTCCAGATGAGGAAAAAAAATCTCTGAAAATCCCTGGTTTTGCTCCTGTACTAAATGACTTTATTTAGAAGATCTAGATGCCATCTTCTTTATCCCAAATAATTTCTTGGGAACTACCATTTATTCTTACTTCCCAGATCAGTTTAAATTAACACCGCATTTTCCAAAGTGAAATGTTTCTCTACTTGGCTGTCTTTTTGTATTATCCTGAAACTCATTGAGGTCGCTGCTGCCAGTAAACACGGCTATTGTTTCCAGATACAGATTGAGCAGAGATCAGGAGAAGGGAAGAGGAATGTTTGCACCCAAAAAAGAAAGAAAGAAAGAAAGAAAGAAAGAAAGAAAGAAAGAAAGAAAGAAAGAAAGAAAGAAAGAAATCCATCCATCCTAATGTTAACTGGTGTAATATTGCTAATGTGGTGTAGCATTTGATTATAACTCCTGAATAAAGAATAAAAAAGGTTCAGTGGAAATTTATGAAAAAATATTTTCTGAAACATTGCCTAAGTCTAGATGTGACATGTGATCAACGGAGGGGGAAGGAAAAAGAACATAAGGGGGAACCTGGAGTATTTCAAGAAAGAGCTTGCGTGCAAACCTGGAAACAGGCAGATAAAATCAAAACAAACTCTCAAGACTTCCAGATACTTTTTTCCCCTTCTGGATGAACCCTATCTATGTTTCTATCCATCTATTTATCCTTCCATCCTTCCATATCCCACCTTTCCCCCAACATGGGACCCAAATGCTATCCTATTAAAACCTCGCTAATTTAAAACAGCATAAAATAATTTTAAAATATAACAGTAAAGATAGAAGTACAATATGCACACCCTTAAAAAAAACTGCACTCCTCCTTGAGATTTTAGAATATTCAAATATGGGGAAAACCTTTATGGTCCAACTATAGCAAAGATATGTCTGACAGTTTGGAGTGGTGGAACAGTGCAAAGTGGAGCTGGTATCAGAATGGGATGTGGATGGACTGGGACCAAGTTCAAGAGGAACCATGCAAATTGGCAGATGGAGGATAAAAGGCTCTGAAGTCTCCTTGTCTAACAAGAAATACTGTTTAGGCCCAAAATAAAATATTTCAGCATTGCATCATTTTCTAGCAGTAACACTTTCAGTTGTATTTTAGCCCAAATGGTTTTCAGGACATTCGATGGTTGGGACTAGCAATTTTTTTCCCCACTGTGTCAGAGACAAGAACCATGTTTGTGCCCACTGGCTACAATTGCTTTTCTTCTTTCCTGAAAACTCATCAGGGGCTGGCAGTCAATGGCTCATAGACTGACACAAGTCCAGAGACCATTACTTTGAGTAGCGTTGTTCACTAGTTCATTGTTTCTCTAGTTGTGATCTTCTCTATCCTCTCCAATCCTCCCTGTGTACAATTTTCCATTTTTCTTTTTCCAGTGACATTTCCATGGCTACTAAGCATGCTCAGTCTTAGAATGTTTTCTCCTCATACTTTTTTAATTCAACTTCTCAAGCTTGAATTCTCCTGACTCCACAGATACCTCCCTCTTGTTTACTGATCAGATGATAGTCCCTAAGGCAGAAAATTCAAATATTCATCCCATCTCACTGATAGACATTTTATCTACATAACAGTCCTCTGAGGTTGGCCAGAGATTGAGAGCAAGATTTGGCTGAGATAATTCATGATTTAGTAGTGACGTGATATCTCCAGGTGGTTCACATGCAGAAAACCCTGGGTTCAGTCCTTCAAAAACTGTCAGGCAGCTGTTGATACATAGTTGAACCAGCATTGAACCAGTGGCTTACTTCCAGACCATTCCAAACAATTTGTTAGCAAGACAAATCAATTAAGCCTTCCAAATTATAGCCTGGAGCTAAGTCTATCAAAAGTGAACAACATGCACCTTTCTTTCCTGCTTGGAGATGAACTATGGAAAGTGAAGACTCAGGGCCAAACCCTGAGATCTGACAGTCTAACTGGAACAGTTATACTGGCCTGGTGCACCAGCAGGAATCTGACTTCCGTCTCTAGACAGGAGACTGCCTAAGTCTCTGAAAAGCCACTGGGAACAATATGGAGTAGCATAGTCAACAATACTGAGCTAGGTGGCCCAGAAGTCTGACTCCATATCAGGACATGGGACCCAGGTCTTTTCCTTCCAAGACCAACACACTACCCATCACCTGACAATGGATTCTCTAACATGCATACATGGAACCCTGGCTTGTGTGCTCCCTCTGATCTTGACTGAATACTTTTCTTTCATCTCCTTAGTTTCCTTTTCAGAGTCTGCCTTCCTGAGCACCTTCCTCCCCCTTCCTCTGTCTATCTCCGTGCAAACCTCTTTCTCTCTAACCAGGGTCTGCTGTAGGCGTGGGTAAAACTAGCTGCTTTGATTAGAAAGAGGTGAAGTGGAAGACAGATAATAGTCTAGCCTTCCCACACCTGATCTCCCAACAAGAGGTCAGTGATGGGGGTCAACAGCTGAAATAAGAGTCTCATCACATGAAGGGACGTGAAAGGGAAGAACCTAGACTGTCTAACAAAGAGCAACCGAGCAGGGTGGCAACAGGAAAGAAATGTGTGACATCTCTAAATTTCTGTCACTTTGCATGTAAGAGATATCCAGGTAGGAGGGATAAGGCTGACAATCACAAACATTTGTTAAGAAAAAGTATGCTATAATTCAAGAATGGATACGCAGTGTAATGAACAATGTTCGAGTGTGATTGGGTGTGTGTGTGTGGAAGACAGAAAATTAAGGTAAGAGGGAGGGAGAGCCCATTGCAGGGAGGGATGCTTGACAAGAAATATCTGGAATTTATCAGCTAAAGCATGTAATGATTCTATCATGACCCGAAGCTGCTTGGCTTTTATTATTTTTACAAAGTCTTCATTGCTGTAGCTTACATGTTATGTGCTGTTTGCAACTGTGTTGCGTATGCAACATGCTTTTAGGCATCAAAGAGTCACCTATAAAACAACACCTCGGCCACAGATGTGCAAAGACTAGAGATGTGAGCATCTTCTAGTTTCACGTTTCTTGCATTGCTCAGAATCCCAGCTTTTCCCTTCCTTCCCAGCTCCATGTTGTGAATCTTTTCCCTTTTTCCCCTCACAGAAATTTGAGCATATTTTTGGTACATACTTTTCCTAATGCATGCATTTCTCTGCATGTAAACCTGTTGCGTATGCATTTTCCAACTGAGAAAAGCATGCTTGTGTGCATTTTTCTAAATATATACATTTTTAGTGGTGTACATTAACTTATGTGTTTAAACTGGATATCATATAATTTGAAAATTTAAAAAAATGAATTATACTCTATATAATTTGAAAATGCAAAAGAAAGAATATGACGCTCTCGGTTTCTCTGCGGTGACAGATAGGAGCCACGTGTGCAGTTTTTTTTAACAGTTCTGCAGACTGTGAAATTGAATAAATTTGTTTCAAAATGTCATGGTCAATATAAGCTTCTTTTCTGTCCTATCCATAACCTGTGCATTATGGTGTCCACAGTAGGTGGTCCCTTCATGATCTGGATTCTCCTTTACTCACCACTTATCACGGCAGAAGAGAGGAAGCCGGCATGATGGATCACAGGAGGGCCATGACATATTGTGTCGTTCATCACACAACAGCTTCCCTTCTTCCAGTGGGGGCTTTATCCATTTGTCAACATCAGTTTCTGCACTACCCCAATGCATCAAAGAGAAATGTTTGAATATGAAGCACAGCTATTTCTCCAGGCTTGTCTCACTACTGCTCCCCACATACATCAAGTGTCTTCCCTCCTTTGTTTTTGGTGCTTATTTAATTCACACTTACACCAGCCCACACACAAACACACACATGCAAGAGAGGAAAGGAGTGAGAGAGGGAATGAAAGCAAAAAGGATAGACAGATCTTGTGCTTGCATTTAATACAGACATCACGCCAAGATACCAGCTAAAGGTCACAGGAATTTTGGAAGGAAGGGACAAAAAGAGCTAAAATTAGACATGAAGTAAATGTGTTTGTGATTTTCTATTCCTGGGGCAACACTGGCAGTTTCAGATAAGTGTATCAAAGGGGTAGAAATCTACTGAATGTTATTATTGAAAAAACACCAAGATAATTGTACAGTTACAATAAACCTGTGATTTAGATCTGCATTAATTAATACTTTTCTCTGTATTTTTGAAAGAAGAATAGCAGATAATCATACACATGTGGTGCACATTCTAACTGCAATCCACTATGCAAAATCCCATTGTCATCTTTGCAGGATAAATACAGCCCTATTCAAGCAGCACAAACACGGGCGATGTGGTAGCCTTGTTACCCAAAACTCAGGGGTCCACTTGTGATGCCAGTACCTCTAGGTGACAATGGGGAATTAATTAATTCAAGTTAAGAGGCCTGCAAGAGAGGGGTAACCTAACAAAATCTTTCCACCAATGTTTACAGGGTTTTGCAGGAAAGAACCAGCCAGAGATTTCAAATGTAAACTAAATTGGGTTTTATTGAAAGTTCAATCATGCACACAAAAGACCGAAAAACTCACACACTCATACAAGAGCTAACCAAAGGATAAAGGGAGGAAAGTGGTTGACAGAGGAGTTTTTAGGGAATGGGCAATAATTACTAATCCTGAGAGCAGTGAAGAAAGCAGTGGTGTGGTTTAGCCTGGCACCTAAGGACAGTATTCAGTCAGGAATCAAACTGACAGCATAGCATTCAGCAAGCAAGATACTGCATCGAGCTGCTCAAAATGGAGAGTTTGTATACCCAGAAATCTGCCTGGAGGGCATGGGAGTGAATGGCTTCTGGCTTAGCAAACAATGAAGGTTGCCACATAAACAATGGGGACCAGATGGAAATAATGGTCTTAGTGTTAGGTGACAAAGAGTTAATGGCTGTCTTAATAGCTCTATAATGGTAAACTGGTAAGGGAACAATGAAGAGAAATGTCCAGGTGTTAGGAAGAAGGACTGGGACAATCAATGTTTGAGTGCGAACTTCCCTTTCCCATTGTACGCTATCAGAGATGTTGCAGCTTCACCTTAAGCCTATTATCCCTGTAGTTTCTTGGTTAATCTGCCTGACAATGACATTGGCTACACCTAGAGGAGATCTTCTGACCAACCTTGCAGCACACGTGTTCAGTCAGTAATTTTCCTCTGCCCAGCTTGACTTTCCAGTCATCTCAGGTTCTGCTGTATATTAATGCTAATTAATTATTTCATGTAAATCATATTTCACCAATTAAGCCATATCAAACCTGAGGGGTGCATGGGCCCATAACAGCCTTACCACCACTCTCTCCGTCCCTCTCTAGATGCACAGTATAATTTTCTTAATGGGAAGGGCTTATCTTCCCAGTCCCACAGTACCTTTCCACACAAATTTAAATGCCGATTTCAAAGGGTTCCAAAACCTGAGGAGAACCTCTATAGATATAATGTGTGCTCACATTCAGAAAGTCACCCATTACATGTAGAGAGCAACAGAGAGGTCAGTATGCATCTCTACTTTTACTGGGACTCTGAACAGCTGAACAGAGCTTATCCAAAACATGTGACACCAACTGTAGAAGGGAGAAATAATCTAAAAATGAAGAGACTCACTAATTTTTTGTAAAATCTTATTTTTTGAGGAGAACCACTGTTTCAAAGGACACAAACCAAAGGCCATGTCACTGACAACAACATCAACAACAAAAGTTGCTCTAATTTTTTATTTTATTTTTTAAAAAATAATTCTCCGGAAATACGCATGAAGACCCAACCAAACCAAAGGACATCAAAATCCCCTGAATTTTTCTGGAAGAGGATGAAGCACATAACACTGTCACTTTGGAAACAGCAGAACACTAATGAATTTTACTTTGACTGGATCTTACCTCATGTTTGCTACTTTACAGTGTGGCTGCTATGCAGCTGAAATAAGGGATGTTTCCATTCCATAAACATGTAATGTAGCTGCAAAAGCAACCACAGGCAATTTATGCCTGGAAAATTAGTCAATAAACTTTTATTGCCGCAGTTCTTAATATGAAGAAACGTAAAATTAAGTTCCTCCCCTCCAAAGATTTATAAGCCAGATCCTTAAGAGGTCTCTGGCATAGTGGGGAGGGTAACAACCCCAGCCTCATATAAAACCCACTGCTTCTTAACTTTAATGTTTAATATTTCCCTCCATACAAGATGCCCTCTACAGGTGCTGCCTTCTCTAGAAAAATAAGTAAGACAAACAATTTTTTTTTAAGGGGATGAAATTATTATTCTGACATCTTCCTAGGCTTTTGACTTCAGACACCACATAGAGGAACACGCAATTTGACCCATATGAATATACAATTTCCTTACTGTTCTAGTAAAGACACCATTGTGGTTTAGCAGTCTGAGCATTGGACTATGATCCTAGAGACCAGGGTTCGATCCCATGCTTGGCCCTTCAAAACCTACTGGGCGCATTACACATTCTCTGGGCTGAAACCTCTGCGATATATTCACCATAATTGGAAACGAGGTACACAACAACAAAAAAGAAAGGCAGTGTGGTATAGTATTTTGATTGTTGGACTAGGACTCTGGAAGTGCAGGATTCAAACTGCTAATCAATCATGGAAAGCTGCCGGGTGGTCTTGGGCAAGTCACATATTTTCAGCCTCAGAGGAAAGCAATGGTAAGCCCTCTCTGAACAAATCTGGCTAAGAGAACCACAGGTTTGCCTTAGGGTCACCCTAAGTCACAAATGACTTGAATGTTACCCCTAAAGGTAGGTGACTCAGAGGTCCACTTGTGGTGCCAGTGCCTCCACAGAATAGTGGGTAATTATTAGCTCAAAAGAAGGCGTGTGGAGGGGGGATAACTTTACAGGACCTTTCCACCTACATATACTGCTACTAACGCAGGGACACCAGTTGGAGATTAAAAGAATGTTTTATTGGGGAAAATCACAAATGTACACAAGATTCAAGCATTCTCACAACCACACAAGGCTAACTGAAGGAAAGGAGAGAAAAATTGGATAGTGAGAGGCTGGGGTGAAGTGGAGAGAAGAGGTGAAGTGATGTGGCTCAGCCTATGAGTCCAAGGTTAGTACCAGAATGGGAAACGGAGCAGCAGAGTGACGCCTTATGCCCAGAGTACCACAAGTTATCTGGCTCAGAACCAGGGTTTAAACACCCTGTTTGCGCCCCGAGGGGAAGGTATTAATGGCTGTCTAACAGAGCAAACAATTGGGTCTGGAATGACCTAATGGCCTTAGCATTAGGTCACAAAGCACTGGTGGGAATCATGATACCTTCTTAATGTCTGGGCAGATGAGCAAACAAAGGAGAATTTTGGCAGGAAGAGGGAAGAGGTTGATGACGAACAATTGCTCTATTGATATAATTGTGTGCACTATTGTATTTGAGGGTTGAGTCATTGACCGGATATTTGCAAGCTCATCAGCACCAGAGCTTTCCAATTGATACAACCTGGCTATGCCCATCTGACCTACTTTTACATGTGTTCAGCCAGTCCTCTTTGCCAGCATGGCTTGTCAGCCATAACAGTATATGATTTATTTTATGATAATTAAATTGAAGTGGACTTTGAAGGAGGGTCAGTCTAGTTAACCTTAAGACTCTATAAAGGTGTTAAAAGAAATCCTCCAAAAGTGTGTGGCAAGTCAGAGTGTTTTGCAATATGCTGCACCAGCAAGGCTCAGCAGAGTTCCTGTCTCCAATACAAGGTTACGTCATAGTGCGCATCGTTACCTGAGATGTTTTGTAAACTATTTTCTGAAATGTGAACAACTTGAGAGATAAGGGGAAAAGTGAAAGCTACAGCAAAACCTCTGCGAAGGATGGGCAAGAGGAAATGTCTTTGTGTGTCAGAAATGCTATGAAATCACTTCGCAAACTGTACTCGGGGCTCTTGACACTTTCCAGTCAAGCAGCCCGGCCGTTTCTTTTAATAAACTCTTTTTCCTTACCTTCGAAGTCTCACTGCCTCTATGTTCCCGCTACAAAATAATGCTCATTGCCAATCATATCACGGGATGGGGGTGTCCAGCACTGTATCATGAATACACACGAACAACAACAACAATGCAAGCCACATCAAAGCAAGTCTACATTATTACTTAGTGTTTGGGTGCCAAATTAACGGTTTCTGATTTCTAGGATCAAATACCAATCACGAGGGAATTGCAGCCATGTGATTTCCTTTACAGAGGTGATGCGTTAAAAGAATTCAGTGTCCCTCACACTTGGGCCATTGAAAAGATGGGAAAATTTAAAAGTGAATTTGCTCAACAGTAAACTTGGCTTGCTTCTGAACTTTAGTTTTCTCATTTCTGTTCTATGGGGCTAACTCATAAACTATTATTATGTTTTGGCTGTCTAGAAACACCTTAATGATTTGGGAGTGTAATTTATGACAAATGCTTTCCGTTCCAGATCTTTACACATTTTGGTACACTAGTGTGTAGAGTATTAAAGTTTAGGCTTATTGGTCAAAGGGAAATATTCTAATGATTTTGATTAGTAGTGATCAAAGTTTCCTCGTCTGAAAGTATTAACAGCTTGTGAATTAAAAACAAAGTCTAAGTAGGCACAGTGGTGCAGAGGATAGATTTTTAAATTTTTTATAGAAAGTCTAAAGTGGCTTGTAAATTTATTTGGCTCAAGAGGATGCCCACTCACTTTCAACATGCAGAAGCTGATGGGGCTGAAAGTTATAACTTCCTTAAATGCAAATAGAGGACTGGTATAAAGAAGTATGACGAATTGCAATTAATGACAAGTTAACATATGGAATTAAGGTTAAAAAAGGAAAAATAAAAGGGAGTGATTTTGATGTAATATAGAAGATATTTGTGGAAAAGGTGTTAGCGAAAGAGGAAGGTGTTATACCTCCACAAGAAGAATTACAATTTTGGAAGGTGGAATAATATGAGGTATAATAGACTCTGGGGAAGAGGTACACTTGGTAGGTTTAATTTAGGGTTAATTAGGAAAAAAAACAGTATATTGGTAGGTGGGATAATAAGAGTAATTAAGTAATGATAGTTATGGTTTAGTATAGAAATAAGAATGAAGTTACTAATATTACATTTTGAAAATGTTAATTATGGGTATAATTAATAACAGTTGGTATAATGAGAATGAGACATAGATAGATAGATAGATAGATAGATAGATAGATAGATAGATAGATAGATAGACAGACAGACAGACAGACAGACAGACAGACAGACAGAGATATATAATGAAAAATATATAACCAGTATAATTTATAACATATTATATAAGTAATACTATGTATAAGAAATTTGGAGAGAAATAGAAATGTAAGCATTTTTTCATTTCCTTTCACGTTCACTTTTCTTATGTTATGTTATATTTTTGGGGGAGGGGTTTACAATAAAAACTTTAAAAAAAATAACTTCCTTAAGTGACAACAATGGGACAGCACCCTGCACTACACCTGAAGACCAGCTGAGGAGCTACAGACAAGGCCATGGGGCAGGAAGCCGCGTCCCTCAATGCCCTGTTGTCACCTTCCAGGATCTACTAGGTGAGAGAACCACCCACCTTTGCCTAAACACAGGAGCAGTTCTTATTTTCCACTAGGACCACTGTGGAAGGCTAGGGAGCTCAATTAGCCCTCGAGGAGACTTTGGGGGACCAGATCCCTCACTGGACCGGCTCTCTCTAGGGGACATTCTCACCATGCTTAGGACCTTCCTAGATCATTTTAGGCCTAGGAAAGGTCTCTTTTAACAGCAGGAAATGAACAAAAGTCACTTCATTTTTTTTAAAAAAAAAGTTTTTCCTGGGCATTAATTGGTCCAGTGGGGCAAAACATGGTGGAAATACCCTAGGTGGCATTTGAGAGCAAAAATTCAAAAATTCTGCAATTTTTAGGGGAAAAAAACATTTTTTAACTCCTAGAGAGGTCCAGGGAGCCTCCAAACATGGTGGAAATGGCTTCCATATCTCCTAAAGTTCCTTATTGGACATTTTGGAGCAAAAAAAAAATATTGCTGGGAATGACTAGAATAGCCCTAGGGCTGTATGGTGCCCATAGCCACACTTTACCCACCCCTCCATTAGAGCTAAGACTATTCATTCTAGAGATACACCCATCCTTACTACAGTCACTGGCACTTTGTAGATTCTAAACTCCTTCCCCACCCTGTGATACCTGTGCTACAAATTTAAATAGACAAGGATGTGGTATTTGGTGCTACACAAAGACTTTTGCCCATTGAGGGTAATAATAAGATTGCCATTCCATCCAGTCAGCTAGATCTCACCCAATTTTGATGCATGCCACCCAGTGATCATTTGAATCATCATCTGGCCCAGATTCAAAACTTAAAAGAGAAAGAAAGAAAGAAAGAAAGAAAGAAAGAAAGAAAGAAAGAAAGAAAGAAAGAAAGAAAGAAGCCAAGTATTTAACTCAGAGCTTTGCAAACTTTTCATGTTGGTGACACACATTTTAGATATGCATCGTTTTGCAACACAGTAATTTCAGTTTTACTAGCAAACTGGAGGTTAAGCTAACCCTTTACAAGAGATACAGCTGAATACATAAATTGTAATAACAAAATGTATGGGGACACAACATATCTCATGAAAACCTTTCGTATATTTTTAAAAATATTTGATCTGTAAATAATAACATACATTTCCAAGATTGTAGGTGACACACCTACAGACTTCAGGTGACACACTAATGTGTTGCGGCACACCTTTGGAAAGCCCTGATCTAGCTCTTCTAGGGACAGATTTGCTTGTTAGAATACACAGCCACTCTTCTGTCCAATGGTGAAAAACTGCTTTTGCCTTCGGCTGAGTTTAGCCAATGAGTGAAGTTTCACACCTAGTACTGATACCTATAACCAAGGCCATTTCCGCACTAGCCTGTTATAGAGCTATGATTCCACTTGCAACATCCTATGGCAGTGGTTCTCAACCTGTGGGTCCCCAGATGTTTGTGGACTTCAGCTCCCAGAAGCCCCAGCCACTATGGTGAATGCTCAGGGCTTCTGGGAGCTGAGGTCCACGAACATCTGGGGACCCACAGGTTGAGAACCACTGTCCTATGGAACCCTGCAGTTTGCAGTTTTGGGAGGGGCTGACTGGCTAGTGCAGAAAAGGCCCAAGTTAGCCAGTACCCACTTATCTCAATACAAATCTCCAGATTCAGAGTCAAATGTTACAAATCCGCAGGAAAGTCTAGCTTTTCAAGGAAAGTCTTCCAGAAATCTGTTTTGCAGAGCTGTTTACAAAAACTGCACAGAAAGCAATGGAGTCATCAAAGTGCAAGAAAAAGGATGCCAAAAAAAAAAAAAAACAGAGTAAAAGCTGGAATGCAGTGACAGATGTCCAGAGGAAAAAATAAAATTTTATGAGGGGCAATTAAAAGTCTTCCACTGCCTGTGGACCAAAGCCTGAACTAAATGGGTTAGACCAAAATACATTTGAGAGAGACTGGTGCCCCAAACGTTTTCTTGAAAACAACATTTCAAATATTTTGCTTTTATTAACCTATTAATGCCCCGAAACCACTTATAGCCCTCCAGTCATTTGGAACAGAATAAAATGGCTTGGAAGACCAACTTCTGAGTAGCCAATGTCCATCAAATTCAACAATAGCATAACCTCTGATCCAAGTAACGCAACTGGTCACAAAAAATCCACAGGAACCACGTTGCTTTTCCCATTGCAATAAAAATATTTAGAGTCTAGAAAATGGCCCAGAACATCAACTTTCCAAAGATACATGTCCACCAAATGTACTCGGCATGCAAGACTAAGCAGGAAAGCTACAATAAGTCACAATAATTCACAGAAGATATTGTTTTGTACCCATTTTGGGCAAAACATCCAAATCTGATTTCTAAAAAAATCAGTATTTCCCAAAATGGTTTCAGTTATCAACTTTTCATGCAGCCATGCCCATCAAATTCAGCATCTGCAAAAGATGATAGTGATGCAACAAGCCAGAAAAAAAAATTCAGAGGAGTAAGGAGAGGAAGGGTGGCAAGAAGAAGTCTTTGCATGTGGTAGAGGTGCGGATAACAGGCCCAGTCAGAACCAGAGGAAGCTGATAGTCCAATCTTGGAAGCAGAGACTGTTACACGTAGACCTTAAGTAAAGGGAGTCAGGAGCTAAGCTGCTTCATCCTTCAGAGCATCACTGACTAAAAGACAAGAGCACAGGCAAGCTTGTGGTCCATCTTAAAAAGGAACTGCTGGGATAATGAGGCCAGCTGTACTGAGTTACAGCTAGCCATAAATTAAAACAGTCAAGATCATTTCTGTGCTGCAGAATAGTAGGCCTGCCAACTTTGGTGATTGCTCTCTAGTTTCCTGAATTTTCGCTTGCTCTTTGGACTTTCTCTTTGACTGACATTTGACCCTGTTTGGTCTTTTGGGTTCAGATACCGCTTCCTCATTGCTTTGACTACTTTTTTTTTTTTTTTTGCTTGTCTGGATACTCTGTGTATGGACCCTGTACTGGCTTGGCTTCTTTACTCTTTGGCCATTTCCACATGGGGCGAGGGAATCACCCCGTGCCGCTACTTACCGGGTCTTATGGCTCCCCAGTCCGGTCCAGGCTGCTCTGGAGCAGTGCGTGCTCATCGCTCCACACTGCTCCGGCATCGAAAATGGCAGCTTCTGACTGGCCGAGGGTCTCGACCAACTGCTGAAGCTCACCAGCCTAAAGCCTGCCCCCGGCAGATCGCAGGTTCGCATTGGTGCGAGCCTGCAAATCTGCACAAGGGAGCAGGCTCGCACTGGCACGCTCTGTGTTTCTGAAAGACCTGATTTTTCCAATCTTTCAAAAGCACGCTGGACGACCACTTGGGATCGTTCAGGAGCGGGCTGAGGTGCGGATCTATATTAGGTAGTCTGGACCCAGTCTGCTCCCAGGTGCAGACGTCCTCCCTGGAAGACGGACTACACCGCTTCAAATACCCCGTGTGGAAATGGCCTTTGTTTCTGGAACTAGAGGCATAATCTCCTGGATACCTGCCACCCTGAAAGAGGACACTTAATTATATTGTTTAGCCTTTGGGAAGATGCACTGCTTATTTTTAGTTTTATTTGCCTAAATGTAAATCCATCTGACCAGTCTTACAATCCGTGATCCACACTACTCTTAAAGCCATCTTTGCAGTCTTTGCAGATGCAGCTCTGCATCTACATACCTTTGTTATGTAGAAAACTGCCCAAGTCACACTTTGCATCAGTTCTACTTTGCATCAAAAAAGGAACAAGGCATATACCAGTGTCACCTTGGCAAGCAAGATATCCTAGAAGTCCAAAATCTAAAGAAATAAATTAATAAGGAGAATTTGGGGAGTATTCTGACATTCTTGTTTCCCTTTCTCATACAGTGATGTTGCTAGGAACAGATGAATCTGTCAGTTTTGCTTTCTACAAATTTTAAATTTGTAGAATTTTTTACATTTAAATTTTAAATTCTTTTGAATCACAGTGTCATTCTTTCCTACGTCTGTGTCAGTTTGTGAGTGTTTGCATCAAACAGTCTGCACAAAAATTCATGTGCACTTCACCTAATATATACTTTTTACACAATTGCCGTAAAATACACATTTTTTTCTGGAAATAATTTCCCAACTATCAACCACGGTGTATCAAATTTTCTTTAAATATGAATTTTTACACACATTTTCATCGAACAATTGCACTGTAATGTTCAGCAAAATGGGGAAAATGAAAAGATAATTGTGTTCCAATGTGTTATGAATCTGCCATCTGCAAATTCGATAGGCTCAAATGTTTCCTCTATCCCTATTGTTTCCTATGTTCTGAACACTATTGTTTCAAGCTCTTTTTGTTCTATAGCCTTATATTGATTTTAGTATCTACAGTTGGATCAGGCAGCAGGTCTGGGCGGTGAACAAATGTGAACCTAGCTAATTTGTAGTTACCAAACTAATAACACACTGGAACACAATTATCCTTTCCCCCTCCACATTTTACAGTAGAGTGGATGTGGTATAATGGTTTGACTTTTGGATGTCAGGATAGCAATAGCATGTGTATTTCTATACCGCTTATCAGCTAAGTGCTCCCTAAGTGGTTTACAATGTGCAAGCTAATTGCCCACAGCAAGGCTGGGTATTCATTTTACCAACCTGTGGAAGGATGGAAGGCTGAGACAACCTGGCAGGATCAAACTCACAACTTTGTGACTGCAGTACCAGCATTTAACCACTGCACCACCAGGGCTTCTTGGTGGATTCGAATCACTTTTTGGCTATGAAATCCTACTGGGTGATCTTGGGTAGGTCACTCTCTCTTGGCTTCAGAGGAAGGCAAGGTCAAGCCCCCTCTGAACAAATTTTGTCAAGGAAACCCTGTTCAACGTTCACCTTTGGGTTTCTATAAGTCCGAAATGATGCACAATGACAATCAGAACGCTCCCTCTGTGTCTGGTTTGGCCAAACTAAACAGAGAGGGAGTGCTGTCATTGTCATTGCATGCCATTACAAAGACAGCAGCTCCACAGTCCCTGCCCTCACAGTCTACACTGCCTAATAGTTATAGAAAATGTTGAAGCATTTTCTCTCAGGGTTTCATGCCTTGTAATTATTGTTTCTATTCCCTCATTTGTAGTGGTTTCTGTGTCAGACAAGGAGCCCAGGGTTTGAGCCCCCACTCAGCCATGAAAACCCACTGGGTGGCCTTGGGCGAGTCAGCCTCTCTCTCTGAACTAAGAGAAAGATAAAGGCAAATAACTTCTGAACAAATCTTGCCAAGAAAAACCTCAGGATAGATTTGCCTTAGGGTCATCGTAAGTCAAAAGCAATTTGAAAGTGCACAACAACAACAGCCCACAGCCATACTGTGGACTCAGTTTGCTCTTGCTGTCTGAACCCATTCACTTCCTGTAATCCAAGTTCTTTTCAAAAAAAAAAATGTGCAACTAGCAGCTTGACTTTCCTTGGTGATGTTTCCTATTAGACAAACACATTCACAGCTTAGGTAAGCTTAATATTTTAGCTAAATCAACCTCCCCACAATGCAGATCACTTACCTCTTATCCCATTTTTGGTAGTCATGGGAAATGATTGCTCCAAATCCTTCCTAGAACAACATCATTACAGTATATAGCTGAAAACAGTCATCATCTCCTTTCCCTATCTTCCTCACAAAAAAAAACCGATCCACCCCCTGCCTTATTCTCTCTTTGTGTTGTTGCTAGCAAAACCCTGCTATTATTGTCATTACCTACCTCTGAACCTACTCTGCTTTATCATTGTTTGAGAGCAACCCCCACATTGAACAGCAAAGAGTTTTTCCAATGTTCTTGTTATTTAAAAAAATGTTCTATGGGAAAGAAAAGCAACAGACCAGGGTCCTTAAAAAGCTCTTGCCAACTCTGAGAAAGCAAGGAAAGTTCTTGTCCACTTCTGAAGAGACGGAAGGTCTTTTTGTACTACACTCTTATAGTGCTATTATTCCACTTTCAACATCCTGTGGAATTCTGGGGTTTGCAGTTTAGGGAGGGGCCTTTTGAATTCTCAGCCAGAGAGCTCTTTGGCCTCAGGGAACTACAAACCCAGAATTCCACAGGATGTTGAAATTAGGATAATTGCACTATAACAGTGTAAGCCATTTCCCCACCTTACCAATTTCCATTGCCATCCCATTGTGATCCCGGCAGTGTCTTTGCTGGGATGGAGGCATGTCCACAATGCTTCCCTCCACACCTGGATGGCTGCCTGCGTATGGGAACATGAGTGACATGTGCCTTCCTTCTGCAGTGCACCTAAATTGCACTTCCACCCCTTCTGCATGGCCACCAGTGACAGGAGCATCACATGATCACAGGTCATTAATTGATATTTCCGTTAGTGGAATACCCTGCAATCGCGATGGGTGTGGATGTGTTGGCAGTGGAACTGTGATGAAATCAAGCAAAAGCACAACTCGCAGATCAGCAGCAACACATCCCCATCGCAGGATAGCAACATTTTGCAGAAATGGCCGTCATGTAGAAAGGCCCTTAGACTTCAGATTATGTAGATCTCTAAACTCACTCATTTTCAATTCAAACCAAAAAGGGACAAAGATGGCCAATGAGCTTCAGACATGACTATTAAAATATCATTTGTGAAGTAACGCATATAGATTACTTTCAAACCACAAACTCATGATGTCAAACTGTTGCAAGGGGAAAAGTAACATGTTCTGACTTTTGTCATTACTTTTAACACATTATTTTGAAATTCAGCTGTTACAACCCTTGGTCAATTGGCTGTCAGGTCTCTTGGCATTACCCTGTAAAGTCAAACTTCAGTTTACTGCAAAGTATAGCCAGTGTGATGTAGTGGTTTGAGCACTGGATTACACTCCCAAGAGCAGGGTTCAAGTCCCCACTTGGCCATGGAAATGCACTGGTAGCCTTGGTGACAATCTCTTGGCCCCAGAAGAAGGCAAAGGCAAATCTCTTCTAAACAAATCTTGACAAGAAAACCCCATGATATGCTCACCTTAAGGTTGCCACAAGTCAGAAACAACTTGAAGGTACACAATAACAAATTGCCACTTTTCCAGGATCTTGTTCCACAAAAGTTACCTGCATTGTTGTTGGATTTTTGATGGAAAAAGAAATGAATAAGCGCTATTTCCTCATCCATGTTTACAGGAATCAAGAGAGATGAATCTCACAAAATGACACAATGAGAATAGAAATTACCTCACTATTGCATTTGTATGTTTTTCACTGGAGCCTTTGCTTTGTATTGAAGAAATTAACCAGGGCATGAACAGTCCAATGGGAAAGAAAGGTCAATGAAACTGACAAAAAAATCAGCTGCTATTTAGTCAAGCTTCCCTAACTTTTGACGCCCTCCAGATGTGTTGAATTACACCTTATATATGATAGAAATTTTGGTCTAAATGATATTAAAGATGATCAAGACCAGATGTCTACTTTAGATAGATTTCAACTCCCAGAATCCTCAGCCAGCATGATCAGTTGTAACGGATTATGGAAATTACAGTCCAATATTTTAAAAGGCCAATCTTTTTGCTTTCCTGGTCAATAAAAGAGATAATAACCTTGTCACAAATTTGGCAGGTCTGATGCCTTACAGAAGAGCACAGAGCCTATAAGCATCATTTGATTAAGATAAAAATGCACACATGACTGGCAGCAGAAGGCTGAGTAGATCCACCATGAATGAAAGAAAAAACTGAATGGATGAACACAGTTCTAATGGATTTTCCCACACTCCACTTCTGCTTGAATACACCTACAGCATACAGTTCCCATATGAGATGCTGAAATCTCAAGAGACAGAATGATAGCTCTTATTTGCATGTTCATTTAACATGTAGAGCAGTTTGTTTGTATTTTCCTGCTGATTAAAACCTTTGGCTGCCTGAAAATTGCAGGTGCCGCACCCTCTAGTCTTTCATGGATGAAAACCAGGACCCGTGCAGCCATGCAACATCAGAGTGTGGTCAAGATCGCAAAATTGTTAATGAGGAAGAAAACGCAAGCTAGAAGAATCTGCAGTAGTTTGCCTTTGCCCTAGTCTACAGGAATGGGCAAGACTCTGCCACTTTTTCTCTTCTCCCCAGTGCTGTATTAATTGAATGCAAACAACTTTTAAATTTTGCATTCAGTTTGCAGCCAACTGAGGACAAAGGGAGAATGCGGAGAGGAGGAGAATAAAACTGGGACATTTTAAAACAGCTGGAAAGTGGGATGACAGAAGATTTATTGGAATTCTTCCTGTTAAATTGAGACAGTTGGAAGATATGAGGTACATACAGGATGGATTTATTTGGTCTTCAGCCTTTCGCATGGAGCTACTTCTCTCCCCAAATCCCCAACAGCAGTACCATTCAAAGAAAACAGTTTTCCAGATAAATTGTGACTTTTTTTTTTATTTCAAGCCAGATCATTAATTCTGAATGACTGCTGCTCAAAATAATTAAATGGGCCTTTATGTTAGGTGTGGAAGGAACAATTCCCTCTTCATTACAATGGGGAGGTGGTGGATGTTCATCTGTACTGATACCTCTGGTATAGTTTTATGAGCTATTAAAAATAACCCAGCCACTGTTGTTAAAATACTATTGCGCACTCACCAATTCTTTAATTAACAAAGTTCCAGGGGCAACATGATTCAGATTCTGAGTTAATTCAGAAGACAGAGTATAGGAGACTTCTGGTATATTTTTAGTGCTAATCTGATGTTTTAAAAAAAATCGGATACCTTCCCCCATGAAAACAAAGTTATAATCTCTAGATTGGGAGAAGAGAAATTTCACGAAATTTTCATAGAATGGGCAGCTATCCACACAAGACAGCTGGACAGTTTGGATGTGTTTTTACTTTATATTTAAAAAAATGATTAGCATCAATTTCCCATGAAAAATACACCCATGCATGGCTTGGGAACATCTCAGTGCTCTGATACCATTCCATAAAGCAAATGCAGTGGAAAAAGTCTTGAGAAGCTGGAAGTAGCTATATGGCTGAAGAGTACACACAGCTTAGGAAGACTGTGAAGATCAAGTCACAGTTCTTCTTTCTCTTTCCCCAGAATGATTTTAGGGGAGGAAATGTTCAGTGCAGCTCTAATTCAGTTGATTTACTCCCCAAACCTACATATTAATCATGGTGGAGGCAAGTACAGGATTAGTTCCAAAAATAAGGACTTCTTTGCATGCATGTGTGAGCTATTCTTGGAGTGGCAGAACAGAAATTAAATAAACGAATAAAAAAAGGAAACAATAAATAAAACATGAAGTACAATAGACGACAGCTCAACTTTCTCAGATCTGCAACATCAGGGAGACTAAGAGCTGATCCCTGCAACTTTAGTGAGACTGATAGCATTATTACTCAGTTACTTCAGTAACTGCAGTCCAAGATCTCCTCAGCATAGCATTAATATCTGCCTGCTGCACCAGCAATGTGCAATTCCCATGCAGAACAGCAACACTGCACAACACATGTTAATGGCCAGGTGCCATTGCACAGTGAGCAACTGCAAGGCATGGTATGTAAATACAAAACTATGCTTACGCTGCTATCAGCAGATTACATCTATTGCACTGTAGTGAACAATTCATCAGATCAACTTTGATTTACAGCAACTCCGTGAATAAGAGACCCTTAATTCACTCCGCCATCAACAGCCCTTCTTAATTCCTCCAGGCTCAGGGCTGTGGCTTCTTTGATTGACTCTATCAACCTGTCATGTGGTTCCCCAATGTGATTCTTCATTGCATCAATAGGAGTATGGTGTCTAGATCGAAGGAGGCAATTGTACCACTCTGTTCTGCATTGGTAAGATCTCATCTGGAATACTGTGTCCAGTTCTGGGCACCTCAGTTCAAGAAGGATATCGACAAGCTGGAGCATGTTCAGAGGAGGGTGACCAAAATGGTGAAGGTTCTGGAAGCCATGCCCTATGAGAAGTGGCTTAGGGAGCTGGGGATTTTAGTGTGCAGAAGAGAAGGTTAAGAGGGGACATGATAACCATGTTTAAATATTTGAAGGGATGTCATGTTGAGGAGGGAGCAGGCTTGTTTTCCACTGCTCCAGAGATTAGGACAAGGAGCAATGGATTCAAACTGCAGGAAAGGAGTTTCCACCTGAACCTCAGGAAGAACTTCCTGATGGTCAGAGCTGTCCAGCAGTGGAATATGCTGCCTCAATGGAGTGTGGTAGAGTCTCCTTCTTTGGAGGTTTTTAAGCAGAGGCTGGATGGCCATCTGTTGGGAGTGTTTTGATGTGTGTTCCTGAATAGCAGGAGGTTGGACTGGATGGCCCCTGTGGTCTCTTCCAGCTCTATGATTCTATGATTCCTACTGCCTTCCCTATGCAACTACAGGAAGCCCTCATCTTTTGGTGCCCTCTTGTCTGACAACTCACTCTTCTGATGTTTCCAAATTAAAGAAATGTTCCATTAATTCAATGGGGTTCTATTTTTTCATCAGTTCTTCTTGCCCACAGACACTCACTTGGAAATGCTTGTGTGCGCTCACTGCTTGCAAAGCAAGCTGAGAAGGGGAAAAAAGGCACTAAGCTGTGAGACTTTGCAAGCGATGTGTGTGGTCCCAAGTGAGTCTCTGTACATTCTTCATGACCCTACAATATAGAACATAAGTTCTGTTTTTCAACCAATTCCATTTTCTGACAGTGCTGTGGACCCTAACCTGTCCGATAAGTGGGGGAAGCCTGTAACACAAACATGTATCACTAACCAAATGATCGTCAGTATGGTGACTGTAACAACAACAACAACAACCTATTGCTGTAAGAGACACAGCAGCATACCTATAGAGGCAGAGCTGCCTACAAAGTAGTTTTTGGAACAACAGCAAGTCCTAAGACAACTTAAAACATAGTCCACAAGATTCTTCAAATCACTGAGCGACATGTCTACTCAAGACATAAAAGTGAGAAGCAGCACACAGCATTATATTCATTTATGGAGGTCATTTATGGAGGTCAAGGTAGGCAGGCATTCCTACCAGCCTTCTGTTGTTCTCTTTCTGCCTTTTGGAATTTGGCTGCAAATCCAGAGGGATTTCTTAGTGTGCCCAATAACAGTCACCTAGCCCAGAAGAGAGGACTCAGGAGATTCAGGAAAACATTGGGGAAGAAGAGGAAGAACAGGTTGCTCACCTGTAAATGTGGTTCTTCGAGTGGCCATCTGTGAACTCGCACAAAAGGGGTTTACCATGCCTGCGCAATGCATTGCTCAGAACCTTTTAGAGCTCTTACACAAGTGTTTTGGCAGTAGCCCCTTCTCCACTGGTATCATATGACCAAGCCATAGTCCTGCTCAAACCCTTAGTTTCCTGGCCATTTAACAGGAGGGTACCAGAAACAGAAAGGCTTACCTGACAGCAGGAACTGATGGGATATAGCAGCAAGGTAGCATTTAATGGATGAAAGCGAGACACCCTTTTCCAATAGAGAAAAGAGAAAGACCAAAATGTGATCTACCTAGGCCACATTTGGAGGTATGTGCCAGGTGAACAAGAATGAAAGAAATTTGTTCAATTTGTAGATATAGGATCTTTGAACAGAAAGCCTGAGAGTAACTGCTAGGATCCAATAAATAGTATCAACAAAGAAACTAAGGATGGATCCTCTAAGCTGTCAAACCAAGGTGTCCATGTTGGGATGGTAAATCTGATTGCCATGAAGAGTCAAGAGATATGATCTTGATGGTAGCTTGAGGTAAATTCTGTGAGACAGGTGGGAAGGTTGGGTGAAGCACAGCTCTCTCAGCCTACCAAAATGCTTCCAAAACAGCTCCAGAAGATTCCAAACAATGCACTGCATAGGCGCAGTAGACAGCTTTTCTGTGAGTCACAGAGACCACAAAGAAGAACCAAACTACACTATACTTCAGCACTGAGTAGGTAACCAGGGCTTGAATCAATTGCACCAATTGAACTATTGATAATCAGGTCCTGGTTCTATCCCAAGTAGTGTGTGCTTGTTCATTTATGGCAAAAGTTTGGATGCCATGTGATAAAGTCCAACCCAAGTGCAAGTTCTGGTAGGACAAAGACAAACAAAGGCCATTTCCTTTGAGGCCCCTCCCTCAACTACAAACCCCAGGATTCCATAGGACATTGAAAGTGGGATAATACCACTGTAACAGGCTAGTGCGAAAATGGCCAAAGTAGAGACCACATTCTGGTAAGGGACAGTCTAAGCAAATCAGGCAGCACCCTGGATAGTTCCATTTGAAACTCATTCTAGAGAGGGTGTAAATGTTATTCAGGAACAAATATACCCAGACTGATCCTTAAAAAAAGCTGCAGCCACACCTTAGTTGAACAAAACATCTATGATTAAAGAACCTAGATTGCTTTAGTAGCCATTGACTGTGACAACACAGGACAGTAGAGCGTACTATGGCTTCTGGGTTTTGAGGCTGAGAATAGTATTTGAAGCTGGAGAGATGCCGGGGAAAGGAAAACCCACTTGCACTGGATCTTTCCAAGACAACAGGGGCAAGAAGACCACCTCTAGAGGGAAAGTCCTTCTCCTGATCCAATACTATCTCTGAATCTCCAGCCTCATCCTTGAAAGATGGAAAGATGCACCTCAGGATCATTGTGTATAAACACATAGATACTGAGGAGATGCTAGTCCTAGTGCCATAACCAATTCAAGCATCCACTAGGAAAAACAAGATGTTGGTGAAGTTATCCCTTTTATCATATCTTTGTACCACATGTGGGACTTTCTCAATTGGCACTGTATTAGATGCTCTTAATAGTGTGCTGGAAGCACCTTATGAGACCCAGAGTGGTATAGTCGTGTGAGAGTAGGACTATGACCCTGGAGGTCAGCATTCAATTCCCCACTCAGCTATGGAAATTCACTAGGTGATCTTGGACACATCACATACTCTCAGCCCCGAACCCTGTGATAGGTTCACCTTAGGGTCACTGTGGGTCAGAAATTACTTGAAGGCACACAACAACAACAACAAAGGAGCACCTTTGGCGTCTTTTTAGACACAGCAATTGACACTGGCAAATTGCACAAAAGATGAACTTACAACCACCTCTCTGCAAAGCAAAGAGTAGGGAACATGTGGCCCCAGTCCACTTTTGTAGCCCCCAAACTCCCAAAGGCCTCTGGTGCAAGATAAAAGAGAAAGGAACTTCCTCTGTAAATTGGCAGCTCAAGCAAGGGATGATGGAGTTTGCTGCTCTAAACCTAAAGACAGAACCTTTCCTATTTCTGCTTCCGCTTAACAGAATAAAAATGCTAGAAGACTGGCCTGTTGGTGGTTGGAGATACCCTTGGTTGTGGATAGGGGTAAAGGAGCAGAAACAAATGCTCCAAACATGTGGTGGGAGTAGAGAACTTGCCTGTACATTAGGAGCAGGGTTGGACTAAGTGTGTGTATGAGACACAGAGAAATGTGAGGAAGGGGGTATTGGGGAGGGGAGGAGGAAAAGAACCTGCTCTTACATCAACTGTCAGGGACCCCAGAACTGTTTTAAAAGTCAGGGGCTATTAACAGGCAGGTTACTATTAATTCTGCCTCCCTGCAAGCACTTGCAGGGAAAGGGCAAATTACATTTTCTATCCATTAATGTCCTTAAATATGAAGACTCTTAGAAGGGCAGTAAGTGTACAAAGCCCCCCTCCATCTGCTTCCAGGGTCTGTGTTGAAACTCTGACTGCCTTTTAAGTTGGCCCAAGTAAACAAAGAGAAAGAGTTGTTGCTGTGTGTTTTCAACTGACCTATGCCAACCCTAAGGCGAACCTATCAGGGGGCTTTCGATGCAGAGTTTGTTCAGAAGAGGTTTGCCTTTGATTCCCCCTGGGCTGAGAGAGTGTGACTTGCCCAAGGTCACCCAGTGGGCTTTCATGGGCAAGGGGCAATTCAAACCCTGGTCTCCAGAGTCACTGGCCGGCCCCTCCCGAAACTGCAAACCCCAGGATTCCATAGGAGGTTGAAAGTGGAATCATCACGCTATAACAGACTCGTGCGGAAATGGCCTAATTGATGTTAATAATGATGTTAATACTTGGTGGCACATAAAGCTAATGACAAAAAAATGAAACCAGTGGCAAGCAATAAGTACAGATAAGTATTAATGTATCTTTACAGTGCAGATCCTTTTAAACCTTGCATGCACACATGCATAGAGGAGAATACCCAAGACCCACTCCTTTTAAAGAAAAAATACATTCTTTTGTTTAGGAGGGGTTGTTGAAATACAGAAAAACAGTGATGATGGTGGTGTGTGATTAAAAAGCATATCTCTCAAGTTTGACCTGGATCCCAGAAGGATGCAGTTAATGCATCTATATAAATATAGATATAGATATAGATGTAGAGACATGTTAAAAGATGTAGTTAAGCACTAACTGTATATATTGAAGTGATTACCAACTAGAACTTTAAAAAAATGAATAAAACATTTCACTTCTTTAGCAACTAAAGAAGGCAGAAGCAAAAACATTTTGCTTATTTTACACTTTTTGTTGTTTGTTTATTAATGGTATATTCATTGTTTTTCTGCCTTGTTTTTCTACATGATTTTTTTAAAAAAAAATTCAATAAAAAGGGACAGCCCTTGGGTATTCCCAAAACCTGGAAAGTATTCCGTGTCCTCACCACAGTCACCCACTCCTGCTGTAAAGCACATAATGTACAGTGGAAAGCGGGAAGGAACGGGATGTGCCAGAGTCTCTGAACATATCAACTTAAAGCACAACAAGGCCCAGTTTAAGAACTGCTGCTGGCAGGGAATGTCTGCTGGTGCTGAGAATGGCAGAAAGGGATAGATGTGTCACCTGGCTGCTAATTAGCCACTGCCCTTCTTCTTACCCACCCCGGCTGCCAGCACATACTGAGTAAATTACATATTAAAAAAAGAGAAAACCAACCTTGCTGCAATCTCTCCCCAGTGGCCCTTTCCTTCAGCTCCCCTCTCAGCTTTTTATTTATTGTAATTACTTTAGTAATAAGATTTGTTTTCCTTGTTATTATATATATTACTGCACAGGGCAGCAACAAAAGCAACAGCAGCGACAGTGGTGGAAAATAACAATGGCTGGAAGAATTATGCCTTTTATTTATCTCTGCAGCCATTATGGGGCCACTGAGCAAGAAAGGGAAAAACAGGAGCTCCACGGAAGGGAGGGGCAGCTGGGAAAAGCTGTAAATAGAGAAGCAAGCATATTCCTGGGGAGCCAAGATGTATGGGAGTGTGTTTACCAAGGAGGGAACAGTAGCACTAAATGAGCCCAGCTCATATTTCATGTGCAAGGCAACTTTGGTGGATGAAGGATAAAATAAATAATGCTTCGGGAAAAGTGAAGCCAACAGGAGGAATTGCTTGAGTCTATGAGCAAAGGCTGGTGATTTTCAAGAGCTGGACTGCAAAGCCGGAGCTGAGATTTTAGTACTGTAGGCAAATATTGTGCGCACACACACACGCACACACACACACACAGTTTTTATTTGCATTTAATGTGTATATGCAACTGCTATGTTGCATATGGTCCAATGGACTTCCTCTACCTCATAAAAAGGAGGGAGGGAGGGATGTGGCAGCACCTTTAAAACTAACTGGTTTTCATTTTCACATGGGCTTTCGAAGATATAAACCTACTTCTTTGCATGGAGTACAGAGTCATAACAAATGCTCAGGTGTAAAGCATATTTACACAGTTGTCGGTTTGTGGGATGTAATAGGATACAGAAAGAAGTGAAGCATGACCCTCGCCCTTAAGTTTCAAAGGGCTGCATAAGATGATGCACGTCTTTCAGATCTTTACAAGGGCCAGTTAGTGTTGATGTGTGAAAACAACGAATCTGCTTAGCAAAAGTCAGTTTCCCAAGGTTCAAAACTCTCTTTGAGAAGATTCCTTTGATATATGTGCAGCAGTGAGGACTCTTGTGTTAATATATGTAGTGTGCCATAAAGCTATTGTCCTTGTTCATACCTTTGCCAATGGATTGGAATTTGGGAATACAGTTCAACTCAGCAGCTTCTCTTTCCAGTCTTCCTTTGTAATTTCCTTGCTCAAGGACCACAGCCTTTGAATCCAACACCTCACACTCCTATGAGGTATTATAAAATCAGGCTAGTATGGCATCATACAGCTTAGACATTGAAATTTCAGGAAGAAGGGGTGAGTACTATCTAACCACTCCCACATTGAGCTAACTGGTTTAAAATTAAACTGTGTGGTAATTATTTTTTTTAAAAAAAGGAACACTTGCTAACAAAAGAAGTATGTATCTGTGTGTGCACTCCCCCCTTGCTTTCAGGTGAATGCAAACAGAAGCCCGTATCTTCATGCCTTGTCCTTAAACCCAGAAATCACAGAGAACAGGGACAGTGGGGGCCAGGGTGCATGTTGTAATTCCCAAGCAGAGCTTCTGAGAACCCAACTTTGACATATCAGGTAAGGGCCAGAATCCAGTTTGTGATATACACAAGTATAAGTCTAACACTTGTATGTTCTTTATAGGTTATTACAAAGGTTGACATGTTCCTCTTCCCTCTATCTAAAGCCCCACCTACAATCCATCACCCATATTCCCCATTTAGCCTCTGAAACCCTGTCCATATTCATTCTTGGCTTCTGGAGAGTGGAGGAATTGGTGAAGCATCATACATCATCCAGAGGACCCCAGCAGAACTCAGCAGATGATGTTATTAGTCTACATCTGGCTATGGGAACATGGTGAGGTGCTTTATCTGATCTGATTTCCCCCTCCCAGCTCTCCACCAGCCACTGAATTGTCGTGGGGTGGGCTGCAATAGCTAAACAGTGGGCTGAGAGAAGAGACATAGTGTTGGTCTGCTTTCACGTACTTTCATGCTATGCTGTATAATATAGGATCTTGGCCATTGTCTGAAGCACCATTCATTTGTAATTCTGATCAAAATGGGAAACTCCTTTAGCCTAGTGAGGGAAGGAAGAAGGTGCACTATTGCCCTCTTAGCAAATAAATCCAGGTTGGGCCTGAATTTCTGCATAGAGGTATCTAATCTGTTCTTGTCTCTCTATTGCTTTCATTTCTCTCTTCCTTTTATGTCCTTCTGTGTCTCTAGGATGAATATCCCCATAAAGTTTAAGCTGGGGAAAGGGAGAAAGAGATTGCATAGGATCCCCAGGAATGTTTTACTTTGAGTGTGTGTAGTTCTCTGTCAGCTCCCGTCTTGATCAATGATCCTGTAGCTCTGAATCATTTTTAATTTAATACTTCTGGGAAGAGAGTTTAAAAAAAAATTCAATCAAACAGAGGCACATTTGGCAAGCAGTGGGAATTAGCATTTGGCAGCGTTCATTATTGCTGTTTATGATGATATAAATTAGGGGGTTTTACTGATGCAGTTAATAATCTTAAATTTAGGGATCATAAATAACAATATTTATCTGGAATGGCCATGTCCACGAAAGACCAGCCAAGAGTTTCAGATGTTGGTAGATTTTGAAGGGAGCATGTACCACTGGAGGCATACATGTGTACGTAAAAGTACATGTGCATTTCAGGGCAGAAATAGCTCCTTGTGCATAAAAAAAAAAGGGTTTCTGTGAAGGGAAGAGTTTGCAACTCTGTCCTGCTGCGCATGGATACATGTGTAAATTGAACTGAATGTGCCAGAGTCTGCATCTTTTTTATTACCAAAATCCAATTTTTCCCACCCTGTCTATAATAGAATTTCCCCTTACAGTGCTTGGTTCAGGAGTTTTCATTTTAAACATTTACCAAGGCTGAAGCTACACTACAGCAACATCCACATAACAGAAAGTTGGCTGCTTTTCTGTTATAAATTATCAGCAAGTTTTGAGAAACATTTATGAGGTCATTTAAAGTCCCAGACTGCCCCCCGCCCCAAGATATATATAGTTTCACCAACAGTTGCTCTTATCTTCTCACAGAAAAATATCAGAGGGAAGGCAGTGATACCAGTTTTCCTCTTGGCTTGGCCACTTCTTCTGGCCTGTCTCAGAATACAGGCTAAGCTGAGACCATTTAGGCCCTTTCCGCACGAGGCGAGTGAATCGTTCCGTGCCGTTACTCACTGGTTCTTCTTGGTTCGAAGCAACGCAGACTCTCCCTTAAGCCCTTCTGCAGGGCTCCTCTCTTGTTGCAGGGTGGATCGGAGCAGTGCGAGGTCTGTAGATCTGCACTGCTCAGACTTACAAAATGGCGGCTTCCTGTTCTTCATGGGTCTGGACCAGCCGCTGACTCTGGCCACACCCACAGCCCGCCCTCTGCTGATCGCAGGCTCGCATTGGTGCAAGCCTGCGCATCTGCGCAAGTGAGGAGGAAAGCGATGGCGCGCTCCAGAAGATTGGAAGACCGGGTTTTTCCGGTCTTCATTTAGCACACTGGAGGACCATTGGGGCATTTTGGATTGGACTAAGGTGCGGAACTAAGGTAAATAGTCTGAACCTAGTCCAATCCAAGGTGCGGACAACATCCGTGACAGGATTGGCCCATTTTAACTTACTAGTGCAGAAAGGGTCTTAGATTCAGCTTCCCAACAACCTCCATAAAAGGAAGCAGGAAGCCACTGCTGGCCACCTGGTTAGCAGTTCATATAGCACCTTGGCTGTGCTCCAGTTTGATTCCACTCATTAACATGGCAACCCTCTGTTTGGAGCGCTGTAAGAAAAAAAAACATTGAGTGACTGTGGGTGCATCATACAATCTCAGCTCTAGAATCCTGTGATAGGTTTGCCTTAGAGTTGTCGTAAGTCAGAAACAACTTGAAGGCACACAACGGCAACAAAGAAAAGAGTCTTCTGTATACAGATGTTTTCTACTTGAAGGACTGTATAGTCCATCTTCAGTTCAGAAAGATGAAGAATCATGAGGAACCTAGGCCATTTCTGCACGAGTCTGTTATACCACTTTCAACCTCCTATGGAATCCTGGGGTTTGCAGTTTTGGGAGGGGCTGTTCGCTGTGGTGAGGTAGCAGTTGGGAGGTGCTTGGGGATTATCCAACTGGATTCCTGAAGCTGAGAGAGACATGACATCTCCCACCTGTGACCTGCTTGAGATCCAGAAGGGTAACATCAGCTCTTTTTATCCCAGCCGCAGAACTGTAGCTGGACAGTGCCTGAGCATCTTCCCCCATCCCTGGCTGTGGCGGTGCACTCTTATGCTTGAAAACTGCTTTCTGGGAACAGGAACGAAAAACTGTGTGGATGGGGCATTATGCTTTGCCTATGAGATGCAGGATCCTCTCCAGTGTGGTACAGGTATCAGCTTATACAGTCTCCAGACACAGCTAGGACTCAATTCATATTTTATACCATCCTGTGAAAAGCCTCTTATTAGAAAAAAGGTACCTCTGCATTTAGCAAGGACTTTTATACCTATAGTTCATTCCAGCGGCACAATGTAGGCGCATGTTTAGACTGTGTAAAACCTTGTCATTTTGTTCTATCTCCTTGCACATGTCTAACAAACCTATTCACTGAAACACAAACCCTCACATCCTAGCAACAAGTAAATTATTTCAGGGAAAGCAGAGTCCATCCATGCAGAAAATTAATGTATCATGGTAAGCACCTATCTTTCCTTTTTTCCTGCAGAGGAGAAGGACATGCTCAGATGTTCTCCTCAGATACACCAGAACACATGCAGCTGAACACCTCTAGTTAGTGACAAGCTGTTGGAGAAGCTGTTGTCCAAAGGCAGCTTTAGCCAAAATGAAGGGATTCGATCTCTATTTTCCGGCACTGATTTTCAGATGGCCACCCTGAAAATGTCCTGGGAGGAGGTGCTGTTGTGTTAGACACTGGTTCTCAACCTGTGGGTCCCCAGATGTTTCTAGACTTCAGCTCCCAGAAGCCCTGAGCATTGACCATAGTGGCTGGGGATTCTGGGAGCTGAAGTCCACAAACATCTGGGGACCCACAGGTTGAGAACCACTGTGTTAGACAGATCAAAACATTTGTCAGGTTTTGTATGTACATTACTGTCTGCCACTGGTTTAACTGAACAGTATGTTTCTCATTTTTAAAGCAGTATATTAACAGAAATAGGAACCACTGACTACATCGTACAACAGCTTTCACTTGTACAACAGCTTCTCCTGCTGGAGAAGGGACGATCTGGTGAAAGAATTCTCAGACAAGGACACTTATCCACAACAGCAAATATGAAGCTGTTATACTACAGAAGTTTCAAAAAAAGTGATGCATATTTGTGGGCATCACTACAATAAATCAAGGAGAACAAGAAGGGAAGATCTACACTTGAGTCCCATGCTACATGAGCATAATCACATCATTGCCATCATGTCTGCATTAGAAGAACATTTGCTGTGCATAGCTTTCAGATTGCATTAGCAAAAACAAGCAGCAAAGCTGTCTCATATCAGGGCTTCTTATGCCTCCTGGAGTGTGATCAGAAAAGTCCTACCACGATAAAAGCACTCAAAAGTTGGGCATAGTATACAGCAACATGGCAACAGCAGGTTGGGATGCTGGTGGAAACCCTTTTTAAATGCCACATACTGGTGTCCAAGCGAGAAGGCTCTGGCACTTACAGAGGAAAGCACTTCAAAGCAACGTAGGAGGAAAAAAAATCCCTCTTAAATCAAGAAAGATGCTGAGATAAGTAGACAGAAGCCGCATCAATAGCATACCAAAGGGGGAAAGGGGGGAAAGATTTATAAAGCTATGTGCATGTGAGATGCAAAATCACTCTGCTTGTTAAAAAGTCAGATCTGAGCAGGGATACTCAGAATAATCATCTTGTTCAAAATTGTCCTGGCTGGCTTCTTTATGAGCTTTCAAAGGAAAGGAGAAGATATTAATTTACACTAACACCATAAAGGCAGTGAGTTGGAGAGAGGCGGCAGTGCGATTGAGAAGGCTTTGGTGCACTGGCAGTAGAGGGAAGATGAAATTGCCCACTTTTCCACAGACATTTTCAGGGAGTGCCAGAAAGAAAACCCCTCTCTTTTTATGAGTTCCATCTTCCCAACATCCCTTGTACATAGTGTCCCAGTAGCCATAGGTCAGATTGGACCTCACCCTCCGAGGCTGCGTTCCGAGCACTGACTCTGAAGAGACCGGGATTACTGCAATGCACTCTACATGAGACTTTCTTTGAAACTTCAGCTGACCAAATATCTGCAGCCAAATTGTTAAGTGGGTCTGGCCATAGGGAGCACTCAGTTCCCTTGTTGCAACAAACTGGCTGCTGGTCTGTTTCTGGCCACAATTCAAGGTGCTGGTTTTGATCTAGAAAGCCCTAAACAGCTTAGGTCCAGACTATTTGAAGGACTGTATCTCTCTTTATGAACCTGTTAGAGCTCTAACATCATCTGGAGAGGCCCTTCTCTCTGCCCCTCCAGTTTCGCTGGCTCATTTGTTGGGAACAAGAGAGGGAGGCTTTCTGATTACCTGCTCCGAGTCCTTAGAACTCTTTCCCTAGAGAGGCCAAGATGGCCCCATCCTTGCTGTCCTTCCGTCAGCAAGTCAAAATATTTTGATGACTTCAGGTTTTCAGAAACTGTCTGAGGTGGAGTTTTAACGCTGTGTGGTGCTGTTTTTAAGGTTTGTACATAGTAGTTTAATGAAATTTAATGTTTTAATTTTATAAATTGTTTGTTTTTAGATTAACTTATATTTATATATACTTTTAATTAATGGCTTTACATAGTTTTAAATTTTTAACTTAACTTTAATTTATATTGTTTTTAAATATATCGCTAGCCACCTTGAGTCCCGTTACTGGGATATAAATAAATTAAATAAAGAAATCAGAAGATCTGATCTCAGATCCCATTCTCTTCTCCCTGCAGAAAGATGCACAGTTCCAAGCAGTCAAAAGGGAGTACAAGGTGTGTGGTATGAATGATTTGGAGGACTTCTGGTTTCTAAAGTTTCTAAAGCCCTCCCAGCTTTTCATCAGAGCCTACACAGAGGGGAATATTTAGAACTGTCCTACAGCTACTATAAATTTTTTTTACCATTATACAGAAGAATCCCAAACAAGAATGCTCCATAGTGCACTGTTTGTTTATTTCCTTGACAGCCCCATTTCTGCGTTATAGCAGTGAAGAGAGCATTTCCTACACTAAAAGTGCATCTGTATCACACAGTTAAATCAGTTTGGTACCACTTCAAATGCCACAGCTGCATCTTACAGAATCCTGCCATCTGCAGTTTCCAAAAGTCATTGTCCACTGGAGATTTTAAGTATAATTGTAATTATCATGTACCATACATTACACAAAAACTGGGTTACACGTGGCTAAGCAACATGTGAATGTGGTCAAGGTGGCAAAGTTATTAATGAAGAAGAACAGAAAGGCTGGGGGAGGCTGCAACAGTTCTTTTTTTCCTTGGTCCTACTGGGAAGAACAACATTCTGCTCTTGCCTCTCCACTGCTGACTGAAGTACTATTTTTTCACTTGGAATTATTTGCAATAATTGAAGTAAGCTGAAGACAAAGGGGGAAATGGGGGGAGGAAGAGAAAGAAAGTGGAGTATTTTAAAAAGCAGCTGAAAAACAAAAGTGGGATGGCAGGGGATTAACCCAGAGCATCCTTGCCAAATTGGAATGGATGGAGGGTATAATGCAGTGATAATGGAAAGCTGGGAAAGTCATAGCCATATGCTTGTCCCTTTCCATCTTTGAAAGCCTGTGTGTGTGTGCTTGCACAGATACATACATGTTTCATGTTCAGTTGAGCATTCTAGATTCACAGCTTCATTGATGTGGAAGCCACCACCTGCCATTGGCCATATGTGATAACTCATACCCATCATTTCATTGTATAGGCTCCCAAGTCTTATTCTGTTTCAGCTGCTGAAGTTACTGGGGAGAGCTTGGAGAAAAATCAAAGTCTCCAACAAGCCCCTTCCTGGAAAACCTTTGCCTCCCAGTTTCAAAGAGAATTCACTGGAGAGACTGGATAAAGCACAGCTTAGAAAAATATATCTTATACTCCTTGCTGCTTTTTCTTTCTAGCTCCTGATTGGGTACTCACAAGCCTCAGACCACCAGAACTATAGGTCAAAAGAATATAAAGAGAAGTTGTTGCCACAACAGCTTCCACTCAGTGTGCTATTTCTAAAGCAGTTGGAGAGACCAAGCAAGCTGTTCTCAATTGCTGTCTAAAGTCTAAAAAAGCTCAGCTGCTCCAGGGTTTGGATGCATTTGTAAGGAAAGAGTTGCACCTACTGTTCCAATCTTCTATTCTATCAGTGATCTCGGTAATATTGGCGGTAATTCTGATAACCTGCTTTACAGGGTCATTGTAAAAGCTGTTGATGTCACATTTAGAACATCTTGATGTTCTGAGGGTAGCGAAAGGTCCAATTTTTTCTGTGGTGCCTTTCCTAAATGCCTTTTCTAATCACTATTGTTGTTGTCTGCTCTCAAGTCATTTTTGACTTGTAGCAATCCTAAGGTGAACCTATCACAGGGTTTTCTGGGGCTGAGAGTGTATGACATGCCCAAGGGCACCCAGTGAGTTTCCATGACCAAGTGGGGAATCAAACCCTGGTCTCCAGGACTGGCTCTCACCATTAATTACCATTAATCCACTTCCTTTCCTTGAACCCAGGAAGATTACTCCTATGAAATGATCTACCAATATGCCTTGTAATTGGTGCTCTGCTTGTTGTATTTTGTTTAAATTCAATATTTTTTTTAAAGGGAGGGGGAATGTTTGTTCATAGAATGACCACTGTTTTTGTGTATATGTACCTTGATGTTGCCTATAGACTTACGGTGACCTTTTGAATTTTTATAGGGCTTCCTTAGGCAAGGAATACCACTGTCTTACCCTTTTAAAATGCTCTGTTCTGCTCTGAAGACTGTAAATACAGGTTTCACCTTCGCTTGACTTTGGCCTTTTCCACACAACACTCTTATAGCATGATTATTCCACTTTCAACCTCCTAGGGAACCCTGGGGTTTGCAGCTTCAAGGGGAGCCGGCTGGCCCTAAACTGGTTCTTCTGAGTAATTCTTTAATAAGTATGTAGCATCCATTCTTCATATTCAGTTATCTCCTCCCTTGGATTTTTTGTTCCATTTCTCAGATATACATACAGAGTTTCATCAATTTGTAATAGGCACCCCTCCTCTGTACATAATGCACACATCTCAGTCTGTATATCTTATTGTCCATTCTGTAGAAGCAGACCGGTCATACACAGGATCATACTGTTAGTCTAAATGTGCCACAAGACAAGACTCTGCCTCTTTATTTTTCTATCACCATTCTTCTTACACTGAAGACTAACATAGCTTTCTCTTTGAAAACAGATATAGCAGCTACACATACGCAGATACATATACATTCATTTGGACTCAGTGGGGAAATCACTCCTTCTGCTTACACTCATGCCCTTATCCCCTGCCTTGTATTGAAGATAACAATATATCCCATTGTTCCTGAGTGGAACATTATTCCCCGCAGGCAATGCAATTGACAGGCTGGTGTAAATAAGCATCTGAATTGCAAATGCAATGGCTAGCAGGCAGAAAGGAGCAAAGAAAAGAGGCTTTGGTACACAGACAAAGAGCCAAGCAAAGGTGAAACTTGTATTTACAGTCTTTACAAAGGAAGACACAGCAGTTTAAAAGGGTAGGACAGTGGTATTCCTTGCTGAAAGAAACCCCATGAAATTCAAAGGGTCACCATAAGTCTATAGATGACGTCAAGGCATGTACACACAAACACAGTGGTTACTCTGCAAACAAACAAAGGGAGAAGCAATCATCCACCCCTACACATCTACAAAATCCTCTATGTAATTTGTGGCAGAAAACAAAAAACAAAACAAAACAGAACAGAACAGAACTGCCATTCTACAGAACAAGCAAAAATTGGATACTTTTCTATTGCAAATTTCTATTCTATCCTTAGTACTATTATATCTAATGTAGCAGATAGGAGACAGTACTTTCCTAAGACCATCTGATGACTTGAAGAGTGAACTGCAGTTCGAACTAGTAATCTCTGAAATTTCCTGAACCACTCTGTCTCATGGAAATGTCCACAAGATAGATTGGTGATTCTCACATCTGGGCACTGGATGGGGTTGCACTTCCTCTGGGAGAGCAAATGCACAACGTCGTGGGAGCGCTCTTGGCTCCATCTTTGCCTCTGAAAACTCAAGTGAACTCCATGGTTCAGAGTGCTTGGGGAAAGCTTCAAGGCTCTGCCAGCTGAGGCCTTATCCAGACAGAGATAACTTAGGGCCTTTCCACCGCACATTGTTACAGTGCTATCATTCCACTTTCAACACTCTGTGGAATTCTGGGGCTTGTAGTTTACTGAGGGCAAAGAGCTCTCTGGCTGAGAATTCTAAATGCCCCTTTCCAAACTCCAAATCCCAGGATTCCATAGGAAGTTGAAAGTGAAATAATAGCACTATAACAATATAGGCCAGAAAGGCCCTTAGTTATAGTAGTCAATGCACTGGTAACTTCTCAATTAGACTCTACATGGAGCTGCCCTTGAAGATGACTCAGAACCTTCAACAACTGCAAAATGCTGCAGCTAGACTGACGACCAGAATGCCTCTCAAAAATCATATAACTTTGGTTTTAAAGGAATTGCACTGGCTACCATTATGCTTCTGGCACTGGTTGATGGCATTCAAAGTTCTAAATGGCTTGGGACCTTGATACCTGATGGATCACTCCCTTTATATGTCTGCTTGAGATTTGAGGTTGGCTGAAGAGGCCCTCTCTCTGTGTCCCATCAGTCATGGAAATATGCTCTGGGGGGACATGGGAGAGGGCCTTCTCTATCATGGTATCTCAGCTACTGCATAGCAACCTGATTGGTGCCAATACTGCTGTGATGCTGTTGCCAGGTAAAAACATGGCTGTTTACTAAAGCTTTGGGGACATGATTGATCTTATTTACACATGTTGAGTGGTTTTAAATGGTTTTAACTGCTTTCCATCTGTCCCGTTAACTGTGTTAAATGGCTTACTACAATTTTAGCCTTTACATTATTTTTATTTTTAAAAACTGTCTTATGCTGTTCAAATTTATTTTATTGTACATGACCCTGAGATCTTTGGGATGTAAGAGTTTATTACATAAATATTTTAACCAAATAAAAATTAAATAACTTTTCATAAGACCATAATAACGGTCATGCTTGAACAGATGGAAGGCCCATTTCGTCCAAGATTCTGTTCACACAGCAGCCAACTAGCAGCCTGTGGGAAGCCCACCAGCAGGACAAAAGTGTACCTCTGTTCTCCCTCTTGTACACTTCGGTGACATATTGGCTGGAATTCAGCATGAGAATTCTTTATTCATAAGTGGATTTGTGTGTGTCAGAAACAGAATGGAGTAGTTTCACAAGAATGCAACGCAGAGGCATCCATTGGTCCATGGTAGCCAGTGGAGTGACTGATGTACCATGACCCAGATGAGTAATGGACACCAATGTACACTGAGGCAATCCTGATGCATATCCAGGCAGTGGCTAGGACATGTTAGTGCATAATATGATTGCCCAATTTGCATTACAAGTGGTCAACACACATCGGAACACTCTTGCCGGTGCCCTTGTGTGCATCTTCACAATTCACTAACATGATTTTGTTGCCTTTCTGCATTGTAGCTATGAATTTGCAATGTTTAAAAATGTAGATTATGATGCAGAATTTTGTCCGCTGCTTTTAATACTGGAGGTGACCTATAGCCATCTAACTGGGAGCCCTTATTGGCCCTAATCTTCATGAATTTATCCAATCCCTTTTTAAAGACATCTAGTTTGGCGACTATCATGTATCTTGTGGCAGAAGATTATATAAACTTATACACTATGAGAAAAAGTACTTTTTATTTGTTCTAAATCTCCCAGCATTTCCCAGAAGTTTCCAAAAATTGTTCTCCCAACTTGCGACTCCAGCATTTGTTTTTATTTGACTTTCCTGTGGGGACAAAGTTATTTGCAATTAGCCTTCAACAACAGAATTGAAAATGTGTCAATGAGAAATTTGCAAAAAGACAAACTGCTGCAATATAAGGACAGACAGCCTGATCCCCTGAGCTCCACTCATCTCTATTTACTGGTGACAGTTCCCGTGTTTGGTTTTGTCTTTGTTCAATCATTACCCCTGTTGAGAAATACCCAGCTCAAACTTTGCAGGCATGAGATGATGGAATGATCATCTTTTAAAGCAGATAAGGGCAGATCTCTGCAGCAAAATTTATTTGTCAGCAGAAAGAACTAGGAAGCGCTCAGATGAAGGAGGCGTCATGCCCAACCTAGAGAAAGCCTCCTCAGATGAGGAAGAGATAAGGCCAGATAACAGACTCCAGTCAAACCCAGAGGAGGCTGGCAGCCCTATTCTGGAAGCAGAGCCCAGAACATCACACATAGACCATGAAGAGAAGGAGCAGGAGGAAGAGCTACTACATCCTTTGGAGCAACACAGTATAAAAGGACAGTAACACAAGCACAAACAAGAGCATGGCCTACCTTAAAAGAAAAATGTTGGGATAATGAGGACAGCTGTGCTGATTTATAGCTGGCTGTAAATTAGCACAGCCAAAGCTATTTCTGTGCTACAAAGCAAGAGCTCTGCTGTCTTTGACGTTTCTCAGTTTTCTGAACCTTGGCTTGCTTTTTGGACTTCATTCTTTGCCTGTTCTCTCGCTGGCTTTTTATCCTGTGTGGACTGACTTTTGTGTTTAGCCCTGGATTGCTTTGGACATTCTTCTGCTACTCTGGATTCTTTGTGTATGACCCTGAAAGGACTTGTTTGTTTGATTCTTGAACTATAGCTGTGCTTACCTGGACACTTGCCACCCTGAAACAGGAACAACAGAACTGTCTTAAAAACATTTTGAAGCAAAGTAATATGTTTTATCATTCCAAAGGAAAGTGAACATATAAGACTATTAAGTCTAGAAATGTTGACTGGTATCCTATTGGTGTCTTTCTCATACCAAAGTTCCCCATGGAAGCAACTGGACATTTTATCTTATGTGGTATTCTTAGATCCCTTCCCAGAATCTCTCAAAGTGAAAACTCTGAGTAGTAAGAGAGGTGAAACTTGTCTCAAGAGAAGATTTAAGCTAAAGCAGTAGTTCTTAACCTGTGGATCACAGGGGGCTTTGATGTCCTCATAAAGGGTCTGCAAAGGCTTGAAGGAAGGAAGGAAGGAAGGAAGGAAGGAAGGAAGGAAGGAAGGAAGGAAGGAAGGAAGGAAGGAAGGAAAATGGGCATGCATTGATCTCAAAGAGCAGGAGTCTATTGCCAGTGATAGACATCATTTGTACAAAGTTCATTACAATATCTCAAACTGTTCAAAAGTTATGAAAATAACTCTTTGATAGCAAATAAATAAATAAATAAAAATGTACTCAGCATTTCCTACTTCTGTATGCAGTAAAAACGAATGATTCTGAGTGGCTGAGAGAAAGAACATGGTATTTCTTGCTACTGCCCATACAGACAGTTTTTAAATCTGAAGTTAAGGCCCTTTCTGCAACTCACTTTTTTGCGGCTGGGGTGTGGGGATTGCGCAAGCAGCCTCTAGCGAGAGGCTCTAGAGTCCCAGTTCCTTCAGCTCCATAGCTGCTGCCTGCTCGCACAAGAACCCCCTCCTCTTCCTTCCGCAGTGCAGCCTGGGAGTTTCCCAGGCTGCGCTGGGGCAGGAAGCGCAAGCACCACAGCTCCAGAGCTCTGCACACACAGCAAGTGCACTTGGGGCCCTGGAGCAATGTGCGATCGCACACCACTTTTGGCTCACAGCTGAAAATGAAAAAGTGTGCGATTGGTGCCTTCCAGACCCTGGAGCGTGGCGCAATTGCAAGTGCATCGTGTGGACCGCTCCTCGCAGTTGTGTGATGCTCAAGGGGCCCTTTCGCATGGCAAATGCCATGCGAAAAGGGCCTAAGTCTTGGTGGTCCACAGCAACAGAAGATATTTAAAGGGGTTCTGTGGTAAAGAAAAGATTAAGAACTAGTGAGCTAAAGCATACACGTGGATGTTTACGGTGCCCTCCTAGACCAGATTAATCAGACACAAAATCCTCTGGCTACTTACTGTAACTGGCACACACACACACACACACACACAAATTTGATATGGTTTAATTGGCAAAATACATTAATTGGCATTGATATGAAATGGATCCAGATGTGACTGTAAGGCCAGACTGGGCAGAGGAAAAGTACTGGCTGAACATGTGTGCTGCAAAGTAGGTCAGAGATCCCCCCAGGCATAGCCAAGATCACTGTCAGGAAAATCACCAAGTAATTCCAGAGATAATAGGCTTCAGTTGAAACTGTAACATCTCTGCTACCATACAATAGCAACAGGAAGTTCCCACCAAACCACAGATTGTTTCTGCCCTTCTTCCTAATGAGCACTTCCCCTCATTGTCCCTTTAGCTGTCCACTATTGCTGTCCACTATTATGACAGCCATTAACTCTTTGTCACCTAACACCAAGACCATTAACTCCATCCAGACCCCCATTGTCAATGCTGCAACTTCCATTGTTTGCCTGGCCAGAAAGCCATTTACACTCTTGATCTCCAGGTAAAGTTTGAGTATAAAAACCCTCTGTTTGGGCAGTCAGATGCACTTGTTGAATATCACACTGCCACTCTGATTCCCAAACAAGTACTGTCCTTAGGCGCAAGTCTAAGCCACATCACTGCTTTCTTTGCTGCTGTATGATCAGTAATTATCACCCATTACCTAAAACTTCACTATTAAGAACTTTCCTTCCTTTATCCTTTGGTTAGCTATTGTGTGAGTGTGTGAGTGTTTCAACCTTTGCATGTGTGACTGAATTCTTTAATAAAACACATTTTAGCTTATTTTGCAATCTCTGGCTATTTCTTTCCTGCGGAGACCCCGTAAACATTGGTGGAAGATCTTGTTAGGTTACTCCTCTCTTGCATGCCTCCTAGTTGAGCTAATTAATTAATTCTGCATTGTCATGTGAAGGTAGTAGCATCATGGGTGGACCCCTGAGTCACCCACATTTTGGGGTAACACTTAGTCTCCCATAAACATGCTTAGGATTGTTCTATTGGATGCCCTGTATTGACAGGCTTCCATTTCATACGTTACAGATGTTAAAATATGTTTTAAATTGCTGAGTGAGGGCCTACTGTCAGAAGTCTCTTCTAGTATATCTTTAACAAAAAGAACACCCTATTGAAATCAATGCAGGAGGGACCACTAAAGAAGAAATGAATATGGCATTCAGTAGGGATATAAACCTTCACTTGGGTCAATCCTCAAGTTACAAGTGAGAAAATCATTTTAAAAAAATTCCCCATTGTTAGATGACAAGGGAGTTTTTGTCAGCATCACAGAGAACTTGCACATTTTCAAGACTAATTTTTGCACATTCCTCTAAATACACGGAATTTAAACTGTGATAAATATTGTCTTTTTATAAGGAGTACAAAAAAGGAACATTGTACAGACTGTTTCGGTCTCTTTGATCATTCAAATAGCAACTCTTTTTGTGTTTGTTGTGTACATCCAGCTGCCTAAAGGGAAACAATGCTGGTTTTATGCAGAAACATTTTGCACAAATGCAAAAAATACAATGGGAAGAAGCACTTGGTGCTTGACTCTCATGCTAAAGAAAGAAGTTTCATAGAGTTGTCTGAGTGCATCAAGATCTTGACCAAAATCATGCCAAATGCAATATTTTTTTCATATTCTTATCCCACAGCATGAGAAGCAGAAGGTAAAGCAAGGCTGGGAATATGTGCCCTTCAGGATGTTATTGGACTTCAATTTCCATCATCTCTCCATTGAAAGCAGAGGCATTGTGGTACCTATAAAGTGATGGTAAAAAGGAACCTAGATGACACCTGTCCTTTGTTTCACTACTCTGTATGTTGGCCATTTCCACACTATGCTGTTATAGTGCTATTATTTCACTGTCAACATCCTCTGGAATCCTGGAGTTTCCAGTTTAGGGAGCAGCATTTGGAATTCTCAGCCAGAGAGCTCTTTGGTCTCAGTAAACTACAAACCCCAGAATTCCACAGGATGTTGAAAGTGGAATAATAGCACTATGACAGTATAGGGCGGAAATGGTCTTTCTCTGCTTCATGTACTCCAGCCTCTTACTTCCTTCTTAACTGTCAAGTTTACTTCCCTCTTCCAAAAGAAGTTGGGGCCCCAATAATGGCTGCTACCTTGCCGCCACACATCAGAGTCAGCTTTTAGGGGCCCTTATAACTAAGTGTAGGTCAGTTTCTTTTTTCTATTTCCTTTCGTAAGATGCATTTCCTGAGACAATAAATGTAAGTTTTATTTTTTATTTTTTTACCTTACAAGAGCATCCATAGTAATTTTTCCGGTCTTTACCTGAAGCCCAGATTGCACTAGCCCTGCTGCCCTCTGCTTAATATAGCTATCAAATATTCCTCCACTCTCACTGCTGGTTATTATTAGTAGAACTAATGGGACCTATATTCTAACAATTTTGGAAGGGCTGTACATGCTGGAACTCTGAACTACTGCAGTGTGTATGACAGCTTACTCAAACACAGCTCCTGGGTTTAGGAATATGGGTATTCCAACTTGCAAGCCTACTCTTTTTATTGCAAAGGATGGAAGCAACATTCCTTTGGTTTCACATTTCAGGATGAACCAGACTAGGTTATTCTTCCTGATCTAACACCAGAAAGCCATTATCCTCCAGTTTTCACACTTTTCCCTATTTTCTGATATAATTCTTTGATGTAAAAAATGTGTACTGAAGAAAAGGTAGACAATATATTAGAGAAATTAGCCTTCACAAAGGACTATAGTAGGCAATATGCTTGTACAAAATGCATCTCTAATGGTAACCATAAAAGAGGTTTTTTAATGCACAAAAGTACAGACAAAAGTTTGCACTAACTTTTTTTCTTAAAAAAAAGAAAGCATTTGCAAAGTGGTGAGGAAATAGGCAAGGAATTAATTTGCAGCTGGAAAAAATTGACTTTATCAAAAGCGAATAAGATAGGTTTGTTCATCTCTACTTTTTCAGGTGTGAAATATTGGAGGATGTGAAATCTTACCCAGAATTACTCAAAAGTAAACTTCACAATGTTTAATGATAATTTCTTCCTAGTAATAAATCATGGCATTGCAGGATTAAATCTTAAAATCCAGCCGACCAATTTAGGAACTCATGAATCGCTGATCTTTAAAATGCAGATTTTTATTTATTTTTAAATTTAACTATTATTCAAGTCTCTCGCCCTTGAAAGCCTCTTAGGCACTCATGTCATCATGGTAAATGATCACCCTTTCTCGACTCAAGCAATGTGTTTTAAGATAATTTGCCAAATGACAAATGATTTTTTTCCCAACGTTAATTGCTCAAGAGAAATTGTTATCTTCATTAAGTACATACAAAGTCACTCGTACTGAAATGCTATAATATTTATGTTAATTGGCTAAATAACTGATTGATTGGCTAGAAGGGAGGCAGCTAATTTACCCAGGAAACACATTAATCAGTGAACACCCTGTCTAAATACGAACTTGGAGAATTATCATATTGACAAGTGTAATAGTGCAGGGAAAGCAGGCTGATAGGAATATACCTGTTCAAGGGGCACAAAATGGGCACCAAGAATGGCCAAGATCCAGAGCGCCAATGGAATTCCCCAGCCCCTCCTGCTCCAGCCCTCTGTGTACCTACAGCCTGCCCCAAAGGGTTTCCTAGGCTTTTGGGGTACACAGGACACTGAGAAGGAGATGGGGAATTTTAGGAGAATCAATAGGATTGAATAGAAGTACGCCACCCAATCTTGTTCAGTTATTTTAATAATGTTAAACTATATAGCAACCCAGGGCTTCATAGCAACAGAGAAGCAGGAAATAAAACACAACACTTTGTTTTCAGATTTTAGGCAAGAGCTAAAAACCTGGACACCAGTTTGCTCAAAAGCTTAGTAAGGGCAGCAGGCCTGCCGAAATATCCCAATGATTCTTTGCCAGCAAATTAAAATAATAAACCCCTGTCAACACTTTTTTTCCTAGCCTTTTTTTTTAAAAAAAAAATATTGGTACACATTATTTTACCAATGTTAACACTTTTACAATAGGTGGGGAAAATAGATGGCCTGATAATAGCAGTACTATATTTTTAAGCTTCAAAGGAGGGAATTAATCAAAAACACCTGACCAGAACTTTGCATAGTCTTCATGATGAGAAAAGGGAGATGACTCATGATATACACATGTAATAAAGGGATGTCCAATTGAAACAAATTTGGAGTGCAGCAGGGGTCATTGTTTGTAGTGAAATGCAACTGATATGACAGCTTCCATAACAAAGCAGTATTCCAGGCCCCACGTAACCCATTTTTGAAAGACAGATTGCTTACAGATATCCAGTGCCTAGCTACTTCTAATCTTGCAGTTTATTTAATACCTTTTGAGCAAGAGTGATCTAGCCCAGTAGAGAGAACCTAGGAAATTCAGCAACAGCAGTGTTAACAGAACTATGGTCAGCTCATCCTGGATTTGTACTAGTCACTCTTGCAGGGTTCAATGAGACAAGATGGATGGGTTAATTTGGGAGAAATGACGATTTGGGAGTAATCTGTTTCTTAATTAGTTCAATCCAATTTAAGCAAAGCAGCTTAATTCTCAAAGGAGACATTCCATAATTCTGGTGCCATGGTGGGGACAGCTTTCTTTCTCTCCTCACCCTCCAGATCTCCCAAGGGAGGAAAACACAGGGCAGGGGATCCAATGGGATTGGCTAAAACTCAAGAAAGGTGTTCTTAAAATATCTTCTTAATCAGATAGGAAAAAGAAACATGGTGATTGTATTTTTACAAGCGGGGCCTGCCGCGTACATGCTCTCCAACTGTCCTCATTTGGCAGTGACATTCCCAGTTCCTCCCCTTTCCTCCCGCATTTTCAGTTGCTTTAAAATGTTCCAGCATATCTCTTCTCTACTCACCTTCCATCATTGTCCTCAGCTTCCTTCAGCTGCTCCAAACTGAGTTCAAAGGGTGCGTGTAGTGTGTGTTCATTTAACACAGTAACAGGGAGAGGAGAAGAAGGGGCGGAATCTTGCCCTTCCCTAATGGGGGACCTTGAGGTCCTCCAGCAGTACCTATGCCTCAGTGAAAAGGTGGGGCATTAATTGGCTCAGATTAGGAGGCTTGCAAGAGATAGAGTAACCTAGCAAGATCATTCCACCAATGTTTATGGGGAATTTGTAGGAAGAACCAGACAGAGATTCAAAATTAAACTAAAATGTGCTTATTAGGGGAATTCAACCACGCATACACACAAGATTCAGACGCTCTTGCACACATGCAAGAGCTAACTGAAGGAAAAGGAGGAAAGGCTGATAGTGAGATTTCAGGGAATGAGAGATATTTACCAATCCAGAAGATCAGTGAAGGAAAAGAGATGTAGCTTAGACTTGCCTCCATGGGCAGTACAAATCGGGACTCAAAGTGACAGAGTGATGTTCAGCAACAGATATACTACATCTGAGCTAGTGAAAACGTGGGTTTAAATACTCTTTTTCTGCCTGGAGGGCAAATATGTTAATGACTCTCCAGCAACATGGACAATGGAGTCCAGAATGTACTGATGGCCCTTAGCATGTAGGTGACAAAGAATTAACGGCTCATTTGATAGCTCTGTGCTATTGGGCAGACATGGGATAAAGGAAGAAACTCTGAAGATGAGAGCTAACAGGAATAGGATGATCAACACTTCTGTGTGAATACTGGAAATCTCAGCAGAAGCCAGCTGGAAGCTTGTTAGAACTTCTGGTGATCTGCCTACAACCTGGCTATGCTTGTGAGGGGTCTCTTGACCTGGCTTATGTGTCCACGCAACTTACCTCTTTTCCAGCAAGGCCTTCAGCCATAGCAGAGTATCAATTTATCAATCAAACCATATCAAGGTGTTGGGATGTACAGATACTTACACCTGTAGGTTCGGGCAAAAGCAAATTGCTGTCACTTCTTCTAATTTGTGTGTTCTTCCTCATTAATAACTTTTGCCATCTTGCACATACTCCAACATTCTTTGGCCACACTGTTCTCCATTTTCAACTCTAAAATTTTGGAAGGTATGAAGCGGTATAGCAAACAGGCTAAGGACACGAGGGCACACTCTTCCAAGACATTCCACCACCCCAAACAGTGAGTCAGCATGTCCATAGAGCATGTTCAGTCTTTCTGGGCTGCATTGGGAGTTCCCACTCAATGGGTTTTTCCCTGCCCAAGCAATTCATTATACTTTGCAAACATTGCTGCTCCTCCATGCCTTGTAGGACTACTTCTACCATTAAGAAAAGTGAGTTGCATGTCTCCAAAGGCTGATCCAAATGCCATAAATAGTCAGTGAATTGTGATTTAATGTATTATTATTGTAGTTTTGCTGCCAAAGAAGGGAATACTCACACATGGAATTTTCTGCCTTTTATGCCAAAATAATTTGATATGTCTTGGGTACTTGGGGAATGGAGGGTCCTTTCACCTCACAGCCTGCCCAAACCTCCCTCTTATGCACAGATGATGCCATTTTGACTATATTAAGGAGAGATACAGGAGACTACGTTTGCTATTAGCATGCTGGCTAAGGATGCAGTATTCTGATTATTTAGCATTATTGGATCTGGCAAAGAGGACACAAAACCATTTCATCACAAACTGATAGCCCTGAAACAGGAACTTGGCACTAAATCCCTAGGTGTATACAATTCAATAGAAAGCTTAGAGAGACATCAGTATCAATGACGCTATTGTGCTTGGGAGTAATGTGGAGGAAAATGAGGACGATAGACAGAAAAGAATGTGATGAGCAATGTGATGTCTGAACATGAATATTACATTAAAATATGTTTCTACCTCCCAGTTTGACTCAAATGCACCCACTCTCCAAATATCTCTGCTCTGCAGCTAAAGTGAACCCAGAGTAGGTCTTGTACTAGTGACTTGAAGGACACAGTGGAAGATTTTATTTATACATTTCATTTATACCTGCTCTTCGAAAGGATTTTTCAAGGTTCTCATTCTTTCCAACAGATGTCATTAACTGGTAGATGGTAGGGGAGCACATTTACCCCCACTTGGAGACCTTGGAGAGCTGAACCCCCAGAATACTCCTCCACCAAAAAAAAAAAAAAAATCAATAAATGTATAACCCCAAATGACATTTAGAGGACATTTTCACCACATTTTTGGGCCTGGGAGTCACTTTCCAATTTTTGTAAAGGCGTCTCCTGGACCTTAAATGGGTCAGGGGGGCAGAAGATGGCAAAAACATGTCCCTACACTCCCAGAGGCTACTGGAGGTCATTTAGAGGCAAAACAAAATTTAAAACAATCTTGGCCCTCCTGGGAGGCCTGGAGGACACAGATATGGCACCAGGGACCAATCAGATGATTGGGCCAGTCTACGCCAAGCTATAGTAGATGGACTGTATTTCTAGCTAAATTACAGTATTTATTTCTAAATTTCCATCTCTAATTCAGCATATCCAATTTTTATGGAAACCTCTGTCCCCTTTTGTCCATATTTTGGGGCAATGTTTAAACGGCTATCCCATCCATATCAGACTGCTGTTTCTCTGCTACAGCTAGTGTGAATTACCCCCCAGCTCTTTCATTCCTTTTTGCCTCTTCACATTCCCAACGCAGAGACACTGCCTCTGAGGACCATTATTTCTTTATGTGCTGTAACACATAGGTCATTTCTGCACAGGGCGAGGGAATCGCCCCGCACCGCTACTTACCGGATCTTCTGGCTCCCTGGTCCGGTCCAGGCTGCTCCGGAGCAGTGCATGCTCGTCGCTCCGCACTGCTCCGGCATCAAAAATGGCAGCTTCTGGTTGGTCGAAATCGCTGAAGCTCGCCAGCCTAAAGCCCGCCCCGGCAGATCGCAGGCTCACAGTGGCACAAGGGAGCAGGCTCGCAGTGGCATGCTCCTTGCTTTTGAAAGACCTGATTTTTCCGGTCTTTCAAAAGCACGCTGGACGACCACTTGGGGTCATTCCAGAGCAGGCTGAGGTGCGGATCTACATTAAGTAGTCCAGACCCAGTCTGCTCCCAGGTGCAGATGTCCTCCCTGGAGGACAGATTGCACCATTTCAAATACCCCGTGCGGAAATGGCCATAGACTCCTGTCTATCTAGGTTTTCCTGTTAAGTTTTTCCCTTTCCTACTTTCTTAGTTCCCATCTGCCCAACACAGTCTTTATTTCTGTATGCTATCTGTGATGCTTTAATCTAAACCTACTGCTTGTTCATCTACCTAGTAAGCTGCAAGCAAATCTCCTCAGATCACCAGCGCATGAATATATTTTAACATTCCTTGACATCACAATGACAATGACAATTATTTATAGAACTTGGAACCACATGGCATTGTGGTAGCCAGATAGATAATTAACATCCCATCTCCCTGTTCACTCCCCAGACATGGAATGTTTCTAAACAGTCTGTAACATCACTGTGACATTGTTAATAGTTTGTAGGATTTGCAAACAGATTGCATCCTCTTTTTAATTAGACAAAGAAAATAATCTAAGGATAAAGCTGCATTCCCCTCATAAAGAATGACCAGTGAGCCCTTAACAAATTTCACAGTAACAAGAGATGCCATTTCTGAAAACCAGAGCTGGAACTCACAGTTTCATAGGCAATACAGTGGAGCTCACTTAAATGCCCTCCATCGTCTGCAAAATGGCCACATAACTCACTTGCCATTGATGACTCCATCTGGATTCAGCATGGGGATGATCTTGAAGATGAAGCATTGCCTCAGCAGATCTGCAAGGGGATCACTACTGAGAAGAAACTCCAGTGTTCCTTTCATTACCCAACTGGCATTGCTCTCACCAGGATGAACGCGTGCCATGAGCATCACATAGGGACGTTCACCTAAAAAACAGGATGTTTTAGATGCATTTCTCTGCTTTTTTTTTTTCTCACAGCTTCTTTCTCCAGCTTTTCTTAAACTACCTATTTATTCCAAGATGGTACTGACCGTACAGAAAGGTTTCCCTAGCTCAACTGGTATCTTATCAGAGTATGGCTAGCAGCCAGAAGTCTCTTGGACACTTAGAACTGGTAGATTCATAACTCTATCAGATGATATATGCAACAAAATTTCAAGAGCCTATTTTTTAAAGCCAGTATAGGCAGATATCATCAGCTTATAAAGGTCTTTCAACCTACTTTGTTATTGCCTCACATTCCCAGATCTTTTTCTTGTTCTCTCTGACAATGACTGTTCTTGTCTGTAGTAGAACAGATACATATCCACCATCAAGAAGAACAAGGAGAAAATATGCATATCTGCCACGGTAACAACTAGGCCATTTCCTCACTGGACTGTTATAGCGCTGTGATTCCACTTTCAACATCCAATGGAATCCTGGGGTTTGCAGTTTCAAAGGATTCCATCGGATGTTGAAAGTGGAATCACAGCGCTATAAGTCTAGTGCAGAAATGGACCTAGAGAGACTCTCGTAAATTTAATGGTTGTGAAACAGAGAAAAAGTGAGTGTTGCTTGTCACACAACCAGGTAAGAAGCAACAGCTGCTGAAACTCCTCCTTCTACACAACCAGTGAAGATACCGGAACTCTCTCCAGTTTTCACACTAGCAACCCTCAGTGTGAAACAGCTTCTAGATTATCAGAAGATGGGAATTTTTTGTTTACAGCTTTTTTTATAGCTTTAATAAAAGCAGCTTTAAGACAGATTAAAATGGAAATAACATAAGTTTTACCCAGTGAACGTCATATATAAACAAAAATGAAAAGGGGCAAAAATGTGTTAATGTTAGGGCCAGCTGTTTATCACTTACTGAATTTTGTGGAATTTAACAATAGCCTAGCATACATTTGTCAGAATGAACAATTGCCTGCGGGAGAGGGGTCTTTTTTGATCATTTATCCTTTTTACTTTGTAGATGTCCCTCCATGTTTTGAAACTCTGTGTGTGTTCAAGTCACCTGTTGACTTATGGCAACTCTGTGAATTTCATAGAGTTTTCTTAGGCAAGGAATATTCGGGAGTGGTTTTTACTAATTCCTTCCTCTGAAATACAGCCTAGAGTGCAGGCATTTATTGGTAGTCTCCCTTCCAGGTATTAACTATGGCTGATCCTGCCTAGCTTTCCAAGATGGGATCTGCTGCCTTTAGGGTATTTAGGCCCCTTTGAAATTCTCTACATAAGCAATTGAATTTAAAAAAAAAAATTAATGCTGAATAAAATAAAATTCAGTAAACATGCATGCACATATATAACACAGCAAAACAGAAAACAGCAATTAAATCAGCAGCTACAAAATCTAATTTTCCCTGATATTTTTGTCTTAGGCTTGAAAGGAATTTTGGTTTTGGTTTTACCAGGGAGAGCATTCCAAAATAGTGACTTCTTATTCGAAGTGATGCAGTTCTTTCCACCACATCAATAGGATACTACAGTCTCATTCAACTGTTTGGGCAGCTCCTACCTTGCGTTATCTGTTCTTTCTGGCAAGGAATGTGAGACTCGATGTTGCAAGCTAGGAGAGAGATCTCCAAGCATAGCCCCTTGTATTGGCTGTCAAAACAGGCTACAACAGGAGAAGCAACACTTCAGTGTACGTGGTCCCTCATTAAGATGTTAGCATGCAAGGTGGTCCTTATTTACTGTATCGTTTTTCACATCATCACTCCAAATGGCAAGTATGATTCAGAGTTCTCCTTGTTCAGATAATGAACAGCCACTTCTGATTCTGAGTCCCTTTCAAAGTTTGCCAGTAAAAATGGAAAGAGAACAAAATATCTTCTTTCTGAAAATGATGAGTGTTGACAATCTTGATCCATAGTTGGCAACCCATCTGACAATTATATGATTTGGTGTGACATTCAATGAAATATCGCTTTCCCTCCACACAGAAAAACAGCGGTTGATGGCACCATGCTGATTCAGAGACTGTTTTGTCATGCTCAACCCAATCACTCCTGAAAGATGTAAAGCTACACGAGTTACTTAGTGGGATTTCAATTCAGAAGAGGCCCCTAGGGAAGGACAGGGCAGGAACTGTACTTCTCTCTTTTAGAAAGAGGCTACAGAAATTGCTCTGTTACACAGAATTATCCTTGAGTCGCACCATGACACCTTTCAGGATCTGACTGTCAAGCACAGATTATGCCATCATCTTACACATATCGGTGACTGGATCTTCACTGTGCAACTATTCCAGTGTTTCCTAAACTTCTGATAGCTAAAACAATGAAGACCAGCTTTGTCTATATCCATAGCAGCTGTCCTGTTTCCACACTGTTCTGTCTCGTTTCCACCTTGTATCTGCTTATTTAAAGATCTGAATGACAGCCACATTTAATCCTGCTTAAATAAGTACTTTGAAACTTATTTTTTCTCAATATATAAACTGCACAGACATCTAAACACACATTTCCTCTCGTGCATTAATATTTGCCAATTAGACCATATCAAAGCATGGGGCTGTACGGCTGCTAACAATTGTAGAGCCAGGACTCATCATCCAACATCCACCTTCTGGCTAGTAACAGATAGGCTAGGTTAAATGTTATTTATCCTGTCTCCCTACGTAAGTGAGAAGGAATAATCCCTTGATTTAATCTTGCTATTGGAACACTCCCCTTAACTAATATTTCTGTCTTAATTTCCAAACAGAAAAATATACCCCTGGCCCATGTGTGTTTGAATGACAAGCTGTGGAGCAACTGTGATTCATACTGAATGCACAATGCTGAATGACACCACAAGCTATTGTCCCTAGGCCTCAGGCTTCAGCCTGGAAATCTCAGGGCCTGGGATAATCTGGAACTGGCAACCCTAGTTAGCACCATTGATCAGAATTGTTTGCACATGGCGCCAATGCCTGGCTAAGTGAACCCAGGGCCTTCCTTGAGACAAAGCCAGTTTCCTTGCAAATTGTGTTCAAGTTGTGCAAGATTTCATAATGGGCTGAGGCACTTCAAGGCTACTCTCAAAGGCCAGCTCTTTAAAAGCATTATGTGGCTGTGTTGAACAGAGCCCTTATTGGATTCTGGGGAAGCTGCCAGCAAGCTCAGGTTAGCTATTTATCTCTGCAGAAACCTCATGTGGCACATAACCTTCTCCGTGAATGTAAATAATAAAAAGGGGGAAAGCACAGGAACCTTTTTCCGCTACATAAAGTCTCATCCAACATATCACATCTTGTTACACTGCATTACATTCTGACATGCCCAGAATATAACACACGACCACGAGCAGATGCCAGCCAAGAAAAGGTGAATAGACTGGGCTGCCAAGAATTTTGTTCTTGTTCTTGTCTCAGAGAGGGCAGCAACCTTCACAATTGTGGGACAGAGATTTTCAACAGGTGTGGACAGTGCTTTTCTGACTGCCATGCAGATGTACAAATACAAGTTTTCAAGAAACTTCTCCAAAGATAAAATGGGAGATTGAGGAGACATCTCTAATACCTCTACTGATTGATCAAGACACTGTCATTTAGAGACATCAGGCATGGGTACTGATGGCACAGAAGAGGAAATAACCAGAAAGCTCATCTTATTCTACCACTTTGTTCAATACAGGTATATCTTAGTTAACAATGGCCATTTCTGCGTTAGACTGTTATAGCGCTGATTATTCTACTTTCAACATCCTATGGAATCCTGGGGTTTGCCTTTTCGGGAGAGGCCGTCTGGCCCCAGGATTCCATAGGATGTTGAAAGTAGAATAATAGCGCTATAACAGTCTAGTGCAGAAATGTCCAATATAGTTGTATTCTGGAGCACTAGTTCTTTAACAGAAAATTTGGTACCACAGCCAGAATAACATGGGGGGAAAACTAGGGACAGTTTCCTATACCACAAAGAGGAAGACCACTTCAACATGTTTCAACAAAGTTCTTATTCAAAACTAATAATGTGCATGGATGAACTGAAAAAAAACAAGGGCCCAGTCACACTATAGAATTCAGCACTATTATTCCACTTTAACTGCCGTGGTTCCATCTCCCAGTGCTGGGACTAGAAGTCTGGTGAGGCACTAGAGAGCTCAATGTGGGAGTTCTAAATTTCCCCAAACTTCAGATCCAGGATTCCATAGTCTCACATTGCCTCATGATAAGGCCCAAAGTATGATAACCCAAGTTTAGCCATTTTTGCTTCTAATAAGAGTTCACATTTGATTTGCTCTAAGACCTGTTCATTTGTCTTTTTAATAGTCCAAGATATCCGTAGAATTCTTCTCCAGCTTATTCTCTTCCTGTCACCTTTCTTTACTATCCAGCTTTCAAAAGCATATGTAGAAAAGAGAAATATTATGACCTGATGATTCTGGTTTTGATATTAATGATATGTCTTTACACTTGAAATTCTTATCTAGTTCCTTTATAACTGCCCTTCCAAGTCTTTACGTTTTTCTAATTTCTTGTCTACAGTCTCCATTTTGTTTTCTACATATCCTTTTACAAACATGGGAAAAACTACCCAAAAAAGGAACTTTTTTGTGGTGAGACACACACGGATTGTCAACAAAGACATGTTCATTTGGCACCACCATTGTGTCTGGAAACCATGTAACGTTCAACCTATTATCCTGAGTTTTGAGTGGTATTGAAAGGTATTTAATATCTCTTGTTTTGTTTTGATCTGCTGAGTTTATTTCATTTGCTGCCTTGTTAGTAACCTTTTCTTGTGTTTTTATAGCTTCTCTTTTAAAAATGCTCTTGGGGGCTTTTAAAGACAGCAGGAAGATCATGAATGTCACAGACAGATAATTTCAAACATTTCTACACAATGGAAAATTTCAGCAAGAATGTGCTTCCTTCCTGGAGTGCAGGAAGCCATGGTAGTCTATTTGCATATCAAACCTCTTTCAATATTACAGCTCTCAACATAACTTCAGAGCTGGTTGTCAGTAATATATTTTATGCGTATGATTTGAACACGATTTTTAGAAATAATTTTTGACCGTTTGTTGCATGATGTACAAGACAACTTCATGTCCCAGCAGTTAGGCTTAGAAATTACAAAAGCTTAATTGAGGAACATTGAAGAAAACACCAACATACCTGGCAACTGCCAGGACTAAAGAAGCATTGGATTTGCAGCACCTTATAAGCTGTAACATTTCAAATTAACACATGCTACCATTCTAGTATTCTGCTTGATAGGTAATCACAACAATTCCTTTCCCGGGTGCTTCTGTCTCCCTTCCAAATTCCCATATAGCTGGCCAACAGTTCAACCTTGTAGTCAACTCTCTGCCTGCACTTGTACCCTTATCACAGTTTGTTACAACAACATGTCCTTGTTCCCAGCACACAGTTTCCCAGCCAAGCCCATCGTCCCCTCACAAAACATTAAAACCCATTTAAGCCCATATAAGTATCAAAGCAAGCAACTACCTAAAAGCATGGTAGGGAGGGCAAAGCTGACCTGACAAAGGGGTAGGAAAAAAATCTTGGAAAAGAGGAGGACTGGGATGAGAGGGCTGTTACTAGAGCAGTTTAATGGTACAATGTGGCCAAGGCCTTTTCATTCTTCTAGCTTTTGAATATTTTTTTAAAAAAAAAAGCTTGGAAGTCCAGCCCTGAACAATGGCTGTAGCTTCCCACCATTTACAATCTCTCGAATGCCTGAGAATGGCCACACTAAATGTGAAATGAAATTAATATGTCCTTCTCTGTTTTCCCTCCCACAGTGGGATTTCCTCAGAAATACTGCGCATGCCTTTACAACTTGACTTGCAAAACAATTGCAGGACAAAGCATGCTAAATGCAAGATAGTTAGGGAAAGACAATCACATGCCATCACAAGTGGAAGTCTTTCACCACTTGAGAAGCACTTTTCTAAAAACAGTATTCAACCATGTTATGAAGTTTGCCCTACGGACACTACGTGTTGTTGCCCTGTCACTGAAATATGACCAGCAGCAAATGGTATGAATTTTTCTCCAAAGATAGCCTTTATCACGTTGTGTTTGATGATCAGAACCTCAAGACGGCTTCCCCCCTCCCCTTTGGAGAAGCCATTTTCATAAAATTCAGAGGGATTTGAATTCAGCCTTGGATAAATGTGTGAAATGCTCCATGCAAGCAGCGGCCACCAGCTAAGGGGATTTTTTTTTTTTTTCAAGAATGACCCCCTTCAAGAAGGGCATGTCTAGTAAGCAACTCCCAGCTGTGGAGGCACAAACTGGATTATTTTTTTCTTGGACTACATTTACCCAAATTTCCTAGACAGCATGGTCAATGGTCATGATGACCCGGGAACTCTGAAAGAGGTATTAAAAATAAAAGTGTTCAATTCTGCCTAAGCACTAAGAAGAACTGTCATGCAAAGAGGCAGAATACCTCTAAAGACCAGGTGTTGGGGGCAAGCAAGTATGTAGCTATCACTGTTGCTCCTGTTTATATGAGATGGTCTGACCAAGGCCCTTTCCACATGGGGTAAGTAGTACAGCGTGGTGTGACCTCTGACGGAGGTCATCCGCACCGTGGGAGCGGACCGGGTCAGACTACTTGTCACAGTTCCGCACCTCAGTCCACTCCAGAGCGACCCGAAGTGGCCGTACAGCGTGCTTTTTAAAAACCTGTTTTTACAGGTTCTTCAAAAGCACGGAGCGTGCCACTCCATGCCACTTCGTTCCCGCGCTCCGGTGCAGATTTGCAGACGTGCACCAGCGTGTGCCTGCAGATCTGCTGGGGGCGGGCTTCCAGCTGGCGAGCTTCTCCGGTTGGTGGAGAGCCTCCACCAACTGGAAGCCGCCATTTTGGATGATGGAGCTGCCATTTTGGACACCGGGGACTGCGGAACAGCGAGCTCGCGCTGTTCCGCATGGGGACAGACTTATCCAGCTGCCAGTAATCTCTGTTTCAGCGCATTTTCTGCCATTTCCCTCTCCACGTGTGGAAAGGGCCCAAATAAGACCTAACATGGCAAAAGTCATATCACAGTCCATTAAATGTGGGGGCTGGGGGAGGGGTAGTACTATTATTCAGGAGCCCATCACACTATACAATTCTAACCCTACAATCCACTTTGACTACCATGGTAGCATCCTGTGGACTCTTAGGATTTGTAGTTTGGTGAAGCACTCCAGCACTCTGGCTGAGAATTCAAAATGCCCTCACTAAGCCCAGTTGTAAATCAGACCAGAGACTGCAGTTAAGATATCAGAAGAAGACTAGGACTTGGAAAGGCAGCTTTGAAAGAACTAGGCAAGATCCTGAGCTGTAATGATGTATCATTTAGTACTAAATTTCAGTTCAACTTTACAATAAAGAAATAATATAGACACAAACATATCTCTTAATTCAGAATTTCCTCCCAACCTCTTTTTGCTATGAAATTTCGACTGTCTTCCTTTCTGTTGATTTTCTTTTTCTTTTTCTTTCCAACAGCTTTCATCAGCTTTCTCCCTGCCACTCTCATTTCTCTTCCTGACTCTGCTTCCATACACTCCGTGTACAGACACGGATAAACGGGCCAAGAGGCATGGTCCTTGTCTCCTTCTTGCATTATATAGCTGTTCCTTTTTGGATATGTATAAGCCTACTTGCATGTATGTAGTATACAAGGAGGCGTTGTTAGATGGGCACACAGCAAAAGGGAACATTGCAAATGTTAAATTGTTTTGCCCGTGAACTGCCTTGTTTGCCACCTTCATATCCTGGCGGGGTTATTTCATGAGCTGCGTTGCCTGGCAACCTCCTTTTGTGGCAGTGTTCTTTGAAATGTGCTCACCTTTTGAATGAGAGATGCTCTGAAATGATTGGTCTGTAAAAAGAAGAGTCCCAAACACAGGCTCAGGAGCCCCTGTCACTCTCCACTTCATGACCCCAAGAGCTTTGCACGAATCTGCTTTGAACATTGTTTCTTGGCTGGGCAGAGCACAGAACAAATCGCACCTGCACTGAATACGACCATGTAGTGCATGCACCCAATGAAAGACATGCTTGCTGGCATAGCCACATCCAGCATTCTTGGGCAGATGTCAGAGCCCCAGATGGAGTGTGAAAGCTTTCCTTTCGGGGGACTACAATTCCCAAAATTGGTTGTCCACCACCGGCCACGGTGGCTGGGGGATTCTGGGAGCAATTATCCAAAAAAGTAACTTTGCCCCGGCTCTGATCCCAGCACATCAATATGGCCCATCCCTGATGTGTACCAAAGGCTGAAGAACCGATCCTCACAACCTTTTAATTAGTGACGTTCCTTGCACTGCAGTGACATTACATGGAAGGCATGGTGAGTTATTAAAATGGCACATGAATCACAGGACTTCTACTCATAGATGGTAATCCGTTGTAAGGAGGCAGAGAAAAAGGAGGGAATCTGGGCACGTGAGAAGCTATTATTTGCACTTTTTTTATGAAACTGGATTTTTTTTAAAAAAACTCCTTTTTTTCCATTCTGAGTAGGAATGTATTGTGAATCTTGGTACTGACAAAATTCCTACATCTAAGCACAGAGATTAATTTCACACTTCCAGAATTGCATGGCAGATGTACAACACAACCTCATTAGTGAACTGCGATACTTCACAAGCAAATGTGTATCTGCGCCTGCATGTGCGTTGTGCAAGCATGTACAACAATTTAACCATGTGTGCGCCCATGCATATGTCACAGCTATTAGCGGTGTGCATCCATAAGCAATCGTACCATATGGACAACTTTGCTTCTACAACCTTGAACAGAAACTGACCATTTCCCATAAGCCAAACATGTCCAAACACTTCTATAGAGAAGCATCTGCATGCTTAAGGTATTCCAGCCCATGTGTTGAAAATACAAACTGAAACTACTTTTTTCATGATTTTGCAAAAGCTATATTCAATAAATAGTTATTCTCAGCATAGAGAAGATCATGTGGCATCTGCAGCAACAGAGGTCCTGTAGGAAGAAAAGAAGTAGCAACCCTTATCAAGCACCACAGATTCAAGGTTCTTCCAGGCTAACACTAAGAGCAAAAATCTCTCAAAGCATGATCTGAATTACAAATATTCAACCATTCAAGTCCTTTGGAGGATGAAGGGCTTGGGGGGGTGTTTTGTTTTGCTGTAGCAATGTATTCTGGATTTTTTAAAAAAATAAAACGTGGCTGGGTATTGCTACTGAATGCTCCAGCACAACAGAAATGTCCGGTTGTTTTTAAAAGCCTGAGAGCTACAGAAGCAAGTACGACATCTGACAGCTACACTTACTCCCTGTGTTTACCTCTATAGGTGACTTTAACTTTCACGGGTTCAGCACTCAAAATCCTGGCTCTGAGTGGGTTGATCTGTCAGTTTTGGTTTCTCATACTTTTGGGGATTTTATTCCCCCTTCCCCCATCCTGAATATTAATATAGCCTAATTTTTAAAAGAAGAAGAAGAAGAAGAAGAAGAAGAAGAAGAAGAAGAAGAAGAAGAAGAAGAAGAAAAGAAGAAGAAGAAGGAAAAAAAGTAGTAGTAGTAGTAGTAGTAGTAGTAGTAGTAGTAGTAGTAGTAGTAGTGAAATGAAATTCTTGCATATCTCCCAGGGTTACAGGTGGCCCACAAGCCCTCCAGATTCTCACCCTACACTTTTTCTGGCCAAAAGAAGAGGAGAAAAAGGTAAATGGCTGTCCTGAAAGCCTTCAGGGGAGGCTATTCATTTTTTAAATGGGTTGGGGGTGGGGGGCTGCATTGTAAAATGCCTGCTTTTTAAAAAAAACAAAAACTGGATTTTACGCCCTTTGGGCATTATCTACAAGTGAGGCATTTTTAACAGCCAGTGTAGTGTAATTGTCTGAACATTGGACTATGATCCTATAGACCAGGATTTGATTCTTCTTTCAGCAATGGAAACCCACTGGGTGACGGTGGGTGTGTCACACATTCTCAGCCCAAGAAAACGCAATGATAGGTTCACCTTAGGGTCACCATAAGTCGGAAACAAGTTGAAAGCACACAACAACAACAAGTTTTTGACAATGCATATGTCCCCTGGATGGTTCCAGAGGGAGAAAATTGTTCCCTAGACCCTCCACAGTTGCCCGCTCTGTCTTAAATGACCTATCAGATGGCATATTTTCAATGGCCTCCTCAACCTTGAAGCTGTCCCCACTTCTGAAGTTACTTTGAACCCCATGGGGACCTTGCATAAGCATTTAAGACCAGGCATGGTGAAGCTAAAATTAAATACTTAGAAGTCCACTTGATTTCAAGAGGAGTAACTGCATTAGCTCAGTTTCTCTCCAGTTTGATACACTGCTTAAATTGTTGAACTTGAATCAGAAAGATCCAGGCCCAAGCCCCTTTTCTGCCAGAAAATTCACTGGGTAACCTAATGGAGTCAGTCTGATACAGTGGTTTGTTTGAATGCCAGACTAGGAATCTGGGAGGTCAAGGTTTCAACCTTCACTCAGCCATGAAAGGTGATTTTGGACAAGTCACACTTTGGGCTTTTTCACACTTTGGGAAGAAAACGGGGCAATCTGTTACTCACCATACTGGCGCGCTTCCTCCGACAATCCACACTGATCCGGAACAGTGCGTACCCGTGCTACACACTGCTCCAGGGATGAAAATGGAGGCTTCCGGTTGGTGGAGGCTCTCCACCAACCAGAGAAGCTCGCCAGCCAGAAGCCCACCCCCGGAAGATCTGCAGCGTCGCGCCGGTGCGAGCATGGAGATCTACACAGGAGCGCAGTGACGGACTGGGAAGCGCCAGGCTATTGAAAGACATGTTTTAAGCGGTCTTTCAATAGCACGGAGAACCACCAGTTCTGGTCATTCCAGAGTGGGCTGAAGTCCGAAACCACAGAAAGTAGTCTGGACCCTGTTCGCCCTCAAGTGCAAACGACCTCGCCGGAGGACGCACTGCCTCGTTTTAAAAACAAAGCGTGGAAAAGGAAGGGAATGACAAACCCTCTCTGAACAAATGTTCCCCAAAAAATCTCATGTTACATCCACCTTGGCAATGTCAAAAATCGGAAATGGTTTGAAGGCACACAACAACAAAATCTTGGGTTAGCCATTAGCTGCCAAGTCTAATCTGACCTCACAGGGTACTTGTAAAGTAATTTGGTTTGGGATCATATACGCTATCCAGACCATACTGGTGGGAAGATGAAAGAAGGACACAAGTATTTTAACTAATAATTTTGTTTTTATGCATATCTGTGTTTCACATTGCTGCTTACTTAATGTATCACACCTTCCAAGTGTAAAATGGGCAACAGCACATGATCTGGCATTGAATGGCCAGAATTAAGGACAGAACAACTATTACCATTCCATGTATCTGTAGCTAGTCTATATGCATTGCCTGTGCTTTGTTTTATTTTTGCCTAATATTGGTTGCACCAAACTATTAGCAAAGGTGGATTTTGCTCTTGCCCTAGTTATAAAGAACCACAATAGCCAGTAACTGTTTTCCAAAGATATCTCAGCCAGGTTCACAATGCAAAATGCACCAGAAAAAATGCGGCTTTCAGTATCACTATGATTGAATACAGAAGATTATTCATGGCACAGAATCCTCTCATTCTGTCTCGTCTTCCCTCCCTCCTGATAGCAACACTGTTGTCATTTCCTAACACTGATGTCACCCTAGTAAATGCAGACAGTGTTAGATTGCAGTCAAGGGGGCAGGAATATCCATCATGTGCCATTGCCATGATATCTACTTCAAAGCCTGAATTTGTTCTGAGGCAGGAGGCAATTTGGGATCCTCTTAAGTATTTTGCGTGGATCGTTGACCTTCTTGTGGTGTGTTTTGAAAAGGGGGCCTGGCACGGGGCAAGCCGTATGCTGCTATAGATTGCTTTTGCAGAATTGAGGCAGTATTCCAGAGACATGATAGCTGGAAAGAAGAGTGGGGGAGCCCATCTCTGCAGCGGAGCTTTACTTGTGAGTGAATCAAACACTGTTGGGACCTGTTTCACACCCTCCAATATTTCACAGATAAAAGCCAGGACACTTGTAGCCAAGCAACATCAGAGTGTGGTCAAAATGGCAAAAGTTACTAACGAGGAAGAACAGACAAACTAAGAGAGGCTGCAGCTGGTTACTTTTGCCTGAACCTACCAGAAAGAGTAAGATTTCCTCCTTCTCCTCTTCCTCTTACTGAGTTAGTATTTTTAATATTTTTGTACTTTGAACTTAGTTTGCAGCAACTGAAGTAAACTGAGGACAAAGAGAGAAGTGACGAAGGGTAGAGGACTGTAACAAGGATACTTCTATCCCCTCTCTCCTCTCTGACTTTTAGATCACGGGGGGCGGGGGGGCTCCAATGGTTTGGTTTTAGCCTGAGCTAAATTATTCTATAAATAGTTGGGTTATAGAGTAGGCACATTGGAAAGCTCCTTTTGAAGTCTGGGTGGAAACCCAGAGCAGTTGCACCACTTCACTGACATGGAAGCCACCAAGCACCAGTGATTTTAAGCTTGCAAAGAAATGGCTTATCCTGAAATTCCCTGTCGGTAAGCTGCACTGTTACAGTGGTTTTTTGTCTGAGGATGGTTATGATAATTGGTTAGACAAGAGACTGACCTGGGGTAGAGACAGCTAAATCCTAAAAGCCACTTCAATCCTACAGGCTAAACTATATGGCACATTTCTCATGAAAATATTTCATGTACTTAATTTTGTTACATTAGCACTTGGGCAATGTATCTGTGAAGGAGGAAGGTCCCAGCAATACAATTTGCTCTGGGACCCAAATACTTTCATTTCAGGGAAGGGGTGAGGGTGTTGAAAAAGAAATACTGTGCTTTTTTCACATTAAGGCTCTTACCCTAAATAGATTTCCTCTGAGATATATCCCTTTGACTTTGAAGGAGTTAAAATAAAAAGCTTCTTCCTCAGTTTTGTCACCAGCAGATGGAAATGAGCTGTGGAGATCTGATCTTTATATATATATTGATTGATGATTCTAAAAAAGGGACTCTAAAAAGCACTTCCTTAAATATGTCTATTCAGAAATGAATCCTGCTGAGTTCAATGGGGCTCACTCCCAGATAAGTGGGTTTAGGACTGCAACCTAAATATGCTGAAAGTGCATTTCCTCCAAGTGCCCACAGGAGACCAAGGCGGGGCGAGGGGGCATGTAGAGAGGGAATGTGCCTGCTTGAGATCTTCGCTTCACTGTCTTATGCTCCACAGTATTAGAGATATTAGAGATAAAAGAAAAAATCTTGTGGTCAGAAAGATTTTGGTCAAGACAGGCTACACTGAGATGTTGAAAAAGCCTCTCAAGGGTTCTCCAAACCTCACGAGCAGTCTCACCTCCAGCACAAGATCAAGAAATCAAATACATTTTTGAAATCATATTTTCTGCACATTGACCAGAACGTCACTTTGTGTGGCTAAGCAGACACATACACACAGAAGAAAAGGACACTCTAACCAATCAAAATCAGCTCATCCCCTGGTCTGCGTTACAATAGTCCATGCAACAAAGCAACTACTGCAGTTTTCAAGTCTGCGCGTGAACACAAATGTGCAAAATCAGTCTCACAAATGTGCAAGATCTTCCCCAAGGACAACAAAAAAATAATGGCTTCACTGTTTTGTGGTAAGAAGGGTGTGTAGGGGGATGGCATTCTCTCTTTTATAGTACAAGGACAAACTAATTCACAATTTATCTCCTTAGTTAAGAGAAAGGTATCTGAATGTTCTCCTCCTTCTTATGCTACCCCCAGGAGCTCCAGCACCCTAAAGATCTGGGGCTCTGCAGCATACTAACTGAATATTTACTCAGACTTAGAGCAAATCAGTAAGTGAATGAACTGCATTACATCTGTATTCCATGCAGTATATGGTTCTCTGTCCCCACCTAGTGATCCAGTACTAAATATGCAATTGTAGTAAATACGTGAACATCTGTTTAATTTGCATAAGGTAATCCAATTTGAAAATGGCAAAGGTGTGGGATTCCAGATTCCTTACTGTGAAGTGGAATGGTCAGTACATTTCCCAAATCCCCTTAGATGGGCTAGCATTCACTTCCTGAGAATTAATCATGTTGTTTTGTATGACATATATTCTCCTTTCACTGTTCACGTCTCTGTTTTCTGCATTTAAAAGCGTTAGAGGGACAGAACTTGCCTCAAACACCTTATGGGCAGAAAATGTTAGAAATCTAAAGAAATAAAGCTCATAATCTTAACAAGGACATAATTCAATAAAGGCAGCTAGGCTTATTCCCTTCTTCCTCTCACAAATCACAAATGCAAACTATTCACAGGCCACATCAGCATTCATTCAGACACTGACAAACAAGTCATCCCGACGAGTGCTTCTGCAGCAGGTCTGAATAGCCCCCCATGTTTTTTGACTGCAGTTCCCATGATCCTTTATTATATGCTGTGAAGGCTAGGGCTGGTCAAAGACGTCAGCCAAAAATATCGGGAGTGTCATGTTTGAACACTCCTGCCCTTTAGGGTACAAAATTTTTGAAAACATGTTTTTTTCCCAGTGGGTTTAACTCTATTCAAGTGTTTTACACACACATAGGTCCTGTTTTGAATAGGATACAATGGGCTGGAGTCTGGACTCTGGACTCTTGCACCTAGCATTGCCATACTGTCCTTGTGACAGAACTCATCTCCAGGTCTGTTCCAACCCTTAGGCGCCTGTCAGTCATCATGCCCTTTTGTCCTTAAGATTCCTCACTGGACCAGATACTTGGGCCTCAAAGGGCCTTTCTGCACTACACTGTTATAGTGCTATTATTCCACTTTCAACATCCTGTGGAACCGTGGGGTTTGCAGTTTAGGGAGGGGCATTTGCAATTCTCAGCCAGAGAGCTCTTTGGCCTCAGGAAACTCCAAACCCCAAGATTCCAGAGGACGTTGAAAGTGGAATAATAGCACTATAACAGTGTAGTGCAGAAATGGCCAGCGTAGTGCAGAAAGGCCCAAAGTCACCACTATACTGGACAATGCACAACCAGTTTTCTTTCACTTCTTAAATTAAGACAGTCAGACACTTTTGTCGAAAATAAAAACAGTAAGGGTTTATTATATAACAATTGAGTTAAAGATGAACTCTTTGAAGAAACAAGAGAAGGATGTGCTGTGAGGGCACAAGGTGAGGTAAAAGAGGGATACAACGGAAGAGGAGCAAGTGGTTCAAGCAGCAGTGTGCCAGAAGCAAGGCAGGGTCAGATTGTGGTTAAGTGACAAAATGTAGGGGTAACGGAGTGTGAGTGGTTTGAGTGACAGAATGCAAGAAACAAGGGAACTTTAAGGCAGGTTTTGCTGAGAGGTAGAATGGCCCAAAGTCACACAATCAATTCTGTTATCAAGCAGAGACTTCGGTCTCCTTGTTCCAAATCCAGGGTTTTAAACCTTAGTCTGTAGTAGTTCTCTCAGATTGATTGTTAACTGTAAAAGATTGAAATATACAAAAATGCAACAACTAATGTGCTAAATTTGCACAATCAATCAATGAATAATTTGCATGATATGTAAATTTGGTGCCTGAATTTAAGGAATAGGTCAAGCCTACTTGAACCCCATCTCAAACCACATCACTAAGTCCAGTGCAGCTAGTGCTATAGTGGAAGGGGGAATGAGGGAGGTGACAGAGCAGTAAAGATTGCCTCTCCTGCCTGCTGCAGTTCACTAGACAGAAAGGCGGAGAAACAAGAGTGTCATTCTTCTGCCTCTCTCTCTTGAAGAAAAAAAAAAGCTAGGGGACAAGAGGCCGCCTCTACTACCCAGTTGGCTCACTCTCTTGCACCTTCTCCTCCACGGTCATTGAATGGCCATAGTTGTAGCCCTATAAGGTTTGTCATCTGCCTTGGAGAGGAGGATTAACAGTATAAATGGAGCAGTTACACTCCACGTGTGCCATCTAGAATCTTAGCCATAAAAGCTACAAACTACTATGCTAGAGGTAAGAAGATTGCATTAACATTAATTACTGATCTTGTGAATAGTCTGCGTGCTTATTTTTTATTTGTTCGTAAATGTATACCAGAGGGCCTTTCCGCGCTACGCAGTTATAGTGCTGCTATTCCACTTTCAACATTCTGTGGAATTTTGGGGTTTGCAGTTTATTGAGGCCCAAGAGTTCTCTGGTTGACACTTCTAAATGCCCATTGCTAAACTGCAAACCCTAGGATTCCATAGGATGTTGAAAGTGGAATAAAACAGTGTGGTGTGGAAAGGGCCTTAGATTTGAATTTTGCATTGAATACCATAGACTTCTTGCAGTTCATGACTTATTGGCCTAAAATCTACAGCTGTCTTTTCTCACCCTACTGATAGGCATGGCAACTGATGGACTATTCGCTGCATCTGATGAAGTAGACTATTATCAACAAAAACTTAAGCCATACTAAATCTGTCAGTCTTTTCAATCCCACATGGCTCAATTTTTATTTTCGTTATTCAGAAAAGGAGGAATAAGTATGTTGAGTCTTAACGTGAAGATTCTACTCCTTGGTATTCTTCTTCTAAAAACTGCACTGAAGTATCTGCTTCAGTTCAGCAGCGTAGCATAACACAAGAAAATAAGCAAACCCTAAATCCTACCTCCTGCTGGCTGGAAGGCCATTTGTATCTGTACAGTGCTATTTTGGTAATCCTTTTTCATATTTGCATCAGGAAACATCAAAAATGCTTTTAAAAGAAGCATTACTTATTTAAATAAAAGTGTACTCTTGTAAATCATATTGTCACAACAAAATGAATAGCTCACATATTCCATGAAGCTCATTTATTTTTCTCCCCATGCTTCTCAGAAAGCTTTTTGTACTCTTACACCACGCATGAGGCGCATGACTTCCATCCCACTACAAAGCTCATATTGTCTAAAAGGGCAGCGTGGATGGAAAGAGGGAGGATAAAACTTATTAAGATGTGACTGGACCTAAACGAACATGAAACACAGTCAGATTTGACTGTTATTATGTTGCTTATGTAAAGAAATTATGCCTTCAAAAAGACTGAAAAGGGGAATTGGGTGGGCTAGGGGAGGTATCAAGAAGAAGAGGGCTGTTTCCTTGGTATTTAATAGCAGTCTTGCACTGATGTATTTAGCCCAGGCTTTTTTCAGTATTTCAGAATGTGACACAGGCTGCAACATTCAGTTTCCTAAGAAACTCAGTTTTCATTTTCTAAAGTTTCTGGATCTTATGACTAAGCCAAAATGCTGTGTTGCTTGGAGAAATCTCAACATAAATAAATGAATAAATCAAATTGCAGAATTACAGGACCCTAACTAGTTCCTTGGCCTTTCCTGTTAATTGAAAAATACGCAAAATAAAAAAGAAATATATACATATTATCTCAACTTGTATGATTTCCAAGGATGCTGAATCTAATTCCTCTAAGCATGAAATTTGTATAAAGGAGAAATTCGACAGGTCAATTACCTGTTGCAAGGAAAAGTAAATAAATAAGTTGCCATCAATATTGACTTCTTTGAGAACCAATATATAAAGGAATCCCTGCACCTTTGTTGAGGATTTTAACAGACAGGCAATAACAGTTTGAGAAGGGGCCATGGCTCATTGGTAGAGTGCACACTATGTCTGCAGAAATTCCCGAGTTCAGTTCCTGGTATCTGCAGGTAACAAAAGGACAAACCAGCAGTTGACCAGGAAGTCATCTGCATGCAACCCTTGAGAACCACTGAAAATCAATGTAGCCAAGAATGGACTAGCTAATAAATCTAAGAATTAGAAACTAATAGCTAGATCAGGGATGAGAATCATATGCTCCTCCATATATCACTGAACTGCAACTCCCTGTGTTCTTTATTGTTAGCTGTGCTGGTTAGGGTGCTGAGTCTTACCGTCCTGTAACATCTTGATTTCCACCACCACTTTACAAGATCAAACATTAGGCCTGTATGCTGTTGTTCCCTCAGCATACAGGCATCCCCTGATTTTCAACAGTCTGCCTTTCAATGACTCTCTCTTTCTACTTTTTTCATTTATATCCAGAACCCACATATTTAACATGTGGTCTGCTATTTCAACCAGGCATCAAATATATGGATGCTGGTTGTAACTGAACAGGGTCAAAACAGTGGATCTTTGACAAGCAGCCACATGTTCCTTCTGTCTTTCAATTGACTTGGCACCATCTTATTGTTCCATCTGTACACAAACTGAACAAAAAGATGGTGCCAAATAGATTCATTTCTGCATTTTGACAATTCCCACTTTTCAACAGTGCTCTGGTCTCTGACCTGCCAAATGGGATGCCTATAGACTCATAACTGTTGAGTTGCCAAATTGCCATTGATTCAATGGGTGTGCTCTAAGACTTAGGCGAATGACATCCTATGACACAGAATGATTCTGTATTTAAGAGACCAGAAATGGCACAAAAGAGATCCCATGCTATGGTAGCTTGGCTTCAGACATAAAGAGTACTAGAGAAAACCAAAATCTATTTAATGCAGGAGTGGGGAAATTCTGCCCATGGGGTGAACGTAGCTTACAGCCAATCCCCATTCAGCCTGCAGCTTCTTTTATTTCTGTCTTTGAACAATAATCAGAGATAACAGGTAATTTAAAGCATCCAGGAATAGAGCTTTGATTTTCAACCCAGAAAGGGTTGGAACTGAGTTCTAGTTTGCTGCCGGTGAAGCAGTAATACTGGAGCTTCCTTCTCTGTGGACATGCATGAAATTGAGCAGTGCTTTATTAGGCTGGTGCAGAAAAAATATCCAAATTGGTCAAAATTCCATCTGTCTTTTTCCATTTTGCTTTGGTCTCAACCACTGCTCTTAGCCTCTCTCACTCCTTGAATATGGCCACCATGACACTTCCCATATTGGAGTTTGGACTGTCAGGAGGAGCAGGCCTCCTTTTCCTTCTTTCAGATTGGAAATGGCAACTTCCTTCCAGGCCTGCTAAAGCACCCTGCTACCCTCCTTAAACAATTCTTGCTTTCCCCTTTTTAAATCCACTACATGAGTGAGTAAGGGGTAAAGCCTCTTTGGTCTTATTCAGAAAGATTTAATAATCTATGGTAGCGTGTTTCTGTAAAATTAGAACTGATGAAAAAGTCCTCTGCTGAGTCAGAAATTATAAAAATAGAATGTAATCTTTATTAAAATAACAACAGGGACAAGGTATTGGGAGCTACAAGTATATTCAGGCAAAATAGAACTTCCAAAAGTACCTAACTTTACACAGTATTTTTGTTCAGAGCTTTCCTACACACCCAGGCCTCTGGCTTCCTTTTCTGCTCAAAGGCTAAATTCTGAGGTTTAGGTCACCCTTCCTGACCCAACTCAAAATAGATTGATTTCTTTGCTGTCTCTCACTAGAACCCTGAGAAGATAACCCCACTTATTCAAACAACCTCCTTTGGCTAACTGAAAACCTCTCACTCAAAACTCTATCTGGGAATCTCTTTGAAAGAAGCGTTAAAAATGCAAATCATTGTCTTATATAGAGCTCCTTCTCAGAAAGCTCAGTCCCTCCCACGCACCAATGGACTAGATTTCTCTTTTACCCAGAGCCACTTGGGCTACATGGCAACCTGTTGCCAGGGCTGCCCTGTCACTTAGGCTGGCTACACACCCTGGCTCCATTACAGGCGCCTAGACTGAAAAAGGCTCCTCACTACCCAACTGAGTCTGTAGCTCATTTCCAGTTCTGGTCACCGAGGTCTCCCTGGAAAGTTACAAGGAAGGCATGCAGATGACATTCATTCACCTGCTTTTGGAACCCAGAATCTAATATTCAGAAATACGTGGGTTATGTATATGTTATTTCCTTTATGTTACCATGGTGAGTAGACAATCAAATGAAAAATGAAAGCTTCATCTTCAGCTACATGAGGCTCCCTGGGAGTTGGTGCCATTGTTGAGGCTTTATGCTCCATTTTTTATTTATTTGACAAAGCAGTGAATAAAGAAGGACCTTGGCATCAAACAGCCACAGCAGACAAGACATGATCTGATATTTGAGATATAGCTGAACACTCCAGACTGCCAAAGACCAGGATTTACACAAAGGTATTTGTGGAGTCTTTGTCTTTGGCTCCAGTTTAAGGAAACACATCTTCCCTCAACTCTGCTTCAAAACATATTCCTGAGTAACATAGCTTGACCTTACAGCCGCAGTAGTTTATGAATCACTGCAGGCTAACAACAAGCTCCTAGAGACTTTCGCTCAAGCTAAGGCAGAATATGCTTTAAACAAAATATGCTACTAACAGTGCAGTTCCAGGTCCTGCAGATCCTAGCTAACCTTCTGGCCTAGTTTTTGTAAAGATGGCAAACTTATATGTGAACTATATCAGTTTGGTCTGCCAGTGCAAAACTCAAATGACTGAATGCATATGGTCTTTTCCAAGCTGGGAGGAATTATGGCTACTTGATCAGTGCAAGTGGATGAGAATTCTGATTAGTTCATTATTTTATGAGAAGTTTCCAAAAAATTCTTTATAAACTGGAAGGAATACTCTTTATCTAATGAGAGAGAAAGTGAAATTATGACTAGTGGGGTGCTTCAAGGTTGTGTAGTTCAATATGTTTATAAATTAGCTAGATGCTCAAACAGGAGGTACGCTTATCAAATTTGCAGATGATCTTGGTGGGGTTACCTAATAAGCAGAGGACAGGATCAGAGTTGAAAATGACCTTGGCAAATCAGAGAGCTGGACCACAACGAACAAAAAGAATTTCAATAGCGGTAAGAGATACTACATCTAGGCAGGAAGAATTAAATGCACAAGTATAGACTGGGTTGCAACTGGCTTGAAAGCTGTACATGTGAAAAGGATCTGGGGTCTTGTGATGGAGCATCCAAAAAAGCCAATGAACTTCTAGGCTGCATCAACAGGAGTATACTGTTCAGACAAAGGGAATAATTAGTGACACTCTATTCTGCTTTGGTGAGACCTCACTTGGAATATTGTGTCTAGTTCTGGGTCACAGAATTCAAGAAGGACTGGCAAGCTGGACTGTGTCCAAAGAAAGATGACCAAAGGTATGGAAACCAAGACTTAGGAGAAATGACTTAAGGAACTAGGTAAGTCTAACCTGGAGAAAAGAAGATTAAGAGGAAACATGATAACTGTTTTTAAATATCTGAAGCCATGTCATGTAAAAGATGGAGTAAGCTTGTTTCCAGCTCCTCCAGAAACTAGAACACAAACCAATGGATTCAAATTGGGAGAAAAGAGATTCCACCTGAATATTTGGAGGAACATCTCGATTGTAAAAACTATTCAACAGTGGAATAGACTGTCTTGTAAGACAACGGGCTCTCCTTCTTTGAGGGGATAGTCTTTAAATAGAGATTGGATGGCCATCTCTCAGGAATGCTGTAGTTGTGTCTTCCTGCATGAAATGGATTGGACTAGATGGCCCATACCATCCCTTCTAACTGTAAGATTCTATGATTTACCTATCCCAGCAGAGGTGTCTAAAGGAGTTTCTTCTAATGCCTAACTGAATATAAGAGGTTTCCATGTGCTCATAAACCCTACAAAGTAGGGTCCTCATTCACATGGAGCTCTCCACTTGTGTTCAAATGAATGTTCAACGTGGAAGGCTGAGAACGGAGAGGATGGGGCCATTGGGAATGAGGCTTGTATCTGAGCACACATCTTCTGCCCACTTTTCACCATCACGTGAACAGACTGAATACTGCCAAAGAGACTAATTCTAAGATTAAACAGAAAGAGATACTGCCATTGCTATTAACAGCCAACCACCCACTTGGTGACAAAGACAACATTTTCAGTCACTGCCCAATGAACATATTCAGTGCATGGTTGTGCAAGCAAGGCACAACTGTCGTGCAAATATTTCCATTTCTTAAGTCATTGCAGACTGAAGAGTAACACCATGATCAGTCATGTCTTTGACTCTCTCTTTACAATAAGTATTTGCTGTAATGCTTTTGCAATGCACATAATGGGACTGTGCACTGGCATAATTTGAAGTATGCAGTTGGTCGCACCATGATCATCCAGTACGGCTACCATAAAATTCCACAGGCAGTGATTTAATCTACGCCACCCAAATGAAGAATCTTAGTCAACCCCACTAGCCAATCTGGGAAGGCAGAACCAATTCAGTAGCTGGGGACCATCCACTGTTTTGGGAGATGCTCCAAACTGCAGTTCTGTCTGCTCACATGTGACTGTGAAGCACAGAGTTGAAAGGTTCTAATCCCACTTGCTTCTCACATCATCCTCCTTCACAGTGACTGCTTACTCATATAATCCTCAAGTTGCACCCTACCAGTTTTTTGGGGCTTATGAAGCAAAGGCTCTGACTTAGAAATATTAGAATACTGTCCAGTCTATCAGAACACCTTTTGCCTGAGAAGGTATTCAAAGAGAGATGTGGAATACTTCATTCAAGACAGAGAGAAAACAATCAACCTTCTGCAAACAAAAATTTATCTGCCTTTGGGAATGATCCCATCCTCTGATACTGAGAAGTCATCTCCAAGAACCACTTCAAACATGGGAGGTCACCCTTCTGCCATCACATCACTCCAAGGAGCAACAGAAAGCTCTTGCACAGTTGGCTAATTTGCCTCCCATCTGACATGACCTTAACCAGTCCCACATTTGGCTATCTGTGGTCCTGGATATCTGGAAGCTATTCTTGAATTTTGCTGAGCTTTGCTGTGTGGGCTTCCAACTGGAGGACTCAACACAGTAAAGCAAATACATTCTACCATCTTCCTCTCTTGACTGCATCTGCTTACTACAAAACCATTAAATGGCCAAAATGTTTACTTCCAGGTGTTGTTGCAATGGTTATGCAATCAGTCAGATATAACACATACCATGATATATTTGAAATTTTTGTACATTCATTTTTATAGACTTGATCTTAAACTGATCTTTAACCTAACCTAACTTAACCTAACATGATCTTTTCACTTTCACTTTAGCCCATTTTGCCCAAACTCAGAAAGTCTGAAGAGTAAAGAATTTTCTATAATTTCTTGGTGTAAGGAAACAGACAGAGAATTACTGTCTGTCCGAGAAACTATAGCATTTTTAGAGTTATAAATAACATTTATTTATGGAGTATTAGTTTAGTTTTAGAATAGGACTCTCGATCTAGGCAACCTTGAATTTTTATTTCATACTCCGGAATAGATATTCCACTACTTGCAACAGTTGTGCCACTAAAGCCAACCAAAAAATGAAATACATCTGATGGATGAAATCATTATTCACCTCACGTATTGGCAATCATGTTTATGTGTTTATCATTCTGTCAAACAATGCATTAAAATTATTTGTCTTTTAAATGTTTTTGTTTTGCTTCTACTTAAATGTTTGATTATATGTTTAATGCAACAGCAGAGTTAAGTAAAGCATTTTGCTTTATTTTGTGCCATTTTTTTCCAAATTTCATATTGTTTTTTTTCCAAAGAAGGGAAGTACAGAACATTCTTGTTCTCCCAAAACACCCCATTCTTCCCCCCTTTTCTCCTTCCCCTCCACTTTCTCAGTTTAGTAGGCAAATCAAGAGGCAAAGGCACAGATATTTTTCCAAAGCTGGAAATGGGCCCAGTTCCTTTCATACTATCGAAGGAGTGTGCAACATTTGGCCATTCAGATGTTGTGGGACTGCAACACTCAATAGCCTTACCTAGTAAAGCCAGTGATAAGAATTAGTGGGAGCTGTAGTCCAACAAAATTTGAAGAGCCACAAAGTTGCCCATCCTTGTCATAGGCCTTTTCCGCACGGGGCAAGGGTATCACCCCGTGCCAGTACTCACCGGACCTCTGAGCTCCATGTGCAGGTCCAGGCTGATCCGGAGCAGTGTGTGGCCATGCTCCGCACTGCTCCAGGGATGAAAATGGTGGCTTCCGTTTGGTGGATGCTCTCCATCAAACGGTGAAGTTCACCAACCTAAAGCCCGCCCCCGGCAGATCTGTAGGCTCGCACTGGTGCGAGCCTGAAAATCTACACCGGAGCACAGCCACGGAGTAGCGCGCTCTGTGCTTTTGAAAGACCTGTTTTAAGCGGTTTTTCAAAAGCACACTGAACGACCACTTTGGGTCATTCCGGAGCGGGCTGAGGTCTGGAATTACACAAAGTAGTCTGGACCCAGTCCGCTCCCAGGCGTAGACGTCCTCTCTGGAGGACGCTGTGCACCGTTTTAAAAACCCCGTGCGGAAAAGGCCATAGAAAGCATTGATGAGCTATAGGACTGACGTACAGTGGGGGATATAAAAACTTAATTGTTCTCAAATGAACAAGCAAACAAAAATAATTAAAAAGAGAAACAGAAAAAATGATTGGAAAGAGATATATTCACAAATTCCAATCCATTAGCAGAGGAATGAACAAAGATAATGGCTTCAAGGTACACTACAAATATTAATATACAAGTCCTCACCACTGTACATATAATAAAGGGAAGGTTTTGGCCCTAAGGAGACTTACTGTTGGCAGATGTATTGCTCTTAAACATCACAGACTACTTCAAAAACAACTACCAACTACTTGGAAGACCTGTATTATCTCACTGTCCTCTGAAGAATTATACCTATGACCACAGTTTGCATCTTTCTCTATCCTATTATATTCTAACTTGCTCCCACAACTGTGGGGCGATGCTTAAAAATCTATAGTGCTGACAATCACTTTATCAGTGAATCTGAAGAAGTGGAATGATACCTAGAAAAGTTCATACTAAAATAAATCAGCTTTGAAGATGTTGCCAGATCCCCTCTTTTTTTAATGTTGTGACAGATGGACACAGCTATATCATTAATAAATGCTACAGTCTTGAGTTCCAGCTGCCAACTCTTATCAACTTCTACACATGGAATGGAAGAGGTCAGGAAGCATAGTGGCTTGAACCATCTCTGATGGGCTGAGAAGTGGAGGAAGACATCTTCAGTCTCATATACTCAGGCACTTGAGTTTGAACATGGGAACAACCAGTGTTTTGTTCCTCCTCCCCTTTGAAGGTAGATTCTAGGTTTTGGAGAGGATGCACCAGATATGTACTACTTCCTCAGAACTGAAGATAAATGGAGAAAGGACAACACTATAAGTAAGTAAAGGGGAGGGGCAGTTCAAATTACCAGTAGTGTGACGGTGGTAATTTGGCTGGTAGACAGAATGGGACAAGAGCATGGACAATATGAGACAAGAGCATGGAAGGTAGAGGGAATCAGCTGGGAGGGAATGGGCTGGAGATATCTCTATGTCTAATAGTATTTATTCCGGATGTTAGTTTCCTGTGAAATTAAATTTCTTCCCATTGTTTTCCAATAAACTCTGTGTAATTGTTAGTGAAACTCACACTTGAAGAATCTGAATTAATATCAACAACGATGCAATGCAATTAGCAAATTCACAGGATCAACAATTAGGAGGTGTGCTGCAGTGGGGTTAAATGTACCCCACTGATCACAACCATTATGAGTGACCATGCTCCTATCAGCACAATCCCATTCTAACATCTGTGTTTTGGTCAGACTGAAGTGTGACAGAATGTTGAGTATAGCAAAATGTTTGGCAGGACCAGTGCCAATATCTCTTTTATCTATATCTATATGCCTGCCTCAAAAAAAGCCAAAGCAGGGCCCTTGGTTGACTCAACTATCCCACTTCCAATAGTTGGTTAAACAAATTTGAGGAAGAAAAAAAAAGTAGGGGTGAGAGACTTGTAAAAAGAATGATGAAGTATCAAGAAAATTACATTCCCCCTCCCAAAACTAAGTAGCATGACAATTGTAACTGATAGAGCAAATTAAATTCTAAATGCACTAGTGATCTAATAGATATCTTTTTGCAAAATGCTACTGGGAAAGTGCTGTCACTGGAAAATGGAGTTAAGATCCAGAACGAGCCTTGTCGGTTCTGAGACCTGATCCAATTAAGTAGAGTTCATTAACATAAATTTAAGAATGGAGGAAGGACAGAATAGAACAAAAAGAAAAATCAAAGACTCCAGATAAACTTAACTACATATTCAAGCATGCTGTATGGCAGTGGAGGTGGGGGGAGGGAGTTTAGAAATCTTCTGACCTCATACAGCTTTCTGTGCACAGCAAAGCAAGGTCCTCCCTCCGTTTTTCCCAGCAATCGCTTCTGAAGAATTCATCTTGCATCATTCAAATACAAGATGGGCAAAGTACATGCATGGGGGCATGCTCTGTGTAGCCTCCCAAAGGCTGTTTTTCTGGCTCTTAATCCCTCTACTGTCCCCAAGCCACCCTTTTCTGGACAAAATTAATTGCTTCTCTTGCAAGCCTCCAGGAGTGAGAATTCACCTTTGAAATGTCACCGTGCCCCTCCTCGCAACACTGTTTAATATAAAAAATGCTTGTTTCTCAAACGCAGAAGTAGGCTTTCAGACCAGGGTTGCCAAATTATTAACAAGATATGGTCATTATAACTTTAATCCCAAATAGATTAGCTGCAATATTCTGCCCAGATGGGTGAAGGTGCCTGTCTTTCCTTACCTTTCAAACTCAAACTTGCAGCTTCAGCTGTTCTCCCCAACCACAGCGCTTGCTACCCCACCAGAGAGTGAAGGAGAGGGCAGAGAAGCACTAAGCATCTTGGTGGAGAATTACAGTATTTGTCCTCCTTCTCAATCTAGTTAGGTTTAAAGTTATCCCAGTGGAAAGCAGAGGGAGGGGACAGAGAACCAACCTCCAACCACCTTGATGGAGTATTGCAGTACTTTGTCCTGCTTCTCAATCTGTTTGGGATTCAAGTTACAAGAACCCTGTCCTGCACTGAACACAGCAACCCTATTTCAGGTACTTTGTGTTTTGTTTTGTTTTTGCAGTTTGCTGTTCACAATCTAGAAAGTGTTTGTGGCTTGGGCCAGCTGCCTGGAGAAGTGTACATTCATATGAGCCTGCCCAGATACTGAGCTCTTCCAGGGAGACCCTTCACACAGTCAGCAGACATGTCCTCTGGGAACACAGGAGAGGGCCTTCTCAGTGGCTGCCCCCAGGCTGTGGAACTCCTCTGCTAGGGAGCTCAGACGGGCTTTCTCCTTGCTGTCCTTCTATCAGGTTCTGAAAAACACCTTGAGCCCCAGTTCTGAGGAGACAGGTTGGATATGAATAAAATAAATGAATAAAATAATAGATAGATCTGTGTGGCAGTTGGGAGGATCCCAAGGCAGAAAACTGGGCCGCAGACCTGCCTTGCTTGCACAACTTAGTTCTATGGTGTAGTGTAAGAGCCTTGAGATATCTCTGCCTTGACTATTCAACCGCGCCACACCACAAGAACATAGGAAGTTGCCATATTTGGACTCACATTAGTGGTCTATTGAGTTCAAGACTGCTGTCACTGACCAACAGTGGCTCTCTGAAGCCTGAGGCAAAGCTCTATCCTGGTCTTATCTAGCGGACCCTCCAACTGTACTGATTTGGCAGGGACAATCTCAATTAATAGTCTATCATCCTGCTTTTTTAATGTTCTAGTTTCTTTCTTGTCCTCCCACTTTGTCCTTTGTCCACAGTTTAATTCAGTTGGTACAAACTGTGTTCAAAGTGCAAACACTGCATGCATTCCACTGGCTAGCAGGGCAAGAGGGCAGGAGGCAGCTCAATCTTATCCTTCCCAGTAGGGTCAGGCAAAAGCAAACTGCTGCAGCTTCTCATGGTTTGCATTATGAATAAATTATTAATAACTATTGCTGTCTTGACTGCACTTTCATGTTGCTTCAGCACACATGCTCTGGTTCTCATCTGTGAAATGTTGGAGGGTATAATATGGAGATGTTGGGGAATTAATCAAAGGGTCTTCTCCCTGCAAAACACGTGCTCTACTCATATCTTGGAAAGTTACGTTTAGGAAGAATAAACATAATGACATGCTGAAGCCATCAGAACTGAACAGTTGTAGGACGGTGTTTTGGGATTCGGAACATGGTTAGCAGTGGTTAGAATGCTAGACTGGAACTTGGAAGACTCAGGTGTTAACTCCCACTGAACCATGTAGTAATAATAATAGTGATAGTAGAAGCAGCAGTTAATAAGGAGGAGGAGGAGGCTTTGAACTAATTGAATGATAGCAGCCATTGTCATATATCTGCAGAGCAAAAAGCATTCACATGCTTGGGATAATTTGCACCATTAACATTCAAGTCCCTGTAAGCTCTGTTTCAGCCATTTTAATGCTCATTTGACATGAATATTTTCTTCAGGAAAGATTACGTAGGAGGGGGAAAACAGGGAGGTTCTTGCAATCGCTATTAGAGAACAAAACAAGCTCTTGTTCACTTATTAGAAAACAATGGCTGAGCCATCATACCTTTTTCCCCCTTGTCTTTCCTGTGTACAAATGAGTGTGTGTGTGTGTGTGTGTGTGTGTGAGAGAGAGAGAGAGAGAGAGAGAATGATGAAGAGTGTTCTAAGAATACAATGGGAATATAATAGCAACGTAGTGAATGATGAATATCCGGGCTTATTCTCCAGGTGAGAAGCACTGTACTGTGACTAGAATGAAAATACACATAAAGCACTCATTCTAGAATAGAAGCTTTTGAGGCTGTATCTGTGGATAAATAGCATGTAGATTACTACTTTTTTTTAAAGTTCCAGACAACAAGGGGAAAGCTGGTAACACTAGATCTTATTAAGATTTTAGAATCTTTTTTCAATTTTAACTAAAATGACATTTAGAGTTGATTTTGAGGTGACACTTGAAAAAAATATCTGAGTAACCCCAAGGAAAAATAGAAGAGTTTCCAACATTACAACTCCTCAGTAACACTGAACAATGTTATTAGCCAAGTATCACAGACTGAGCCCCAAGACTGAGGCCCTTTCCACACTACACTGTATAGTGCTATTATCCCACCTTCGACATCCTGTGGAATTCTGGAATTTGTAGCTTAGGAAGAGGCATTTAGAATTCTCAGCCAGAGAGCTTTTTGGTCTCAGTAAACTGCAAATCCCAGAATTCCACAGAACGTTGAAAGTGGAATAATAGCACTATAACAGTGTCGTGTAGAAATGGCTTGAGAGAACAGAGGCTTGTCAAAAGAGGGATTTTGAAATCTGACTTTGCAACTGAAGTAATATTTGAACCAAAGACTCTGCTATTCCACTTTAAACTTTCAGCCACTCCTCCATGCCAATTTTCTTAACGGCTCCTTGTTACTGCAGTCTAGGCCTACCTGGAGATAGCACCCAATATCACTTTGATATCAAACCATTCGGCTTTCCCCTGCCATCCCGCTCCACGTGTTTGTGAGGCCACCGAAGAAGCATGCAAACAGGCACGGCCGATAACTGCCGAGACATTCCTTTCTCCATCTAGGAAGGCCAGACACAGTCGGTTCGTCGCTTCAGGGACCTCTCCGGCAAACACCTCATTAAGTATGCACAGTACTAACAAAGGCTTCCTGGCCCAAGCAGGCTACTGGACAAAGGTTGTGCTGTCCACTGGTAAGTGGCATGCATTTGCATACTGGCTACACCATTGTTAATTCGGCTTTGACTCAATCATGCAAAGTTGTGACCTTTCTGAGACATTGTCTCGCACCCAAAACTCATTGTTGTCCCTGAGTAAGGCACAGCCTGCAGTCCCAATTCACCCTATAAAAACCCTCGATTCCGAGACCTTCCTCGGATCGCTCGGCCTGCTCCAGAGGTCTACCCCGCCTTGCTGCCGCATCATTTGGCGAGTCCCCAGCTAATCGAGCTGAGTTTCTTCTCTGCACCCCCAGATTCTCCGCAAGGTCCAGGATGACGAGACAGGTGTCGTATCACCCATTTTCCCAAAAGTCCCTATCCTTAACTCAAGCTCTATTTTCTTAGCTAGCTGTGTGATTGTGGTGTCTCTAATATTTGTCTGTCTGCAATAAAGCATCATTTTCATTACTGTACATCTGTGTGGCTGCTTGGCTGACCTGACCCCGCAGACATTGGGTTGCAAGATCCTCCTAAGTTACCATGCCTCTCGCTAGCTTAAGTGAGTGCTCCAGCTATTTCCCCAAAATTGTGTGTTGTTGTTTGGTTATTTAAGTGTCCCTCCTGGGACCCCCAGAGAACAGGGTAACATCTTTCTTCATTGAACATACCACTTTTGCTTTATTTGTTTTGATCAGCCAAATCTAAGCTGCCAACTGCTACCTCAGGGACATTTTCTTTTGCCACACCAGATTATGCAATGAACAGATTCATCGACTGAATATGGTGCTTGAGTTCAAAACTAAAGTAAAGACCAGTCTTCTGACAGGCCTGTCCAAATAAATCTTAAATTACAACTTCTAAAGTATAAATTGGTCATTTTTAATATGTGACTTGAACACTGGACTGCAACCCTGGAGACCAGCGTCTGGCCACTGAGTTTTCTAAGCTCCCTGCCGTGAAAATACTAACCTGTTGAATGTGTATTCCTTGCTAACTACTACTTTGTATTCAACCATTGTATAAATGGGGCTACTTTCTATCCAGGCTTAAGTACTAGTAATTACTGCTTCATTGTAATCCATAGGCCACTGGCTGTTACATTGTGTTTTATGATTGAGTGGAGTGGGAAATGAAAATGAAGACTGGCAGTGCTGGGATGTTATGAGACCAAAGCCCCGTGAAGATTGGGATAGGAGAAATAAGAATGAAGGGTCACCCTGGTCAAGGTTGTATGTGATTGTGGCCAGCACTAGCCGGGGAAAATAAGAGGGGGAAAGATACATGAAGGGATTTATGGCTCAGACCAATTAATGCTTTGTGCACCTAAACTTGTATTGATAGCCTAAAAATGATGCATGTTGTATGTATGGACCTCCAGTTTCAGCAACTTCTATGGAAGTGTGCAGTGCTGCTCACGCTTATCCATACAAAATAAGCTTCTGTCTACCTCAGAGAGTTTTGTCGAATGTCAGTTATCCAGGATATGACATCAGGGTTCAGTTCCCCACTCATGGAAACCTAGTGGGTGACCTTACACACATCACATACCATCAGCCCCAGAAAACTCCATGATAAGTGATAGAGTTGCCTTAGTGTTCCTAAGCTGGAAACAACTTGAAGGTACACAACAAATTTGTTTTATATTCTGTTTTAACTGACGGTACTTTTTTTTTTAATAAACTGCTGTTTTATGTCCAATGTTGTATTTTATTCTGTCATTGTTCCTAACCGGATGCATAGAGAGATGTGGGTAATAAAATATTGTTATTGTTCATCATCATCATCATCACCACCACTACCATCATCATCATCATCAAATTTCTGGGTGGGATTAAGGAGCTGGGGGCTCTGGAAACATTCATTTTAATAAATGAAAGTTATTGTATAACTTAAACCCATTCAAAAATGCATTTATTATAAGCAACTCAAGGCATTCTAGGCTATCTTATATTTCCATTGCAAATTCACTTGTCTGACTTACTGTTTCCTTGTTTACTCCATTTGGTCCATGCTGCTGATGTAAGGAAGATAATTTTTCAAAAGCCAAGAGGGATAGTAAGGCAACTTGCTATGTTTGAACAGCTTGCAACTTTTCTTTTTGTCTGAGAGCTCTTTCTCAACAGGGCTAGCCTGACCCTCAACAGGGTCAGCCTGAGGCAATTGCTTCAAGCAGCTGATAGTGGTGGATTCAAAGCAGTCCTCTCATTATTCCATCTGAGCCATTACCTTCTCCTGGAGGATACAACTATGTGCACCACACTAAGCTAGCCTACTGGAGGCTAGCGGAGGATGCAATTTCATTGCCACTCTTCAGTAGGTAGTCCAGGAAGTTTTTGCACATGGAGTGTGGGAGAGGCACTATCTTGTCCTTCAACTCAATCAGCAAAATATGCTGGGTGGTCACTTCTCCCCAAACATGCTTTCTACCAGGAAATAGCTTTGAGAAATAGCATTCCTTACCCTCCTTGTAAGAGGAAGGCAGAGCCTTTCTATCACCAGGTCCTGTTATTCTTGTTGTTGTATGCCTTCAAGTTGTTTCTGAATCATGACAACCCTAAGGCAAATCTGTTATGTGGTTTTCTGGGGCTGAGAGTGTGTGATACACCCAAGGTCACCAGTGGGTTTCCATGGCCAAGCAGGGAATCAAACTGTGGTCTCCAGGTTTGTAGTCCAATGCTCAAAGCATTGTACTATACTGGGTCTAAACTTCCATGTCATTTCTCTCCAACACATGAGGCCAACAACCCAGGGACAAAGTCTACCATGTTTAACAGATCAGGAAGGCCAGGAGCATAAAATAATGTAAGCATAGAGACATGAAGAAGAACCAGTATAACTATTGTCTGGAAACCTAAATGAATGACCAACTTAGTGGAAAACAGAGACAAAATAAGCATCCTAGAAGAAAAAACAGAAAGGGAAGAAAGGATGAAAGAGAGAAAACTGGAGCAAAGCTGTTTAGGGTGGATATTTGCCCAGCCCCCAAAGACAACTCAGTTTTATAGCACTGTCTCCATATTTTTGTCACACAGTGGTCATCCAAGAAGCCATTTCAAAAAGCTGAGGAGCACAGAAAGAAGGAAACCAAGACCACTTGCATTCTGTTCTGAGAAGCTGCAGGTTGACTCTTCTCAAACATCATCCGAAAGTCATTCACCAGGCAGAAGAAACTCACACTATTAAGAATCCGTGACTAACTTTTCTCACTTTTCCCTTCCATCACCACCCCCTTTCCTTTTTCATCATGTTATTTTAGATTGCAAACTTGAGGGCAAGCACTGCCTTGTATTGTTATTAAGGGAGAACCTTAAGTTTGGAGAACCTTTCAGCTGTGGAAGAGGTTGTAAATGCTATTTTACAATAAATCAGTAAACATAGCAGTTTTCAAAGCAGTAGCTGTGTTTCAGCATAAAAAGAAAAATCCAGCAGCACCTTTCAGACTAACTGAATATTTTAGAGTGAAAGTTCATGGATCTTAATCCTCTTCTTTATCAAAGAAGTAGATTGATATCCATGAAAACACAGACTAAAATAAATTTGTTAGTCTCAAAGGTATTGCTAGATTCCTTTTCCCTACTTTTTTTCCTTCTTTATCAAATAATGACCCTTTCCCATCATTGAATGACTATCTGTGTAGACTTTAAAAATCAAAATATTGGGCAATATTTCTTAGGGCAATAGTTCCTCCAGTGTTTATCATTGCATTTTTGCTGCAGTGGTATAGCAAAGGCAGGGTTTGTAAGATCAGACTGGTGGGACGTTTTGATCAGCAGAGACAATAGTGCCATTTCCCATCCACTCCCCATTCACCCTAAGTCTAGTTGCAGTCTTCATAATAGCTGGAAGAAGTGGGTGGGTGAGTGAGAAGTATTTTTTCCCAGGAACAAGATGTTGTGAGCTGTGCCTGCTGAGATGCTAAGAATCTGCAGTTTGCCTGATCTTGAAGGGCCGGTTAAAATCCATTCCCTTTACAAAAGACCTGTTCCCAGTGGAGGTGAAAACTGCAAGTGCTGATTTTTTCAATGTGGATTAAAATGACTGACAGGGGTTTTTTTGGACTCTTCTTGAGGGTGTCACTAGAGGGATTATCATGATGAGTGTCTGCACTGTAAAATTTACCACTATGCGCTGTTGGTGCTATATGACTCCCAATATTATCCTGCTTCCACAGTCATCCATGTGCAAAAATGATGTTTTCCTTTGATAGGAGGGCTGCTAGGCAGAGAGAAATTCAGTTTGGTTCAGTTCAAATGCCCAACTGGCTCATTTAAACACTACAACATTTGACCTTTTCAAGTACTTCCCTCCAGCATTGGGAGAGTGACTGGAATTTACTACTGAACCTGGGGAAATGCAGTGTTCAGTGAAATATACTCTCTTTTTTTTTTCCCATGTCATAGCCTGAGCTGGATATCAGGAGCCCAGTAACAGCTCAAGGCTCTCTTTTGCCATTTAGAAGAGGAGGAAAAGGAGTTCACTGCCTCCTGAGTGCCATATTTCATCACTCTGACCAGACAAATATTCGTGATTGGAAACACAGCATGCGGAGGGTATTTGAAGGCCTTTCTGGCTGGGAAGTCAGATTAATTTCCACCCACTTTGAGAAGCATGAAAGTGAGTCCAAACGCAGTTGCAATGAAGAAAGTAGAGTAACTACATTGCATATAGGCTATTTCTTTCAAAGGTGTACTGCAGAATAAGTATGCTGTATCTTTTCATAACCCATGGATATGCAGTCACCCCAACTGGACAAGAAATCAGTTCCACTTTACTCATTATTTTGGGTGAAGAAGTGTAGTGGCAAGTTTATTAACATAGGGGGATTTACTTCTGAATAAAAAAGCATAGGACCGAATTACATTAAGGACTGGTGACATGACTGGCCTGTTTATCGCAGCCACTTTGTTTCTCCCTTGCCTATGGGAACACCTCCCCGCAAAAAAGGATATAATGTGGTAGCACAGATCACATTTGAGATTTTCTTTTTGTCTTACATCTTAGAAGAATGGGACTGTAAAGAGTTATAATACTCTGACAGTTCCATGTCTCTGTAACACCATCTTCAGTCACTAGGTGGCAGAGATTAAGTAGAATCATGCCTAAGTTATTTATTTTTCCAGAGGTTATTTGGACTAATCAGGACAAGAAGACTCTGGTAATGGTGATGGAGCAGAGTGAGTAAAAGGGAAAGGCTGAACAAACACTTGTGTGGAGAGATATAAAGGTTATCAAGAAAGAATGAGATTGGAGGCTGAGTAGAAGAGGAAAAAAAAACAGAGGGGAGGAATAAGTACAAAGGTAGTGAGGTACTAAGAGATTTATAATCTTTGAAAAACTGGGTAGTTCTGCCAATAATATCAAATTCAGCTTTCAGACAATGCCACTCTAACACAAATGTCAGAAAAAAATATGGATCAAATTTCAGCCCATAAACAGGCCCATAAGATCTCCTGCTAGTATCCCACTGTAGACACGTCTTAGCTGTTAGTACAATTTGCTACATCCGCCATATATAAAGAATGTATGTATTCCCTTATTCCTCTGCTTGTGAGTCCAAACTAAGCAGCACCATGTGCCTTCAGGGCAAGACAACTCTGACAAGGCCATAATCTAATTAAGTTCCCATTTTGCTATCTTCCTCTGAAAAAGTTATTGAAAAGAGAGGAGAGAGAGAGAGCGTGAGAGCATAAGATCTTCATAATTAACATGCAGCAGCATCTGTCATGCAGGGAGCAGGCACTGTTATAATAACTCAGGAGTCAATAATTCATAAACCATAATGCATTATTAATCAATTATCGAGGCCCGAATTACATTTAATGAGATTAAGCTGATTGGAGCACTAAGCTGTTTGAAACGTATTGATTTAATCAATGTGCTTAATTAAACTGTGTACATTTTTCCTCACAATCATTAGTTCGCAATATCTAGTGAAAGTGGTCTTTCCTTGCTGCTCCATATTCTCAGCAATTTTTTGCCAATCTTAATTGCAAGGGGTGGAGCAAAATGGTATTTAATTAAAAGGAACAGGCCCTTCTTTCTTCAAAATAAAAATATGGCTCTCTCAAAAGTGGTAGATTAAGAGCTGGCTTTCGTGGATCATCTCCAGGCAGGGGCAAATTCCCCAGCTTTGGGGAGCTCAACTCCAGGCAAGAGGAAAAGGCTGTGTGAAAATCTCCTGTTTGGCCAGTAAAGCAGCAGTTTGCTACAATTTGCAAGGCTTAACTGATTTCTTGTGCAACTTGCAAAGACTCTGCAGGCAGTCTGTGTACATAGTTAGCTTCGACCTTCCCTCCCAATCATTGTAGCTACAGGACTGTCCCTCCACTCTGCTCTGCATTCACCTTCTGACTTGAAACATATAGACTAGATTAAATGTTCCTTATCCCATCTCCTCAAAGGATTCATTCATTAAATATATTTATTCTATTAGCCAAAGGCCATGACAGTATACACGATGATATATGGAATATTTAAGATAAAAAGTCCAAAAGTGCAAAAAGGCACATCATAATTTTCCATGGAGTAACCAAAATTATTACTCAGATAGCATAATGGTTAAAACAATTCAAACTACAGGTAGATTTTGTTACCATGTCTTACATCCCATCACAAAGCATAGCACAATTGGCAAGAAATATCAGTTAGTTGGCATAAAATATTAAAAACTGAACACTTATGGCTGGGAAACACGCAGCAAGCAGGAGCCTGGCTGTACACCTGGGCTAGGTCAGCATGAACAGTTAAGCAAGAAAGCCCAGAGTAAACAGACTTCCAGTAATCGCGTCATGACCAAGCATCTAAATACAATAGTCAGCGAAACTGCCCAGGAGTATCAGGCAAGCACCTCTACTGTGCACATTTCCTACTGACACCTTTCCTATTTACATTATCCAACAATGACATTAAGAGGCTGTCAGGATTCCCACCAATGCTTCGTCACCCAAATTAATACAGTCAGTCCATTCCTGATCCCTTCTGTTTATCCTGCCAGAGAACCATTAACACTTGACCCTTCAGGGTGGGAAAAGAGTATAAAAACCCGAGCTCCAGCCCACATAATTTTGCAACATGGTGTTTTGTGCCAGCAGCCAGCCCAATACTTACAGCTATCTAATTAGAGCCTGTTATCAGGAGGCAGTGAGCAAAGTTTGTCTTGGTCATTTTGCAGTCCGAGTTCACAGTAAATCCAGAGAGAGAATCCAATGGCCAAATCCATAGACAAGACAAAGGTCAGGGTTTCTAAGAATGCAAGCAAGGAAGCTGGACTACTTCCACTGATAGGAACAGTTGGCTGCAACAGCTTCCTCCCATTCTTGTCTCTTTTTATATAGGCTTCACATCTTTCACAGCTGTTGACCCAATTAACAAGTCTTCATTATATAAATGCTCTGAGACTCATGGGCTCTCCCTTTTCCACTTACACTGGCTGCTGTAAGTATTGTCCCTCTTATGTCTCTGGGATGTGGCTATTGGGAAGGGTCCTGCATAAGTCTGGGGACAGGGGTATGACACACGGCAGCACAACAACATTCTAGCACTTTGGGCATCATGCTGTACCCCAGACTCTCATTCCTTCATGCTACCCCCAAACTCTGAGACACCTTTCTTCCATCCTCTGCTTCAGGACCAGTAAATATCACCCCATACACCTGAAATGTCTCTCTACCCAACTTTCCCCCAGTTAAAGCATATTTGTGCATATTTTTCCTGTTGTATGCATCTCAATGTCTTTAAAGTATATGTTTGGTTTTCTCCCTGTTTTATTTCTCTAAGACACACTGTAAACTATGGAAATGTGTGAGTTTCCAAGGCAAAGTGCTCTTTCTTTTGCCACAAGTCTTAGGAAATACCTGGCCCTGCTGGCTGAGAGAGATACACATAGTTGCTGTGGGGGGGGGGATATTTCTAAGCTCTAGAAAGAAGTTTGTGTTGCTGTCAACAGGATTCCCTTCCAAATACACAAAACAAAGATTCAAGTTTCCCATGCTTTTGTTCTTAGAGGAATTAAGTGGGTCTTCATCAGTTGTGTCATGACAAGGCTAGTATTTTATAGGTCAGACTCTTCCCACTGTTGTGACTTGACACATTCTTCCTAGCCATGGCATCCTTTAGGAATGCTGGACTCAAAACTCTTATAATCTCTGGCAAAGATGGAAATTGTAATACAATGTATTGGGAGGCACCAGTCCAGAAGAACTCTGTTTAGGGACTGTGCTATAATAGGAAGTTATCCTATCTCTTGCTTCCTATAACTCTATCTTCTGCAGTGAGGATTTTCTGTAGAGATGAGAGCAAGGATGGACAAATCTATCAGTTTTGCATTGACCCAGATTCATATATTATTCTAAGAGCGAAATATTCAAGCCCTCTGCCTGTCAGCTTTGTTTCTTCTTCTTCTTTTCCTTCTCCTCCTCCTCTTCCACCACCACAAAAGATTTCAAATTTCAATAAACTACATTCAAAGTGGATACCCTAGATGAGTCCAGCCATAGACAATCACATTACAGGTATGTCACAGATACATGCAGCAAGTTATTTTTTTCTTAAACTAACTTATACCTGTTTAGATAGATAGATAGATAGATAGATAGATAGATAGATAGATAGATAGATAGATAGATAGATAGATATCTTTTCTTTATTATTTATTGTTATTTATTGTTTTTATAGATACTGTATTGCTTAATCCCTATAACAACACATTCTTATTTGTATTTTCAGTCCTCTAAATCTGCTCGCACTAATTTTCTCCATTTCTTGTCCCATAACTGCACCACTTCTTCCCAGTCTTCCCTAACTTGTCTTAAAGTTTGGTTGTCTAATAACATACTTAGTTTATTAATTTGGTACAAACCACACAGTTTTAGTACTGACTCTTCTTCTGAATGAATCTCATTAACTTTACATTTTTAGCATAAATCAATCTAGCTGCGGTTACCATATACCACAGCACTATATCATATTTCTTTAGGTTCTTAATATGTACTTCCTCTCACATATGCAGCAAATACAGTTCTGGGGACACTGGGTATTCAGATTTTAATGTCTTTGTTATTAATACATGGATGCCTTTCCAGAATTTCTTAGCTTTATTACATTGCTACCCCACATGATAACAAGTTCCTATTTTTTTCCTCTGCATTTCCAACAATCATTTTTAATACACCTTAGCTAATTTATACAGTGTAAGATGACACCTATAGAACATTTTATAATAGTTTTCTTTTAAGACAGAACATTTAGTAAATTTCAGATTCTTATTCCAGTTTTTCCCCAGTGTTCAAATTGTATGTGTGACCAATAGTCTGAGGCCATCTATCATGTTCTTCTTTACTATTTCTTGTTCCAGTTCTAACCTCATTAATATTTTGTATAAATTTATTATATGATTATTCTTTTCTAAGATTTTGACATCAAATTCATTTCCGTTATCCTCTATTCCTTCTGTTTTTAAGCATATTTTAAATCTTTCCCACATTTGTCTATGAGATAACCAATTGCACAATATATTTGTAGTTCTTCTCTTGATTTCATTCTGTCTCCATTCAGTACATCCTTATATGTCAACCAATAATCTGAATATAAATTTTCCTTTTTATGGAAAGCTGCATGTAGTGATAGCCATAGTGGAATTTTCAAATAAAAACTCCTGTAGCAAATCATAAAGACACTCTTGTAAACAGTAGGAGATGAGTAACATGGAAATAGAGATAGGTCTCAAAGTCATTAGTAAATCCATGCCAGACAGTTCAAGACAGCAGAACACATTACAACTCAGATCCCTCAGAGAAGTGAGCCAGGAAACAAATTCAGTGGTCAAAGCCACATAATGCAGAATTTGGTAATGTAATAATACAAATACACAATTTTCTAAATAATATTTACTGTTAGTGTGCGTTCACTTAGCTCCATGCAAGACAATAAAATCAGAAGCAGAGATATACAACCACCTTTTCTCACTTCTTTATGCACACTAAAAAAAAAAACCCACGTCCTGAAGACTATGTGAAATGTTTGAAAATAAAAATGTTAGCATTCACACATGCTTCAGAATGCCTGAAGAGGGGTAGAAGCATTCTCTGTCTGTCTGTCTGTCTGTCTGTCTGTCTGTCTGTCTGTCTATCTGTCTATCCCTTCCTTCCTTCCTTCCTTCCTTCCTTCCTTCCTTCCTTCCTTCCTTCCTCCCTCCCTCCCTCCCTCCCTCCCTCTCCCCTTTCCTTCCCCCAAATAAACTTGGCACCTCCCAGCTTATTGATCTTCCGTCGTATGTTCTCCATACAGAGCTCCATTTACAGCCATTACACTTCCCACCACAGCCCTGTTACTTTCCCTATGGCTTGACAGCCTACAGATGGGGCCAGGGTAGATAGGTAGTGAAACTATTGAGGACAAGGAAAGGTAATATAAATTAGCATGCAAAATTTTCCGTGGGGGGCAGACATACATAAGGAATCATACACGAAAACGTAAGAATATATTTGCCACTGTCAAAAGTGTTCACAAAAATAAGCTCTGTCCTTTTGGCTCCGTTTTTTCATTGAAGCTAACAAGCAAACACAGTTACCACTTTAGCGTCTTTACTTAACTTGGGCATTAAATGCCTGACTCTGTGACAGTTTAATTTCTCCCTTTGGTGCAATTCCCAAGCTATAAGATGCAGCTCAAATATCATGCAAAATACAATGCTCTACTTATTGTAGCAGACCAGTCATGGGCAGAAACTTTATTGCGGTTGATAATGCAAGAAGCAATCACAGATTCTCATTCAGATTCCTAATTCCAAAATAACCACACAGCATTGTGGTGTGTTTATGGAGGTGGGAGGAACATAGCACTGGAGTGAGATGGAAGGGGCAAAGCCACTCATCTCATGGCCCTTGAAAATTCAGTATGCTTGAAACAGTATACAGGAGTATTTGAGAGACAATGAATTCTGTGATGGCACTCTATTTTGTTAACACTCAGGTGAAGACAGAATGACATTTTAATAATCAGGTTCATGTAGCTTGAATAGCCGATCCATATCTCTAAAATGAGAAAAGGACAGGGTGTTGGGATGTATAAAACATGTAAGTCCCAGTAGGTCTGTGCATAGAAGATGAATACTGGGATGGTTTCTTACTCCTCACTTTCCCATGTTCTATTACTGATAAGTAATAAGCAATTATTGTAAAAACCTAGGAGGAACACAGCACTCAAGGAGCCCTGTGACAAAAATTATAAATCACTACAATACTTGTAAATCGCCAGTGGTCTGCATCTAGGGACTCTCATGCTCAGACAGACATGCCTCACTTCCGGTAATACAAGGGCATTTCAAAAGCGGAGGAAATGGACGACCTCATGCTGACTGCTCCACAGCACCATCTTGATAATGGCCAGTAGACGTATTTCAATATGCCAGCCCAACAGAGATAAGATGGACCTATATAGGGAGCCTATGGGTCCCTATTGGCTTTAGATAACTGCTGCCCCATGCTGAGAACCCCATCAACCAGACTGGTTTCCCTACTGCTCTAGACCCTGCTTGGTCCCCTTGTACTGCTACCTTTCAGGGTCATGACTACCTAGCTATACTGGATATTTCTGTTCCAGGGGGCAATTAACAGAGCAAATTTCCTGCCTTTGGAATTCTGAACTACATTGCCTGTCTTTGGTCTCTTTGACTGCTTTCTTTGGATTTGTGATGGCTCTGAAAATACTAATGCTCTCAGACAATTCAAGGTCAAGCTCTACAATATGCTTAGCTTAAGGAGTGCTCCCTCAATGAGTGTGAGACATCTGTTTGTCACAGCACATACAGGTGCCTACCCTCACCTATATGTCATTATCTTATATTTAGCATGCTTTCTTTTGAGTATTATTGAAAGGTAAGTCTGATTGCTGAGGCATACATCTCTGAAGAAATCACATTGTTAAAGGGAAAATAAGCTAATCCTTAAGAAGACATGTGTCTTCCCCAATACATAGGTTAGCCAGAATCACATTCTTCTCTGATCTTTAAGGCCAAGCAATTGGATGGTCTGCCCCAGAGCTGGCTATCCCATTAGGTCCTCCAGATGTTTAGATCTATAATCCCCACAAGCTCCAGATCAGAATGTTAAAGATTATGGGAGTTGTAGCTCATAACACTCAGAGAGTCAAAGTTTCCCCATCAGCAAGTCTTAGGTAATGGAATGGGAGGGATGGCAGTAATATATGTTGGAGAGCAGAACTGTGTGTTCCACATGCCTCACCCTGAAATCTCTTAAGTTCCTTCAATTTCCTCAGATGTAATGCAGGTTATTGGTCTATCAACTTCTGCAAGTGAAGTGCACAGTGGAGCAGGAGCATCATATCCTTCATTTCAGGCAGACAATCCTCTTATGTCGGTGCTGATCTAAACCCACTGGGTTCTGAACACATCTATAAATGTTTTAATGTAAAAAGGAAATCTAGGGTGGTCTACATGCCATTTCTTTCTATCCTTCACAGCTATACCACCACCAAGGACCTATTAGTGTATCTCCTTGGCCAAATAAACTCCCCTACCCCTCAGCATACTGGCTTTCCACCAGAAATACAGAAACGAGCATAACATACCCTTAAGCCAAAGCTGAGCATAATAGCCACTGTACTCTGAGAATTGCATTGAATACATGGATTAGAAAATGTTCTATAAGAAAAAAGAATTACCGCCTTTTGGAAATAAGACTAGGACAGTGACAAAGTTTCTCTAGGATATTAGTAAGGATGGAGAAAGTTCAGTTCATGATCCACATGCACTGCAGGACTCTACTTCTGCAGTACTCCCAAGCCATCTACCAGCTTGTTGAAGCCCTTCCCAAGACTTCCTCCCATTTGGGGGTGTGATTTTTGCCCTGAACTGGTACCAAATCCCAAAACATAAAAAATGTAGGTCAACAACCTTTCATGCAACTCAAACACATCCAAGCTCCATAACTTAATTTTCAGCAAGATCCTGGTCTAAATGGTGAATGGGATTTTGGCTGGGATACAGCTCATAAGGAAGGTATGTTTGGCTGCTATGGGGGGGGTGCACTTTGTGTGAGTCAAGACGAAATTAGCTCCTAACACCATCCATTTGCTCATTACATCTGGTTAGGACTCAAGGAAATTGAGAGCCAAAAACATCCAGAAGGCCACAGTTGCCTTTGAAATGGCTGCTGAATTTTTGCAAAATTTGAAATGGTTCCTGCATTTTTGAAAAATCTGGCTGTTGATCCTTGTGAAATAAAAGCAAAAAGGGCCCCATGCACACACCTCCTTGCCCTCTAGATTAGTGACTTGTCAAAACAGCTTGGGAAGGAAGCACAATTGTTGCTCAAAGCCATACAAGGAAAAAAGAGGGTGGGGAGAATGAAATGCAGTGCGTCTCCCTAAAGCTATAATTAGCCAAGCTGCTTAAATGAAACAAAAATGTGCATGATTATTCAGCCTTGCCCAGAGGCAAGCTTGTAGCACACAACATGGCATAATTCCTTTCTGCCAATTACCCAACAAATCGAATGGATTGCATCCTTGTAGGAGCACTGTTATTATAATTCCTGAAGTGTGCCCTAGCCAACAAGCAGGTATTGCTCCATGTACTTTGAAGTAACCATCCTCTATGAGGTATGGACCTAGTGTACAGTTCTTTTTCCACCATCTCAAGAAAGGCAGGCCTTTGAGGTCCCCTGCTAAGCTCCTCATTGTCTTGCCAAGGGTTCGGTTGGTACAAATGGGCAACCACTTCAAGAAGGATGTTGACAACATAGCAATCCTGGGAAGGTTTTTTTAATACAGCAGTGAAAATGAGTGGGCAGCTTCAGTTTATCCCAGTCTTGAACTGGGGCATTTTGATCTTTTTAAAAAAAAAATGGCAGGAGGACAGGGTATAAATATACTAAATAACAATGTCAACAACCCTGTTGTACATTATTATGAGCTGCATACTGCTTTTTGTCAGCTACTTTGGGTCCCACTCCAGGTGAAAGGTGCCATTTAAATTAAATAGGTAAATAAATAAATAAATAAGTCCTCCAACATTTCACAGGTGCAGCAAGGACACGTGTGGCCAAGCAACATCAGAGTGCAGTCAAAATGGTCAAAGTTATTAATGAGGAATAGCACAAAAAATAGGAGCTGCTGCAGCAATTTGATTTTGTCTGAGCCTTCTGGGAAAGGCATGCTTATGCTACCTCAGCTGTTCTCTTCCTGCTTTTGCCCTTTGAACTCAGTCTGCAGCAACTGAAGTAACCTGAAAACAAAGGGGGGATATGGGAGGAAGAGAAAGAAATTGGGAGTCTCTGAAAAAATTGAAACAACAGAGGATTAATCAGGACTGTCCCTGCCAAACTGGGACAATTGGAGAGTATGGCACTTCCACTTGTGCTGAGCATCCAAATAGACTGGAGGAACACAAACAATAAAATGAACAAGGCTTAAAAGCATTAGCAACTTACGAAACTGCTCCAGGTCATCAGTGCTTTCTGATTCAGGCATAGCAGTGATGGTGAGCAAAGGGCAAGGGTTTCCTCTTAGAGTATGGCATAGAGTTTGCCTCCGAAAGAAGATTTTCTTGGTGTTTGTGCTTTGCTCCAGGATGTCAAGATGAGACTGCAAAAACAAAAGCAGACACAAGAATAAGAACATATCAAAAGAGTCCAAGATATGAACAGAGGAACCTGTCTTATCCAGAATCAAACACAGGTCCATCTAGCTGGCTATTGTCAATTCTGCCTGGTAATGCCTCTCTAGGATTTCAGATTTTTCCCCCTAGCTCTACATCAGGAGTGTCCTCCAAAGGTCATTCTAAGGCCTCACCGCTTCCCAGCCTCCACTTGTTGGCATGGAGGACTATTTTGTCATATTTTCTGCTCCCTTGAGTTATTTTAGGCCCAGAAGAGGCTTAAATAGAAAGCAATTTGAAAGTTGGCTTCAAGTTTACTTCATGTTACAAAATGCTCCTCCAAGGACTGAAACAGCCAAGGGGAAGGAACATGGCAAAATTGCTCCCCCACCATGTTTGAGAGAACATCTGGTGGTAACATTGAAATAAGCATGGTAAAAAATTGGGGATAGGGTGGAATGGGAGTGTGGATCTTCAAGGTTCTCTTGGGAGCCAATGTGATCCTCAACCCCAACCCACTTGCCCATCCCTATGCTAAATGGGGATCCCTGGTTTCCCTGCTGGTCTCCTTTCCATGTACTAACCAGGCCAGACCCTGGGTAGTTCTTGAAATCAGATAAGACTGGTTGTCTGACTGGTGATCTAGTCCAGCACCCCAACGAAAACGAATGGACTAACTGAATAGTACATTGCAGACAATATTGCTCTTTTGGTTCCACAAGTATGGCACCCACTATTGGTCAATGTCATTGTGTGAGTCTTAATTTGAGTATGAGACAGAAGAAGATAAGGAAGCTGTTTTAATGAGTGAACAGAAGATTGCACAAGTAAGGAAAGGCTATCTCCATGGCCAGTGTATCTTCTTTCAAGCAGTCACTGGACACCTGTTTGTCCATTTGTGGGCCTCAGAGACTAGCCATGAAGTTTGAGACTCAACTACAATGATCTCTATCTTGATTGGTTGGGAGACATATAGTTCCAGATCACAATACATGGATGCAATTTTGAGGTAGCAAGCAGGCCAAATTAAGATCTCCTAGTCATATTCCCCAGCACAAGAGGGGGTAATACACAGTTCAAATGTGGCCCTTGCAGCCATTTTTGAAATCCTCCTCACTCTAAGAGGGCATACTGCTACCACTGCTGAATCTAATACTATAGTGGCAACAATGGGAAAAACAGTGCCACTCTTGCGCTACATTTGTCAAAAGTGAAGGTGTTTGTTTAAGGCAGTGCTTTTGACTGGTGGGGTAGCACTGGGACAGGGAGAGGCTCAGTCCTCAGTGGCTTTAGGTGATGGCAAGATGGACCTTGGAAGCCTCCCATCTCTGCTCCAGGGAAAGCCCATAGCTCAGTAGCAGGGTTCATATTTTGGATGAACAAAGTGAAGCATGGTTTCCCCACCCCAGTTCTTTGTTGACTGAAGGTTCTTTGCCTTATGCTTGTCAATCTGTAGCTAGACAGAGTTAAAGTTTACCATTCAGTTTACTATTTTGGCCACCTAAGTTCAAAAGGCTGCAAACAACAGACACTCGGATGGGGAAACTAACATCAAGAACCTCTTAAGAATTTTGTAAGGTTTAGATTTTTCAGAAAAATTGATACAAGAGGAGAATAAAAATGAGGCTTTATCTCTTTTATGTATTTATTAGGTAGAACAACTACCTTACGCATTTACACACTCCTTGTCACATATCACATTGACTTTCCCAAACGTTTCCAGTCTAGGCACATTATCTCTCATGGACATTTCATAGTCTAGGTACATCCTCTTTCATCTTAGAAGGAACATCTTTCATACTTATAAGGCACATGGTACTTGCAGTATATACATTATCTTCCTATAAGGAGAATTTCTCATACTTTAGTCATAGGTGCATTAATATACATTGCAATGTTTGATAGCACTTCAGTGCATGGTATTAATCTAACACAGCTACAATCATTGTTTTGGGGAATATTTGCAGTCTGTTCATACAGCATTGTAACTCTCTCTCTTAATTGGCATCTCAGATCAGAATATTGTAAAGTCAAGGTGTTTTTGCTATTCTGGGGATTGCATACAACATATGAAAAAGCCTGGTGGATGCAAACCGTGAGACCAGTGATGGCTCTTTTTTCTTAACTGCAATTGCCATCAACCAGTCATTGGCCAGGATCTCTAAAGTGCTAGAACCAAGAGGCTCAGAATGCCTTGCCTGGCTCCCAGCGGTAGCCTCCTCCTACCCTTATGTAGTATTTTCTGTCATCATTCGTAACTTATGCTTGTGCTGAGGATCTGACACTGAAATTGTTTAACATTTGGATTCTGTGTTGAGGATCTGATATTGTAATTGTTTAACATCTAGACCATATTCTCATATATTCAGGGATGACTTCTTATTTCTTTTTACCTGAAGGAGCAATTCATGCTGGACTATGTCAGAGCTTTCACTCTTCTTTAGACTAGTTCCATTTAGGCTAGTTCTTATATCATGTTCAACAAGCAGTACAGAATCATAGAGCTGGAAAGCACTGCAAGAGCCATCTAATCCTGCCATGTGTAAATATACAACAAAAAGCACTCCTGAGAGATGCCCATGCAACCTTTGTTTAAAGAAGAGTCCACCACCACTAAGACAGTCTAATTTACTTTCTAAAAGCTCTTACATTCAAGAAACCCTTCTCAATGTTTAGATAGAATCTTTTGTCTTTTGAATCCAGTGGCTCATGCTGTAGTCTCTAAAGCAACAGAAAACCAGTTTGCTCCATCATCTACATGACATGCCTTCAAATATTTAAGTATGGTTACCTCTTCATCTCTCAGTTTTTTCTTCTCCAAGCTAAACATATGCACCTTAAGCAATTCCTCACAGGGTTTCATTTCCAGAACTTTGGATCATTTTGGTCACTTCCTCTTGACATGTGCCAGCTTGTCAATGCCATTCTTGAACTGTGGTGACTAGAAGTGGACACAGCATCTAAGGTGAGATGAGGTCCAAAGCAGAGTAGAGAGGTACTACTACTTGGCTTGATCTGGACGCTGTACTCCTGTTGATCCAGGCCAGAATTATATTGGATTTTTAGGATTCATGCTTTTGGCTCATGTTTATCTTGTGGTCCACTAGGATCTCTAGATCCCTGTCTCAGGTACTGCTTTCAAGCCAGATGTTAGCTCTTCTACATTTTGTGGGTTTCATTTTTCTTGGCTAGATGTAGACGTAAATTTACCCCTGTTGAAATTCATTTCAGGATTTGATTCCAGGACCATTCTTAGCAAACATTTCTACCACAGAGAATAATCATTTTTAACACTCAAGTTCCAACCTACAAATTTGTGAATGTTACTGAAGTGCTTTATTACTATGGGCAAATCACAATGGATGGCCCATTACAAAAGACTTGGCTTGAAACCCAGTCCCTTCAGGTAAAAATGGAGAAGACCCAGGGAAACTGCTCACAGAAATGAGGCCAGATGGACAAACTGGCTCACTTCGTTTAAAGCAGCTTCCCATACACTTGTTACCATGGAAGCACATTAGCTATGATGGAGCTGTGTTCTGCAGAGTATTTTTGAAAAAGTTTGCTTTTTGATATAATTTCACTGAAAGTCATGAACATCTTCATAAATCCAAAAAAAATAAGATTTGTTTAAAAAAAAGAAACGTGCCTAGAGAGCAAAATTGAGGGGTTCAGCTATGAGCACTAAGGAGTCACAAAATGCTAGGCCCAGCTGGCTCTAGAGCATCATTCCACATGCTTTTCCATGAAAGACACAATCATTCATCACAGATGCGGTTGCACAAGAAGTAGGCAGAAGCTGAGTCAGTACCACTGATTGTGGGTTTTGATCTCATGCACACTTCAGTACCTTCGCCTTGAGCAGAAATTCAAGCATTGGATTGCTTGGTTGTATATGCTGACTAGAGCTTGAGAAAGTTAGTTTTTCTTCTATTGCTCTCAGAATTCACTAGCCAGCATAGTGAGCAACAATGCAAAAGCTGTCCAAAGTAACCCTTTCAAGATTTGCTGCTGGGACTAGCCAACAAAAGACAGAGAGCACGCATGAGAGAGAAAGAGAGAGTTTGGCTGTTCATTCTGCCTGTGCCAGACAATTAAGCCTCACCTTTCACAAACCCCTTACAAATTCTGCCTTCTGATCCTGTCCAATTGCCATATTATTATTATTTTTAATCAAAAGGCAGCAAATCTAGACTCGCTTTGCTGCTACAGGCAAATGTACCTCAAGAACCTGCTTTATTTATGATTTTGAAGTAAATGCAGTTATTCATTACTCAAAGCAATGGCGATATTGAATTCTCACCCTTTGTGTGGTCTTCTCTCAGTGTGCATCGCTGTGCTGCAAATATGCCTGCAGTTATTAAATGTACATTAGATTATGATCAGTGTTTCCAAGTCACTATTTCCATATGGGATTTTATCATCTTTCCAAATGCATTGTACAGGTAATTGAGCCCTTGGGTTGCTAAATCACTTTGAATTCATTACTGGTTCGAAAGAAAGGTGTAGCGGGAGGGGGAGACCCACACATTTTGCAGGGACATATGCTAGAAAATAAAACCTAACCGTGCACATTCATGAGCTGGATTTTTGTCCACCATTCAGTTGGCAAAAATAGAATTGCTTTCCTAGGACAAAAAGTTAGCCACTCCAGCAGAATTTTTTTTTAGCTGACCAGGTCAAAATCATCATACGAAAGCTATCCATTGCAATCATGATTTGGCCAACATCAAGCATGAGTACCTCTGGTTACCTTAATAACACAGGAGAGACACCCAGTTCATTATGAACACAGTGGAGCAGCAAGCTGAAACTATTGCCTATTTCAGGAACATTTTTAGCATGTCACAAACTACCCATACCATCATCATCTTTATTTTGGCAGTGCTTGCAAAATTTTTCACTTACAGGAGCCCCACTTGTTGTGATTTAGGCCCTTTCCACACCATACCTCAACAGTGCATTCTTCCGTTACAATCCAGCATTGCCATTTCTGCAACGGTATTGGATCAGGAACGCTCTCTACCCCACCCTTTTGACTTGAGTGGATGAGTAGTGTTATTGCCACCAGTGTTCCCTCTGCATGACAGCATCATTGGCCTGCCCTTTTCTGTGCCTTTTCGCCACCCAACAGCTCGTGATTGGTCAGGGGTTTTTTTGGATTTTTTTTTTTTTTGTAAGCTGTACTAGCGCAGCAATGTTGTAACACCTTGACACACCAGCACACTATTGCAATTTCATGCTATAACACTAAAAATGTATTAAAAAATTTAAAAAATTGAGCAAAAGGAAAAATTTAAAATAAAAAAGAACAGGTGATAGATTTTGAAGTTACCACACCGTGGGAGTAGCTGAGGGAAGGACAACCTGAGCACACCCACAGCCCACTCACTGCTGGATCGGTGACGACAGGAAGTGCCTTTTCTAGAATCATAGAGTTGGAAGAGACCCCAGGGGCCATTCAGTCCAACCCCCTGCTAGGCAGGAACACCCATCAAAGCATTCCCAACAGATGGCCATCCACCCTCTGCTTAAAAACCTCCAAAGAAGGAGACTCCACCACACTTCATTGAGGCAGCATATTCCACTGCCAGACAGCTGTGACCACCAGCAAGTTCTTCCTGAGGTTCAGTTGGAATCTCCTTTCCTGTAGCTTGAATCCATTGCTCCTTGTCCTGGTCTCTGAAGCAGAGGAAAACAAGCTCATTCCCTCTTCGATATGGCATCCTTTCAAATATTTAAACATTGCTATCATGTCTCCTCTTTTAACCTTCTCTTCTGCAGACTAAACATCCCCAGCTCCCTAAGCCACACCTCCTATTCATTGACTTGAATTCCCCACACATCATCATCATCATCATCTTCTATTACATAACCAAATATAATTAAAAGGGAAGCCTAGTGTAAACAGTGATATAAACACAAATCTCTCCTTTTCTAAGGAATGATGGCAACTGGAGTGCTATGATGATAGTTCAAATTATGTAGAAGAAAGACTTCCAACAAATCTTAGAATCATAGAATCTTAGAGATGTCAAGAAACCACAAGGGCCAGCTCATTCAACCCATTGCCATGCGGAAATACGCAACTGCAGCACTCCTATAAGAATCCCATCCAACCATTATTTAAAAACCTCCAAAGGTGGAAAATCCATCACCCTCCAAGGCACTGTTGAACAGAGTTCATCCTAATGCTACGGTGGAATCTATTTTCTTGTACTTTTAATCCACTGCTTTGTGTTCTAGTCCTAAAACATCCAAAAGCAAGTCCACTCCACCTTCTGCATGATATCCCTTCAGATATTTAAAGATAATTGTAATATGACCTCTAAATCTTCTCTTCTCAAAGCTAAACATATCCAGCACCTTTAGTCATTCCTCACAAGGCTTGGTTTCCAGACCTTCAATCGTCTTGGTTGTCCTTCTTTGGACACATTCCAGCTTATCAATACCCTTCTTGAACTGTGCACAGTATTCCAGGTGAAGTCTGATCAAAGCAGAATAGAGTGGGACTACTACTTCCCTTGATTTGGACACTATACTCCCATTGATGCAGTCCAGAATTGCATTGGCTTCTTTGGCTGTTGCATCACACTGTTGCCTAGATCCTTTTCAGATATACTGCTTTCAAGCCAGGCATCACAATCAGGGATGAAAAAGAAAACTGGGCTTCCTAAAACACCATCTTCTAGATAAACAGGAAGCTTCCTTATATCAAGTCAGATCATTGTTCCATGTAGCCCCGTGTTGCCTACACTTACTGTCAGCGGCTCACCAAGACTTGTGACAGGAGCTTTTTCAGCCCCACCTGGGACTTTCTGCTACCAAGGCATGTGTTTCTGCCACTGAGCTTTGGCCCCTACACAAAAGCATTAACTCTTTTGCTTCCCAGTCAACTTTGCTTTTTCAGGGGGTGTTAATAGATTTAGGATAGATATCCCCGTCACTGGAAGCAAGACCCATTTAAATTAATGGGACCGACCTAAGTAGATATGGATCATGGTGCCTTATTAGGCTGAAAATACTTACTGGAACAAAGGTATGGGGAAAGTGTGGCATATAAGCATCTATTAGAGATGGAAAGAATATTCAAAAATAGAATAGCGGTTGGAAAACATGTTTCTTGAGTGTTGACAAACATGATGAGAAGAACTATGCACTAACAAGAATCTTTACAATTTGCCCTTGGGTATTTCCTGTGCAGAAAATGCTGTAATTGGGGATTTATTCTATGCAAAATTCACACACAGTCCTTTTGCATAAAAATACCATTTTCTGCACCAGAAATTTCTACGCAAAAGAACCAAGCGCATATTTTGTGCAGAGTAAACCTTGAATTGCAAATAGTTTTCAGAATTTTGGCAGTTTTGCAGACTTTTTCATATCAGAAAAAGAAATGCTAAAATTACTTGTTACTTCTTTCAAGAAGAAAATTATTTAAGAATTACATGCATGCTCCAGCCTCAAATAGCCACAGATCAGCTTAGACTGCCTGGGCTAGCTTTCTGCACTCCCAGATTTTCAGCAGATCTTCAAGAATCCATACGCTCTCCTGCCTGCCTATTGCTTGCTATAACCTGCAAACAGACTTCAAAGTTCTTTGCATTCAAGTAGCTCAGCAGGAGGAAGCCTGTACTCCTGCTCTAGCAAACAAGAGAAGGGCACAAAATCTTGCCCTTCACAGAAAAAGCAGAAAGTAGTGCAGCTACCTGGAGGTTTGCACTACTTCTTCAAACTGTGTAAGCAAACGGAATAAACACAGCACAGGGGGCATGGAGATTCCTGCCTTCGGTAGAATTCCATTTGAATTACAAGACCCCTAGGGCCCCCTTTCCCACACAGAGATGTGTATTTTCCTTTGACAAAATTCAGATTCCCTCAGCATCTGTGATTTTCCTGAAATACTGCAGAGAAGCATTCCTGACTTGAAAACATTGGTCAGAATGCTGTTGGGGATTTACATCTTCATAAGTGGACTCATGTCTGCAAGAATTAGAATTGGATGGTTCCATAACATCTGTATCCAATAAGGGGCTGCTGTTACGTTACTCCATAGAGGAGCTGGCAAAGTGACTGATGGCCAACAGAGCTGGAGCACAATGCGACTCAATGTGCTTCAGGCCATTTCCACATGACTGGGCTCTTGTGGGTCATTCCGTCACAGTCCCAGCAGGGAAGGGAGCACGACAGAAACACTCCCTTCCGCATGGGACTGACTCCCTGCAGAAGGGAGAGCAATGGTCCTGCCTCTTCCTTCTGCAGCATGCTTCCTGCCCTTCCGTAGGCCAGGTTGGTACAGGAGCATCACATGATCATGGGCTCTAAAAGGATTTTATCCGTTTAGCAAATACCCTGCAAGGGGACAGGATGGCAGTGGGCTGGTGACAATGTTGTGCGGAAGCACGACCAGCCAACTGCTGCCATCCTGCCCCCATAGCAGGACAGCCCCACCGTGTGGAAATGGCCACAGCTAGGGAGTCAGCAAAGGAGAAGGAGACTAAGCTCGACATGCTTGTAGGTAGAATAAATTTTATTCCTTAAAAAAGTCCAACATGTTTATATATTTTTGGCCTTCTTCAGGGACTGTATCAAAAACAAATGCCTGTTGTTCAGCTACTACATAAAAGTGAATGTTTGCACATTTGTCTGTTTGTCCACGTCAGCATATGATTGGCTGTGTGAGGTGAGAAGACCCCATATGATTGGCTGGCAGTGAAGATTCCATGGAATCCTGGGGTTGGAAGTTTAGGGAGGAGCCTTTAGAATTCTCAGCCAGAGAGCCCTTGAGCCTCAGGTCAGTTGCTATGGAGACGAGGCCTACCAGCAATAAGGATGCCAGAAAAATTTTTGGAGGCATATGTGAGAAAAATTAAAGTGACACACACAACATAGTTACAAGGTCTTCTCACCTCACACAGTAGATTGTATGGGTTTCATACATGAGGAAACTTAAAAGTTGAAATTCAAAACAAAAAATGCTTCCAGAAAAACGTAAAGCCATTGCACAAATTCAAGAGAAAGCAAAAAAATCAAAAGCCAGTACATCAACATCACCAGAGAATACAGATTGGATTGGGAACTATGGAGAAAAGTTACAGGTACTGGAATAGGCCGGTTGCTATGGAGACAATGCCTAGCAGCAAGGAGGAGGACAGTGTATTCCCGCAGGAACCCAAACTGTGTATGTAAATAACTCTGAATACAGATTGCACTGGAAAATATGGGGGAAAGTTGGAGGTACTGGAGAAGACAGTTTGGTGAGTTCTTAAGAGGAAAATAAAATCCCGAGCAATGCCAGATACATATGCTAATATTAAATAAAAGAACAACACACGCACACACACATATATATATATACAACAAGTTCAAATAGCAGAACATTATATACATAATGAATCATATATGTATACCATGAGTCCAACAGAAATTTCTGGATTTGCTACTGCACTCTCCTTGAGAACTGGACTGGTATGTAACAAAAGGGACAAAATACACGCCTCAGATAGTCAAGAACATAGACTAGATATAGTGATGTGACCAATTACAAGGCTGTCTGATGTATAATTACCATATATATATATATATATATATATGAATGAGATCAGGGGCTGTCCACACTAAAAATTATAGCATGATTATTCCAATTTAACTACCATGGTTTCATCCTATGGAATCCTGGGATTTGTAATTTGGTGAGGTGCTAGAGCACTCTGTCTGAGATTTCTAAATGCTCCTTCCAGTATTGCCAATCCCAAGATATCACACAGTGGAACCATGGCAGTTAAAATGGAGTAATAGCTCTATAGTTCTGTAGTGTGAATGACCTCAGGTTATCATACAATTCTGCTGGATGTCACAGGTCCTGATATGAGGTCACAGGCAGTCAACTTCCTGAGGTCATAGGTTTATGAATGGGAGCCAATGCTCTAATTAAAATGTTCCAGAGAGAGACTGCCCTCTTGCATTTTATTATAGTTCCTGTTCATACTCTTCTTTTTACAAAACAATTATGGGACATTGTTTAAGTCAAATTGAGAGTTAATGTGGTATAGTAGTCCCAACACTGGGCTGGCTCTCAAGAGGTCCAGATTCCTGTTACAACTGAGTCATGAAACTTCTCAGTGTGTCCTACTTTACCAGGCTATTATGACATTAAACTAGAGGAAAGAAGAGCCAAGCACACTACATCTTGAGTTAATTGGAGGAAAGGTGGGATATGAATGGAACTAAATAACAACAAAACATGTTCATACCTTCTGACATTCCACAGATGAATATGGGCCATGTGTGGCCAAGCAACACCAGAGTGTGATCAAGATGGCAAAAGTTACTAATGAGGAAGAACACACAAGTTAAGAGATGTTGCGACAGTTTGCTTTTGCCTGCATCAACAGGAAAGCTCAGTACTCCACCTCCTCCTCTCTCTACTCTCCCTGCTGACTTAATTGAGTGCAAACTAATTTTGCACTTCAAACTCAGTTTGCAGGAACTGAAGGAGGGAGAAAATGGGAGGAGGAGAGAGAAACTGGGACATCATAAAGCAGCTGAAGAAGTGGAATGATGGAAGGTTACTTGGGACCATCCCTGCAAGATGGGGCAGTCGGAGGGTCTGCACTGTGGGAAGTCAACTGATGTAGCTTCTCTAAAAATTTCTTTCTGACCCTCTTATCCTCACACATCTGAATAAACTTGAGCACCAATGAGAATATTAACATTCATCTAAAAATTACTTAACACAAAGCTATGCATTCATTCATATCAAACCCTTCTGGAATACTATTAGGAAAATCTATTTACCATCATAGCAGAGTAGGTGTAAGGGTAATGGTAGGCCAAGTAGCAGACATCTTCCTTATGCGGGAAAACAATGTTGAAGGTGAGTGTGTAGCACCATTTTCCGTGAGCACCTGCTACTGCCGCACAATTCTGGTAATGGTTTCTGGAAGAAGAGGAGGAAGGAGAATAAATGAAGAGACAGTATTTGGGTTTTGTGCTTTCATTCAGATCCAAAGCGTAAAAGCCCTGGTAGCTACTATCTTCAGTTCAAGAGAAACAAAATGCAAAGCAATTGCATTTGAGTTAATGTGTGTAGCTTTTTGAACAACCTTATAATTATTACCTCCTAAGCGGACTATATAACAGTTTAAGAACAGACATGAGCAGATGTTGGTATGCATGATCATTTGAACATTTAAAACTGATTTCAAAGTCAGTTCTTGAGTATATTCAAGACAAGCAGATGTACCCAGATTAGAAACTGTTTTACCACCTCACCAACACCCTGGTTCTTTTTCTTTTGTTCTATCTAAGCATGCTTTCTCTCATCTCATCCACTCAAAGTCATCTTCCTCTCCTCTCACTCACCACCTCTCCTCTGGGGCTGAAAGCTCATTGTTACACATCAAAGTACCATTTCTCGCTCATACTCAGGAGCTATTTCTCTCTTGGCATCAAGGTTTGAGGTCTAAGGGTGGTCTTCCTTCTGAGTAGTAACCAGACCTACCTGTCTTAGCTTCTAAAATTCAATTCTTTCCTCACCATTCTATCCAAGTTGTTTTTCCTCCCTCATCCACCAACATGGTGGTCTTTTCCTCCGGACATCATGGTACTCCTCTTTTCCTCTACTTTTTCTTATGTCCTCTTCCTACCACTTTTTTCAATTTTCTTCCTTGCTGGTCTTTTCTCCCTTCCACCTTAGTACTCATGTAACTCTTCTCTCTGTTCACCCTCTCCTCTTTTACCAACGAGGAGGGCATTCTCTTTCTCCTTTTGATGGGCTCAAGGGCCCAGTAGAGAAAATCAGTGCTGTCTCTAGTATGTTCTTCCTTCTGTGCCTCTGGCCCATCATGTGGAGCTGCCCTGTGGACACTGGGAGGGAGCATTTGGTCCCAGAAGTTCCATGGCCCTCTAGAAAAATCTTCCATGCCTAACACCTGTTTCCTTTTAGGTAATTAGGACCATCAGCCACATTGTGACTGAACACTTAATTAACTGAAATCCACTTTTGAAACCAAGTAACTGTGATGCACAAAGTGCACAGCCTCATGCAGGCAAGAGGATTTTCAGTTGTCATGGTCTTGGAGCTATTTGGAGACAGTCAAACATGGACACAAAAATATTCTCCTTTGTTCCTTCAGATTAAATGCAGGGCAACAGAGCATGGAGATGTGGGGAACATTGTCCATGGAAAGCATTTGTTCTTGTTAGTTTTCTATTAGGGTGACCAGATGAAAAGGCAACTGAATTACTTCAGAAAGGAGAGAAGAAAGGATTTCAGCAAGTTCAGCTTTTCACACCACCCCATGACATACTGCAGTAATCAAAATTCTACGAATGCTTCTTTGTATTCCATGTGATAACCAGAGGCAGGAAAGTAGGACCTTTGTACCTCCAGATGTAATGCAGTTCCCATAATCCCTTATCATCAAAAAGTCCAACAATTTGGAGGGGCAAAGATTTTTCCCTGCCCTATTCTAGGGGAGTAATTATAACACCAGGATGCTGTGGCAGCCCTGCTATGTGCATTATTTTTTTAAAAAAGACTCAGCATCCAGCATCTTCAGGGGATTAGCAGACTCCAGCAGAGTCCATTGTGCTGCTGCCTTCCTGCCTGGGTTGGCTCTGAACTTTAATGGCTAAAATTCAGCCAGTAGATGTTTTGTTTTTCCCCACAGTGCCTTCAACATTGTGGTTTTCTGCTTAGTGATACCTTCTGACTAGGATTGGCACCAGGCCTGAGGGGGCCATCAGCAAAGTTCCTGCAGGGAAGCCATCTCTAGATCAGCTACTCTAGAATATGGTCAACTTATCCATAACACCTGGCCTTTCAGTTTAAGTCATCGCTACCATGGCTAGGGGAGAGCAAGTGTGATATAGGATCTTAGCACTGGACTACAACCCTGAAGATGGAGGCTCGATTCCCTGCTCAGGCATAGAAACCCACTGGGTGACCTTGGGTGTATCACACATTCTCAGCCCCAGAAAACCATGTGATAGGTTCATCTTGGTTCACCGTAAGTCAGAAACACCATGAAGGCACACAACAACAACAACAATCATGGCTGGGGTGGACATGGATAGACAATTTGGCAGCCTCCCCTCAAGCTTGCAGCTACCCCTTGTGGGAAGTTGGGGCAGAAACATCTCAACTATTTCAATTAAAGAAAGGTAGAGTGGCTCACTCAGACTGGCTTTGAGTGTTCATGTCTCCTCCAGCAACAGTTTTGTTTCCATTTTTATGCACACACTCACCAGGAACTTACAAACCTTAAGCTTCAATTTTTCTTCAGTGTCCCCATCCAGCCCTTTAAAACCTTTTTCATGTATTTATTTATTATTTTGAAAGAATCAGCTTCAAGGATCATACTGAAAAGATTTCCCCTTAGCTGAGATGAAGAGCTAATTCACGCATTTCAGAGAGACCATATCTCAGGAAATTGCATCCACAAAATACATCCCAGATAATAATTTTCCCCACCTAGCACCAATTATGCTGTTGCTGAACTGCTCTGTTCTGAAGGGCCATGTGACGTTCCCCTTCTCACTGCTCCCCCCAATTTTTAACAAATGTTATCATCAGCACTGTATTAAAATGCAAAATATAGGAAGAGACCAAAAGATGCAATTTCATCTGCTGAAACGTATACAAACTGTTTATTTCCCTGGTGGTACAATTTTATTCAGGGGGAGTGAAGCCACAAGTTAATTATTCCTGCCAAAACCTACGGACCGATCATTGCTTCTTTTGAAAGAGAAAATAAGCAATTTATTTCTTCATAGGAAAAGAATGAATGGAGATGTGCTTCCCCCTCACTAAAGGTGTCTTTTGGAACTGATACTTCTTAATCTGGAAGTTTTGTTTCAAATCCCTGAAACATAGGGCTGGCCTCTAGACACAGTAGTAAAAGACTTATCACTTGACACTTTCCCAGAAACTTCCCTGAAAACATAATGGGGCAGGAACAAGAAACTAGAGGTCAAATATTCACAATAAAGGATGTCTATGTGTCACAGCACTTGAATTTCCTGAACTGTGTAGCTTCCATTTGGTGTGTTTTGTTTTGTGATTAAATCACTGCAAGGTAAATGCAAGCTTGATTCACAAGTCAAATAGCTGATGCATAGATCTCTGAGGAAATCCCACTGTAGGACTGAGAAGAAATTAAAGACAACTATTTGGGGGAGACACGTATTACAGTTAACACAGCAACAGCTGGTAGTCCCTATGTTAGTGCTCTGAGTTTTAATCTGAACACTGCTAGCCAGAGTGTTGAATCTGTTTGGGGGATAGGGTTGAAAAACTCTGATAACATCCAAGTTATCTTTAGAATGGATTCACTGGCCCATTGACATGAGAATCACAAGCTGCCACTGCATTAACATCTAGTTTGATCTCAGGTCAAGAAAATGGTAGGAAAGCTGTTCACAGCAGCTCCAATCAGGCAAACTTAGTGATCATTTTCATCACATTCCTATGATGCCAACTCAAACAGAAGCCCCACTAAATGATATGAATCTTATTCCCAAATGAATGTGCATGCCAAGGAAGTCCTGCTGAATATATATTCATATATTCACAAATATATTTATAATTTTATTGTTGGTCTGAAACCAGTTGGACTAGTTAGATCCTAAAACTACATATTTCATCAGGTATGGTGCCACATTGCACTTCTGCCACTGCCACCAGCAGCAGATGAGAAAAGGGCATTTTAGCTTCACAGCAAGGCATGTGAAAGGCGCATGTCTCATTGTTAAGCTAATTATGTTTCCAGGATGTTCTTGGAATGTGACAGCACATCCTCCTCACATAGGTCATTTCCACACTACAGTGTTATAGTGGTATTACTCCATTTCCAACATTCTGTGGCATTCTGCGGTTTGCAGTTCACCGAGATCAAAGATCTCTCTCCCTAAACTGCAAACCCCTGGATTCCACAGGATGTTCAAAGTGGAATAATAGCACTATAACACTGAAGTGCGGAAATGGCCATAATGTGTTTCAAAGCAAGAACGGCCATTGGATCAGCAATTAATTCAGCAGGAAGGCATATAAGACTACATACATAAAGGAACATTTTTTTCACTTCTTCACAATATCTGTGTGATGTAATCTATGACATCATCGATCCATGGTTGCACAGTGAGCTTCATAGCTGAGCAAGAATTTGTTCCTGTGCTTTAGTCCAGCCTTCTAACAATTATATGATCACACCAAATGAAGAGGGTGTACACCTGTAAAGTCCCCCTCTTCAGCTGTCTCATCTTTTTCCCCTTCAAAGTCTCACTAATGACCACTTCTGCTAAGGTTTTGGCTCACTTTTGTGGATGGAAAGAAACCCATCTCTTTCTTGGCTTATTTTTTTTTTCCAAATATGTGCATACTTATACATATATTTAAGTTGTACATACTGCTTGAACACATCCCTCCACCAGGTATTTAAGCAATTTTTATATACACTTGAAATGTGTACATTTTTTCTATGTGCAGTTTTTGGAATGTGGACATTTTTTTTCCAGAAATATCTATAACCAACTGCCAACAGGGAGATTCCAGAACCAAGACTGCTGTTCACTCTATAGGTAGGCTGAGAAATGTGGATTTAAACAGGCCCGTCAAACGTCAGATTGAAATTTGACTCTTCACACTTCCCTACGCTGGCTCTTGCTTTATCAGAGCTTAGGATCCAGCACACCCCAATCCTATGGTTGCAATTAAGACCCACTGAGTTTGTTAAGCTTACTATCGTCCTTAACATTTTCCCCAAGCAGTTACTTTTACAAGGCCAAAAAAAAAAAAAAAAAAAAGTCACAGAAAGCACACATTAATCTGAATACTGGAGCTATTAGCATGCAGACTCAATTCACTGCGCTTTTGAGCCACTTTATAATAGTCAGGCCCTAAAGCTAATGATTTCTCCTTCAAACGTACTGCCCTGCTTCAAGCACAGCTGGCAGCACCAGTTAATTAATAATAATCATAATTATTATTGTGGCTATTATCACCACTTACTGTGCCCATTGTTTTTCATGTTCAAAGTGCTTTACAAATGTTATTGAAATCTTCTTCATATCTCCCCTCTCCAGACAAATTAGGTAGAGACCATATCTATCATTATCCAGACTTCACAGAGCAGAGACCACCATAATCACCACCACCATGACACTATCCGTAGTACTGGACTAGATTAATGATAGAAGTCATGCTGCCCTAAGAGTTGGGGGACTTTGAGGTTCACCCGCAATGCCAGCCTCTCCTTGGAATTTGGGGAATTACAGCTCAAAGGAAGAGAAGGGTAATGGCAGGAGCTTTTCACCTGTGTATACCACTACTAACTGTAGAGAGGACTCCACTTAAAAGTTAAACAGAGTATTTTATTTGGATTGTCAAAAAAACACAAGAAATCAGACACTCTCAAGAACCATACAACACTACTAGAAAGTAAGGCATGAAAGATTGGATAGAGAGAGAGAGACTGGGTGCAAAGGGTGATAGTTATCAGTCCTGAAGAAGATCAAAGCGGAGTGGCCATCAGACAGTGTCTGAAGGTAGCAAGAATGAACAGTTGTCACATTACATTCAAGTATCATAATTTGCTGGGATCGAAGCTGGGGTTTATATACAGGAAAGTGGCAACCCCTTTAATATTAACTAATTTTTATTTTAGGATGAGCCTTCATGGATACAAACCCACTTCTCCAGATGCAACACAGAGTGATATTAAGGCCTTGGGTATAATGCATAGTTATACAGTTTTGGGAGTGGGATAGAATGCAACTGGGTCCAGAGAGAAATATATCATGTCTCTTGCCCTGAAATGTCAAAGGGCTGGGGAGGTGAGTTGATACGGGTCTTTCAGATCTTTACAGTGGTCAGTTAGAGTAGATATGTGACAGCAATAAATCTGCTTACTGAAACCTTCTTGAGAAGGTTCCTTTTGTTATATGTTCAATAGCAAGGACTCTTGTATGAATGGAATGTGCCATGAAGCCATTGTCTTTGTTTCTACTTCTGCTAATAGGAATTTGTGAATATAATTCAATCCAGCTGTTTCTGCCTCAAAGGACTCTCCCTAAACTGCAAACCCCAGGATTCCATAGGATGTTGAAAGTGGAACAATAGCACTACAGCAGTCTAGTGTGGAAATGGCCAAAGACTCCTGTGGCAACTTAAAGGCAAGTTAACCTTCATTTGGCGTAATCTTTTGTGGACTCCAGTTCATTGCAACAGATGCATGGAATGAGTGAGATGCATTGGGCTGAAACAAACAAAAGCTTTCCAAAAGAGAAATTAAAAGTGACAGACTTCATACTGCCACGGCACTCTTTGTAGATTTTGCTGCAACAGATTACTATGGCTACCTTGCCGGAACTTTTTGCAGTAGGAATAATAATGATGTTGAAGATGTTTTCTTAAAAGATGAATATTTATTTGGACTGCAGGGCAGTAACCCTGCCCTGCTGAAATCACATTTGACCTCTCCTTTCAAATTAAAACTCAAAAAAAAAATATCCCTTCATCTCTACTTCATGAAAAAGACTTTTGACAGAGATCAGTGTAATAGAGGCAATTCATCTATTGCTGAGCTATGAGATCTCAAAAGACTCCTTTTCCTTTAGATTTGCAAGGAACAATAATGTTGCAGTCTTTTGAACGAGAGACGAAGGATAATTAAATACCTTGGACCACTTGGTAGAATGGCTGAGCAGAATACAGCAGCTACAGCAAATTCCATTTTAAAATACCTTCTCTGTTTTATGGAAAGCTAAGGAGGAAGCTAGAAGAGAGGATGACAATTTGTGCCATTCTGCATTAAGAACACAAGCCCACTACTCCCCAGGGAACAACATTTTCTAAACTTCCTTTTTGGCTCTTTTGTGACAAGAGGACACAAAACAGTCAGTAGGCAAAAGGAAGGTGGAAAGAAAGAAAGAAAGAAAGAAAGAAAGAAAGAAAGAAAGAGGAAGGAGGGAGGGAGGGAGGGAGGGAGGGAGGGAGAAAAAGGACAATTCTGGGCAGAATTTCAACTACTGACCTAGAAAGGAAAAGTTCAACATCCAGTTACCAAGCCTTTGAGCCACCCAGTTCTGATCCAGGTGGGGTTTGAGAATGAACTGGAAACGAACCATGGAACGCAATGCAGGGATATGTCATTTGGGAGCCCTGTGAGTTGCCACAGTCGTCCCTTAAATAATCAGCAGGAAAGGAACATTATTGCGCTGCATGTAATAACCGTAAAACGTTCGCCAAGACAGCAAGTGGTGAATGAGATCATTTGATCATGGCTGTCATGACGTCTCTTTTTGTTGTTGCTGTTGTTCCTGATTCTCTGCCCCCAACACACACACACACACACCACCTTTCATGCAAGTGTATAACCGTCGCTTTGCAAGCAGGCAATAAAACAGAGTGATGGCATCAGCGAGACCCCTTTTGACAGAAGCGTTTCTAATCATCTCAATAATGTAAAAATCTCTTGCGAGAGGAGGAAGGAAGACAACATGTGAGCAGAGCTGTTGGGCTGCCACATCTGTCTTCATGAGTGAGCCATCCCTGTCTCCCTGCTCAGAGGAAGACGGATGGGAACGGAAATCAAATTCAGTGTTTTATGCACGCTCACAGGGCTCTCGTTGGCTGGGGAGCAACCAGTGTGCAAGAAGAGAAATGGAGCTGTGTCATACATTAATTAGATAATTAAGGGCTCTCCTTACACGACCAAAGTACCTAGGGACAAAGGAGGGTGTCTGTTATGCCTCTGCCCTGCTTATAAACCTGAAGGATCCGAGCCCCACCCAGCTTCCAAGCTGTTCTGAATCATTCTATTCTTAGATGTGCTCCTCCTGAGCAGGACTTCATTGCAGCCATACCCTTTGGTCATTTCCGCACCTCACCTCATTGTCGGGATGATCCGTGGATGCATCCACACAAATCTCTCCACGGCAGAGGAGTAGTGGCATTAACATCACTGCTCCTTCCGCATTATGATATCCATAGCAATGCCTTCTCCCTGCCCTGTGGCTCCTGATTGGTTGCCTTTTTCTGGGACCTTTTTTCCTATCGGGCAGCATTGGACACATCCGCGCAGCCTTCCGTCAGGGCTCCCAGACTGATGATGGGAGCTAGCACAATGGATGAATCTCACACCACCAGGTAACAGGACAGATACACTTTAGGAGATCAATAATAGACTTTTTCCATTATCGCCATAGTGTGCGATACTGGTGGGTTAGGGGTGGTTGATGGCAGGATAGCAACAGGTTGCCAATGATGTCAGGTGAAAGCACGGCACCTGGAACCGCGATCAGCCCTTGTTGTGGTAGATGGACATGGACATGCAGAAATGGCCTTTGTCTTGTTCTGATCGTGAGCTTTCTTAGGCCTTTTTCACATGGGGTAAATAAAATGGGGCAGCGCGAGCTCTGACGGACATCGCCCAGATGTTCGAGTGCGCTAGCTCGTACATAATTGGCAAGCTCCAGACGTTAATCTGCCCGGTTAAGTCGCCAACAGTCAGTGCGCGGGCTTTTTGAAAAACAGGGAAAAGGTGGGTTTTTTCCCCTCATACCATGCTGATTCGTGCATGATGTAATCGGAGGGCGGGCTGTGGGCGTGGACAGCTTCAGCGGTTGGAACGCGCTGCGAGAAGCCTCCAAGCAGCGGCACAGAAAAGCTTAAATCCTCCGCAGCATTACCAATAAAAGGCCAATCGCCGGCACCTCCTCGCGCGGTCTTTAGCCCATAGATGTTCCAGTTCAGCCAGCACAACTCCAAGAAGCCAGAATACAGCTAAAATGGGCCGTTCAACTTCAGGAAACACCTCTTCCTCCATCGCTCACAGGGAAAGATAAAAGCAGAAAACGGGCGCGAGAACCCACCAGAGATAGGGAGAAAAGCTGCACCCCACCCAGCTATGGCACGGAAAGCTATTCTCCCAAGATAGGGCACGAAAATAAAAAATCGACAGGGTTTATTTTACGGCTAGCAGGAGGAATGGGAGGAGGGAGTCATCGTGGAAGGAACTGCGGGGTATGACATGAGCACACACGTCATGACGCGAGCACACACGTCATGACGCACGGGGCCATTTTTTTAAAAAAGAGCTGCCAATCACATCCGCTGTGCGAATACCATGGAACATGTGGAAATGGCAATAGACCATTGTAAAATATGTCTGTGATAGCACGGGGGGGAAAAAACAACCGGAAACGTTGCAGCGCGAATTCCATGGAACATGTAGAAAGGGCCATAGAACAGGAGCCTGATTGGTCTTAGGCTGTATAACTAGATAGCTGTTGGGTCAGGGAATCATAGACTTTTGGAATTATTCAAAACATAATGTTATTTTCTGCAACAGCAACGGTTTTGAGCAAAAAAGTTTCTTGCAAACTTTTGTTTTGCAAAACAAATTTGCAAAATGCAAAACAAAACAAAACAAAAAAAGCAGGGGTTTACTCCTCTCCAAGTGGTATAAAATGTTTGTTTGTCACAGCACATGATTCTCACCTATGTATCTTGCATTGATAGTAATTTCTTTTCTGATTGGTCACTGGAAGAAAACACAGGCTTAATCCACTTGCTGAGGTATTTATCTCTGTGGAAATCCCATCATGAGGGGTAAGTGGGTTAACTGTAAGGAACACTCATTCTCCTTAGCATCTCAATGATTCTGTCAACATACTGTGGCACTGGGCATGTTCACTTCTCAGTATAGCTCTTTCTTTAGGGGATCATTAGTTTTCCTTTAAAAAATTATTTCTGAAAATCGTGGTGTTCCTATCAAGCCCATCAAAACACAGTTGGTGTGTTGGAGGTACTTTGACTACATAAACAACAGCACTCAAACCTGAACACTGAACATGGAGTCAATACATAGAAGATCTATGAACCTGGAAGGAACAAAAGATTACAGGAATAAGAGGGAACTGGCAGTCTTTGAGAATAACTGTGATTCTAGCCAGATTTATAGATGGCTAGAAATCAAATGACAAGAGAAGATCAAGATATCTGTTCAGAAAAAAATCAACATAAAATCCAGTGCACTTCATCTTCTGGGAGTGGGTGGGGGAGATAATAACCCAGCCCTATCCTATCATCTGCAGCCTATCCCTTCCCAGATTATGATTAAGAACTTAATTGCACTTTTACAGTTTAATCGCACCAGTCAGCTGCTATTTAATCACCACACAATAACGGCCTTCTTAATGACATTAGGAGCCATTATGACTGTAATCAGCCTATACAAGCTTTGCATCTCTTACATCTGCTTGTGCTTAAGTCTGCCAGCACTCAGAAAGCCATTCAGACTGGGAAAAGTCAGAAGCAAGAGAACCATGCAAGGATAAGACATATGCAATTCTCTCTGGTTGCTAGAGGGCTTAGAAATAACAGACTGCCATTGTAGTGCAGGGGATATCCCCTGCTAAATCCAAGTCCATAAGGACCGTGGAGAGACTGGCTGTGCACTTCAGTTCATAAAGAATCAACCAAGCAGAGAATGCATGGAAGAGGAGGTTGTTATATTATGTTTCTCCTGCAGGCAAAAGGTTGTGGTTGCAAACAGCTTTGGAATACTAGGGCAAAAGGCGGAGAATTCCGGATTTCTCAAAATGTCTGATAGCTAAGGTGTAACTTTCCCTTGGGATGATAAACTCAAATCATTCCCTAGATTTGTCTCTCCAATCAGAGCTAGCAACCGGGGGAGAAGCAGACATTTTGGTGAACTATGCATGTTAGAATAGGATTATTATTAATTAATGGCAGTGGCAACCCCCCCACCTAGCATGTTCTTCCTTTTTTTTTTTTAAGAGCACTATCCTTTACAAATGGGACACCCACAAAGCACATTACAGCCCAAAGAACTGCATGAGTGTGGATATAATGAAGTGAAGAGCCAGTGTGGTATTAATGCTGGACTAGGATGCAGAGAAAGCAGGGTTTGGATCCCCTCTCAGTCCTGGAAATCCACTGGGTGACCTTGGGTAAGTCCTACTCTCTCAGCATCTGAAGAAGGTAATGGTAAACCCCCTCTGAACATTTTTTGCTAAGAAACCTCTTCAATAGGGCCACTCTGGGGTTGCCGTAAGTCAGAAATAACTTAAAGGTACACAATAACACCAACATATCCAACATATGTTTACTCAGATACCCTGGTGTTTTCAAGGACATTTATTTCAGGCAAGTGGGTTATGAGCCAGCATGGTGTAGTGGTTTGGGTACTTGACCATGACCCTGGAGAACAGAGTTCAATTCCCTGCTCAGCCATGGAAACTGACTGGGTGACATTGGGCACATCACACACTCACATCCCCCAGAAAACCCTGTGATAGCTTCACCTTAAGTCAGAAACAACTTGAAGGCACACAGCAACAGCAACAACAAGGTTATAGCTGAAAACTCTTCTTTGCTTCCACCACAAGCAGCAGTAGTGGCCAGTTTGCTACCAATGGCCTGCCCTCCTTACCCCAACCTACTGCCCCACAGCACCATGAAGCAACCTCAATCTGGGGCCTTTGTGTGTGCATGGAGGACAGCAGACATCAGTAGTCACTACTCATAGTATCTTGCCCACCACAGCTTGCAATAGGATCAAAACCAAAACTTTTAAAAGACAAGAACAGAAGAGTCAGGGCTGGCACAGCTTCTATTAACCGTTAAGTTCCTACCTGAAAAGAATAACACAAAATGTTCATCCCTTGAAAGTCATAAAGGTTTTCTGGATCTCTTCCACCAACCCAAGTATTTAGCTCTTAGGAGAAAAATTAGTTCAGCACTGTGAATTAAATTTTGAGACATGCTCCTTGGGCCTAGACAAGGTTGTTTTTAGACTAAGATTAAGAACTGCCTGCTCATGGAGAAACTTACACCCTGGCTCTCTTCATGAGTCACAGTTGCAAGTTGCAATCCAGATCAAGAACTCATGGAAAGAAACAATGGACAGCCTCCTCTGAAGGTGGGCAATGCTGCTGTGTCTCTTCAATGGCAGCCAATCACATCTGAATCTGACCCTAATGAGCTTCTTAGGTAATTAATGAGACCTGTGAGCACAATTGACATTATTTCCTAACACATTTGGATAGCTTTTGAGGGCCTGGCACCCTGGTAGATTTCTTCATCCATTTCTTCATCCATGAACACCTAGCTCCATGAGCCACCTATCATTCTTATTGTGCACTGTGAAAGTGAAGATTTGGTCTGAAAAACTGTCAGATTTAGGGCTGGCCCTATCTGTGGATGGAAAAGAGAAAAGAAAGTCACAGCAATCAAAGACCAGAGAAAGCCACATGTAGTAGACGGAAAGAAGTTGGAAAAAGGGTTTGTATGAGATGCAAATGAAGAAAAGAGGAATAGATAGGAGACAAAACTGGTCTGCGATATTCATTCCCATTCTGCGGCATCCATAGTACAGATCAGTAATGAAGCACATGTTTTACATGCAGAAAATCTCTGGTTCCATCTCTAGCTCCTCTGGATATACACAGAAAAAAAATCCTGTCTGAAGCATCAGAAAGATGCAGCTAGTCAAAGTGTCAATAGTGCTGGGTTAGATGAACTGTTAGTTAGAATCAGTAAATAGCAGCTTCCAAATAAGCCTAAAAACTTAATCCACAGAACTGTCTGCAGGACCTCATATGCTTAAGTCTATTTTACAGACATATTCTACCTTTAGTTAATCTTGCCAAGTGAGATGGTTGTAAATTTTTGAAAGATGACATCTGTAAAGCACTTTCTATCCTCAAGAATTGCGTGAGCACAGATACAACAAAGTGATAGCTGAAAGTTAATGAAGTCACTTCATGTTTAGCAGAAGAGGGAGAGAAGTCTACGCAACACACTGGAAGAAGGGTATTTACTGTGCACTTACTTGTAATAGCAGATATCATAGCCCACCCGAATCCAGTGAGGTCTGCCCTGAAGAGCTTCCTTCACTGAATACATGACCGGTTGCATGCCTACACAAAAAAAAGGCAGTTCAACATAAGAAAAAGAAGAAGGTAGCATGACTTCCTCTGTGATGAGATGGGAATGCAACAAAATAGCCCTGTTGCTTAAGACACTTTCAGGCAATGAAAGAAATAACACTTTTAATACAAGAATAACACCTTCAAATCTGCCCACACAGACATCAGTTTCAGTCTTCTGGGTGGGGTGGAGTTAGGGTTGCTGGCTCTTAAAGAGGGAAGCACAATCTGGCTGTACAGGCCACTGAATAGAAAAATCCACAATGTTTTTGCATTATGTATTACAAAAAAGGGACCTAAATATGCTAAAGGCACCTGATTCTGTCTCATCTTGAAATCTAAGCCTGGTTAGGCCTGATTAATACATGGGTGGGAGACCACCAAGGGGTGCCAAGTGCTGTGGGCTGTATTGCAAAGGAAGGAACTGGCAAAATCTTCTCTGAGTATTCCTTGCCTAAGAAAATCCTGAGAAATTTATGGGGTCACCATAAGTTGACAAGCGACTTGAAGACACATATATACACATTTTCAAACAAATGAAGCAGAGAGCTCTGAGCATCATCCTACCACTACTGGATGGCTTCAGCATGCCATTATAGATGCTTTTTCAAATAAAAAACTTTCTGTGTTCTGCCACACCTCCCTGTGTCCGCCTATGCTTTCAGCCCTTGCACTGGGAACTGGGTGGGGAAGCAGAAAGGAGGCAAAGGTTCCTGACAGAAAATTCCCATCTCTGGAACAAAACTGCAGTTGCAATACGTTTCAACTATAAATTGGTTGCCAGTGTAAAAAAAGGGCCATTGCAATGCCAAAATATTCCTTATTTGAGAGCTTCCATCAAAGAATCATGAAGAAACCTATGGTAGATTAAAGCAAGCTTCACAGCAATACGCTATGGTGCTATACAGACAACTATTACAAGTGAGAGACTTCCTTTGATGGCTAAGAAGAGAGACAGAGGTGAAGCAGCAAGGTATACAGATCTCTACACCAGAAACATGAAAGTTATCCATGATCCCTTTCCAGAACCAGTCTCTTCCACTAGGGAGAATAGATAAGGAGTGAATAACCTTTTTAGCATTAAAAGGTTGCACACATTTTCCTCTTACTCTGGCTTCCTTTTTCCTCCCATCCTCCTCCTATTTTTCCTTCCAGATTGTAAGCTGTCATTTTTATGTTGCACTATAAAATGCATAACCTTGATTGTGTCATGATAGAAACAACTTTAATGGCGGTAGCATTAGCAATAGAAATAATAGCAGCCACCAAATCAGCATCTGTACTCCTGTGGTCAGTACATACCGCTGGTTTCTTAGAGAGCAGATTAAGGTGGACAAGTTGTAGCTCTCCAGATGTTACTAAACTGCAGTTACCATCAAGTTTAGTGAGGAACACATGGAGTTGCAGTCCAACAACATCTGCAATGTTACAGGTTTCCCACTTCTGCTGCAGAGCACACAGCAGCCTAAAGGGACATTGCAGAAGGATTTATTCCTTGCTATCAATGTGCCACCTCCTCCCCAGGAAGGTACTCACTATAGTTGCCTCCTAGCATGAATCAGTTTGCCCCCACGTGGCTGCCAATTAAGTTTTACAAGAAACACAGAGGTATCTGGGTTTATGCTCTTTGAGCATCCTAGTCTTCACTTAAACTATCAAGAGATCCCACCTCCAAGTAAAGATCCATGTTGTGACCAACACTGGCAATTGAATTCCTACTGGTTATTGTCAATGGGATGGGGCACCAAGAGATGTTAATACTGTTCAGGATCTGACCCCTGGATACAAAGGAGGTGACTCTGGAGTTCCTTTTCTTGCCAGTTTCTGGCAAGGTTCCTGGATCTGGCTACAAAAAGTGTCAAGTTGTTGCTGAATCAAGGTGCAAGTTCCCTGGATTCAGCTTCTCACCTCAGAAAGTTGTCCTAGGATTGGGCACCTCTCGACAGTGGTTGTAGCACCAATCTAGTGAGGACCCTCCCAGTATATATGGGACTCCAGGGGCCACTTGGGCAGGTAGACCCACATAAAGCTGGGTCCCAGAGTGGCCCCTGAGAAGCAGGCTGGCTCATACTGGAAATTGGCATAGTATTATTGGTGACCAGCTGTCCTGGCCTCCATAGTTGCCAACCAGTGTTCACCCCTTGGGCTTGCACCTGCCATGCATGAGGACAGGGAGAAGGGTTGGCCAGGCCCTGATTGTTCAACCTAGTTCTTGTCCTGCTGTCTCTTGGTCACCTTGCCTCCCTCTTCCTTGGGCTCACTTTCTTTATAGGAAGAAAGCCTGGTGGGCTTGCTGCTGGCTTTCCAACCCACTCAGTCCTCTTCTTGGGCTTGCTTCCATGCCACCATAGGGTTTGGGCTGCCATAGAAGAAGCCTCATGGTCTGCAGTTCCCATCTGCTTCCTCTAAACTTCATCCCCTTTCTCTACTGTTCCTAAGGCTTTTATCTTTCCTTGGCATCTTTCACCTAGCAGCTACACCTGAAACTTGGAGGTGTTGCCAGGCAACCAGGCAGCCCTACTACAGAAATCTCTGCCCAGCTGAGGGTGCTGGAGCACTTGCGATACCCTGGTATACTTGAACAATCATCAATCCCCACACAAGGAAGCAGTATCCACAACACGGGAGTAAGTCCCCACAACCATTTAATGGCCAGGGGAGTGTAGAGGTTTCTATCTAACTCCAAGTCCCAAACCACAGTCTGATTCTGGTGAAGTCTGCTCCTGATGCTCAACATCAAGCCTCACTTAGGCAATTTCCACACTAGACTGTTGTAGCGCTATGATTCCACTTTCAACATCTATGGAATCCTGGGGTTAGCAGTTTACAGAGGGGCCGGCTGGCAAAGCAATGCCACTCTGGAACAATGATACCAAGAGACACAAGGTGGGAGATCAGGTAGGGTTCTCAAATCTCCATCACCAGAGACAATGACCTAATTGAAAGCTTGATGCCCATTTTGTCGTCCACTACTCCATAACACCATGGATGAACCTCATGGAATTCTGGCAGCAGTTGCCAGCAAACCTCCACATTTACCCATTATTTCACCATTCTGTTCTGGTTCCTGAAAAGCACAGCAATCCCAAGGAGGCGCCTATGGCTCAACCTCACTGGTACTGGTGGAAGGGGAAAAGGAATTTGAAGTTGCAGACATGTAGGATTCCCATGTACACTGTGGCCAACTGCAATGTTTCATTGACTGGGCAGGGTTTGAGCCAGAACAGTGCTCCTAGGAAGATCCATCAAATGTCCATGCCCCCTAATTAGTGCATCAGTTCCAACACAGGTAAACCATGACACCTACAACCTTGAGGGGACAATCATGGGGAGAGGGATGACTCACCCTATGGAAGCTGAGGAATCTATTCAGCGCATTTAGGTGGGGAATTGCCTACAGCTCCAAAAGACAGCCTTCTCCCACCACAATCTGAGCAATCAAGAGCAGACAGAGGCGATGCAAACTCTCTGGACAATGATCCAGAGCAGGTGGATGCTGAGGGGAAGAGGTCTCTTTTCTTCATACAGCAACAGAGAGCTGAGCAAGTACAGAGGAGGAGCCAATATCTCATGCACAAACTTAAATACTGGATGTCAAGCAATCACCAACATGGCTGTCAAGGTCAGGCAGCTATAAATGTTCCAATAGTCCTTTCTTGGCTTTGTTCTTTCTGATTACTTGTTTCTTGTGAACAACTTTAGAATGGAGGAGACCTTGTCACTATGCTTCCTCTTATTCTCAACAACGTATGTAGGATCTGCCTCCCTGTGACTCTTCAGCCATGACTAAGTCTGATCTCCTTTGGAATGTGCTGCTTCTAAGTGTAGGACAGTTCATCCAGGACTCCCTTCATTTTGTTTTGGGGGTGGTTTGTACATACAGACACATACACACTGGCACAAAATCATGACGGAGACTAGAAAAGTATCATGACCAATATCAAACCAGAGAAGTCAGGTGATTCCACCTTCTGATTCTTTCCTGCAAAACCCTCAACTCATTTCCTTTCTGCCCACTTTTTCATCCCTTACATGCTTCTTGTAACAGCAGCAGCAGCACAAATGGGAAGCAAAAGAAACAAGGGGCTACCTCCAAGAGTCTCAGTCTCTTCTGCCCTCTTCTATCACATAGACCCTTTCCGCACCTTACCTTCTTCCCATGCTGGGGTGCAGGGATCACACGAGCAGCCTCTGGTGAGAGGCTCTCGCATCCGGTGTCCTTCAGCTCCACACAAGCTGCCTGCTCGCATGAGAGCCCCGCCTCTTCCTTCTGCAGTGCAGCCTGGGACCTTCCCAGGCTGCGCTGGGGAAGGAAGCGCAACCGGCGCAGCTCTGGAGGCTCCGCACATCAGGTAAGTGCACACGGGGCCCAGGAGCAATGCGTATTCATGCCCCATTTTCGGCTTCTAGCTGAAAATGAAAAGGTGTGCGATCAGTGCCTGCCGGCCCCTGGAGCATCACACGATTGTGAGTGCGTCATGCAGATCGCTCCTCACAATCATGTGACGCTCCAGGCGCCCTTTTGCATGGCAAATGCCATGCAGAAAGGGCCACAGTTATCACAAATGCTTGTAAATTAGATTTTATAAGGGTAGTATTTTAAAGAAACAGCATGGTTTGAGCACTGGACTACAACCCTGGAGACCAGGGTTTAATTATCTGTCTGGTCATGGACACCGACTGGGTTACTCTGGGCAAGTCAAACACTCTCATTCCCCTGGAAAGCCCTGTGATAACCTTAGGGTCATCATAAGTCAGAAACGACTTGAAGTCACAAAACAACAGCAGTTCTTTAAATGAATGATAACTTCCAGAATTCATTGTATTGTCTCAGACTGAGACTAACAGAAGGTCACACTTATATTTCTGAACTTCCACATTGCTTTCCCTATTGTTGTTATTTAGATTGCAAGTTTCCTTGAATAAGAAACTGGAACTCATCTATTTTGCTTTTAAATGCCATGTTAACTATAAAATAAAGTCCAAAGTCCATGTAGTGTAATGCATTTATTAATTCAACAAGAGGAGGGGGAAAAATCAACTGAAGCCAAAAGTTGTTGACCAGGCAAAACATGCATTAGAGGAAGGAGGAGAATGACAATGACAAAATCATGAAGTCTGCACATTGTCTTGAGATATTATAGAGAAAGAGTCTGAAGATTACCAGATTAAGGAAAATTGGGCACCACCTCCATTGGCCTTCGATTTGCTGGGAACTTGATAGGCAATAAAAACAGAGCAAAAGAATTTGGTTCTTCAGAGAATACAAAACATTCCCTTTGAAGCCTCAAGTCTGTCTCCATCTGATGCATATTGGTTTTGCTCATATTACTTTACAAAGTACAATGCCTATTACATGACATTGGATACATGATAATAAATCATTAGTTGTTCCTAAGCCAGTCAATAGGAACTATCATAACTCATCTATCTGTATCTTCCATCATCAGCCACAAACAGTTATTTATCTAAACTTCACAAATGACCCTTTTCATTGGCAAACTTACATTCTCACTCTCTTCCTCCGTGGTGTTGTGGGCAAAAGAATGGAAGGAAGAGGTCACTCAGTAGCCACCCTAGCCATCCTAGTGGATTTCAAACCTGTATATGGGTCATAGGGCAGCTCATGTATCCTGGAAGTGACTTATTTGGAACTGGTTGATGGTGTGGAAAAGACTCTTAATAACTTGCTGACCAGGAAGAGATGTGAGGAAGAAAGAATCAAGCATCTTGATTTATATAGACAGACACAGAGCTCAGACATTTCAGAGTGCACTCAAAATCAGGGACAAACCATGTCAACAGCTAGAGACCCCCATACACAAACACATATTACAAGGTGCTCTTACCAAAATTAAACTGGCTGTTGGGCTTCTCACAATTGATGATGTTGAAGCGGTAGGAAGTAGCTGTTTTCATGGCACTAACTTCAAAGTAGAACCACTGATGGTGCTGGGAGCTGTTGATATCTGGGTTGAGGATCAAATCATATTCATACCTAGATAGCAAACCACAGTAATACAACTTTAAGAAGATTCTAATAACTAATGATGCAAGACAACAATAATGGGAACACATGGCCACAAGTCCCTGTCTAGGGTGGCACGGGGCACTAGGAGGTATACAAAAATTTAATTTTGGTTCATTTTTTTTTTAATTAGAATTCACCAAGATCCAGAATCTCTTCATATTTGGGATGGAAAGAACCTGAAATTGGTAAGATCCAGGTGTAGGAGAAATCAAATCCATCAAGGACTTTGAGTACTTTACTCTTGGAAGTAAAACCAGTCATGTATCCGGTCATGACAGTACCGAATATGGACCACATTCCCACTTCTTTAAGAATTAACAGATCCTGGAAGAAAAAGATGCCAGGTATAACTATTAGACAACTTCTCCCTTTCCCCACTCAAACCCATCTTTTAGTTGTAGTGTTTCCCAAAATGGTGTGACATCACTTAGAATGTATCTGCTGGCCAGTGGAGAGTGTGAGGTGGGCAGCAAATAAATATTCTGTTATGCTCCTATACCTGGATACACAGCATTGAAAGATTATGTTAGTGTTGTGTGTCCAGCTTTAGAAACACAGCTGGATGTATCTCCCCTCCTCTCTTCCACTCTCTATTGCCCAGCAAATAACTGTGTTGGGGGGATGCAGCAGCTAAAGGGTTGGCTTGAGGTTGGTGATAGAGGACAGTTCACATAATTTTGCCCAGCAGAAGACTGTGCTGCATTTTTCTGCTCCAAGATCTGTTAATTATTAAAGCTACAAGAGTCCTGTTCCATATCCAACCTGGCAAACCTAGTACTGAATGAAGATTGTCATCTCCTTTTTTTCCTGATAGTATTCTCATCTTTAAAACTTATACGGCAGGCAGGTATAGAATGCCCCATGCCATGCTGAGAATAACTGCACCTGTATCCAGGTGGAATGAACTAGATCTCTATAAAAAGTGGAAATGCAGGAGAAAGTGAAAATGTCTTCAGTCTTGTAGATCTACTTCACTTCATAGTACAACCCCAATCAGAGCCATGTGCAGAACTGTAGATACAGGAGCTAATTTCCTATTGCATACCAGCATATATTTCTCAAGGTCTTTTTCCTTAAACCCTCCCAAGCTCCCAGATCCAATTTAACACTTAGAGTTTTGCCCTTAGAATCTCTCCAAGATTCCCAAGTAGTTGTGGTGAACCCACAGGGACAAAAGATGGTTCCTTTCCTCTCTGCAGTTGTCCATCTCTCTTCTAGATGAATCCTAGATCTGTAATAACATCTCTCAGTTGCTATACATCAGGGATTTAACACCATCAATACCACATCTCAGTGACTCGTGGAGATGTGAAAAACTTGGTCAAAGGCAACCCATTAAAATTTGTGTCTTACAGCTCAGAAACACTGAAGCCAGTTATAGCAGAGTTTTTATTTCAACTTTTTTTTTCTCTTGTTAAATTATACAGTCAAAAATCCTTGCTATTGTACTGCAAAGCACCCAGAGATCTACCAACAGGCCCCAATCTATGTTCCACCTGCCCCTCTAATAATCTACACACAGTGCTAATGGAAAAATACTGGCAAGTCAATTAGGCAGGACAGAATGGCAGTCGATGCAGGAACACTGAGGTAGACCATTAGACCTATGCTGCAGTGAGGTAGGGAAAGGAGAAAGGTGTTATGAACAACATTTGGAGCCTACTGCCAGTTTATGCAAGTACGGGCACTAGAAAGTAGTAGAAAATACAGCAGAAAAAAGATTCCTCACTGGCACCCTTTGATTTAAGGAAGAAGCACAGCAAAACTGTATGACTCTCAGGCCCTTTCCACACAGCGTTGCTAAAACGTAGTAGCTACCATTTGTATTCATCTTAGGGAATGCAGTTCCACACATCGTTGTAGCGATCCAGTAGCCATCCGGTCTAAAACAGTAGCTAGGACACAATAAGTGAACTACAGAAAAAATCCATTCTGTGCTGCCTAATCTGCATATATCCCATATGCCACCTCAATGAGGAAACATTAATGTGCATTAAGAAAAGGGCGGTGCCAGCAAGTGGCCAATCAGGGCCGGTGGGGCAGGGTAAAATGTGGGAGAGACACTCCACTTCACTTTGCGTTAAGGCTGAGAGGTGTGGAACACGGTGTGGCTACTGAATTTCAAGAGAATCTGCCTTAACTAAGGAAAAGATCCGTTTGTGGTGCCTTGTGCACATTTATGATGTCCCGTGCAGAAAGGGCCTCAGTGGAAGAGTGAAGTGGAAGCACAACTGATTCCATAAGAGACAGACAGAATGCATGTAACTTAGTCGTGCCCAGATGGTAATTAGAATGCCCATGCACTGCAACCACCTAGATACTATCCAGCTTTAAAATCCAACATTGATGTGACATCACTTAGGATGTATCTACACTCCCCCATTTTAGCAGTATGATACCACATTAATGGCCACAGTTGCATCCCATGGAATCCTGGAATCTGTTGTTTGGTGAGGTACTTGGAATTTTCCAATGCAGGGTTTTAGTACTGTAGTTCAGTGGAATGAACTGGAACAATGAACCAGTCATTTTTAGCTGAGAAGTCTAATACTTCTCTAGATTACAAATCCTAGGATGCCACAAGATGGAGCAAAGTCATTTAAAATGGCATTAAACTACTATAGCTGTGCAGTATGTATGCACTCTGTTCTGATTGCCACATAAGAAAGATTGTACAGCAGAAGAAACCAATCAAAATGATCAAGGGAGCTGGAGCAATTCTCCTACAAGGAAAGGTCACAATGTTTGAAATGTTTTAACTTAGAAAGAAAGCAAATCAAAAGGAAGGGACATGATGAAGTGTAGACAATCATGCACAGAGTGGATAAGGGAAAACTTTTATTCCTCTTGCATAATCCTATCACCCATCAGGTAAAACTGGATGGTAGAAGATTCAAGACAACTGCCTCAAGACACAGCTTTCCTCAAGATGGTTATTACCATAAAAGACTTTAACGGAAATTGGACAGATCTATGGGATTCATGCACTTTGAAAAGGAATTACACGGAATGAGACAATAAATCTCAATTAGTCATGATGGCTATTTATACAGTATGCTTCTCAGTATCTGTTTTTGGGGAACATGAGCAAGAGAGAACCCTTGCATTCTTCCTTGTGAGCTTTATAGTGGCATCTCTTGCCACTGTGGAAAACGGGATGCTGGACTAGACGGCTCTCTGATCTCATCCAGCAAGGTAGTTTTTACATTCTTCTGCTAGCAATTCCTCAACCACATTTAACTCACGTTGGACCTATGTATGTGTTTTCCTGTGCTCCTTTTGCTGCTAATCCTGTTAAATAAAATACACATAACAATAGTTTCCCTGTTCAGGTTCATTCTTCTAATTCCTGATCATTATATTTTTATTTTTGCTAATATACTGATTGTGGATTAGTCATTGTAAACATCAGTTTTATTTTCATTGATATTTTTAAGTTAATTTAAGTTAATTTTATGGGTGAACGATTAAGTATGCATAACTGAGTAATTTCTTTCCTTTGCAGTCTCCATCGTAAAAACTCTAATTATGAAGACTTTTTTAAAAAATGAATTATTTTGTAGTATGAAATATAAAATTACATGATCAATGTGCACTAAAGCTAATATCTTAATTTTCAAAAAAACAATGATGTACGGTCTTTCCCCACCTCCCCCCTATCCTTGATTACAGGAATGGGAATCCATTTGATGTTTAAGTGGGACTTAATATAAAACAAATGTCCTTTCTTATCTCTCACAGTATACCCACACAGCAGGTTTATCTTGATCTTTGCAGCACATTAACTTGTTGAGGCTTTCTGCAAAGAAACCTGGTGATATTAGCCGCTAATGTAATACAGTGGTTAGAGTACTGGACTGGGAGATCTAGTTTTATGATTTAGAACCATAACTTACTGGTTGACCTCAGGCAAAGAAGAACACGGGTGTGCAGAACAATGATATACGTTCATTCATATGCACACCCCCATATTGAAACAAAATTTGTCATGTGCCTTCAAGTCATTTTCCACTTACAGCAATCCTCTCATGGGACTTCTGGCAAGATTTGTTCAGAAAGGGTTTGCCCTTGCCTTTTTCTGAGGCTGAGAGAGTGTGACCTACCCAGAGTCATGCAGTGGGTTTCCTTGGCCAAACAAGAATTCAAATCCTAGTCTCCCAAGGTCTTGATCCAACACTCAAACCACTACACCACATTGGGTCTCACAAAACAAAATTATTACCATTTAAGTCAGAGGTGGACAATTATAGCCCTCCAGACGTTGCTAGACTGAAGCTCCATCAGTCCTCACCAGCACAACCAATAATGATGGGTCATAGGTGATTCAATCCAAAAACATCTTGCAAGACCACTATGAATTTAAAAAATAAGACATCTCCCCAGGTTGAGGAAATAGAGTTAGCAGGTGAGCTATGTGCATGTTTGGTCTGCTGCCCAGGTACTAAGTGGCCATGGGCAGTTTCAAAGTACCTGCCCTTCTTTCTGATGGTTCTTTTTTTGTAAACTCAGTATGAACTGAACAGTCCTTCCACAGTGGATGCCTTCAGACCATGGACAAATAAGTCATATAGCCATTCCATAAAACTATGGTTCCCACTAGTTACCTAGGAAGAGATAATGACCAATGCCTGGTACCTTTGGTACCCCAGCAGAGGAGATCTGGTGGTAGGAGATAGATCTGGGGTACCATCAGCAATTTGACTGCAATACTACCTTTTACTTTTTGCAACCCAACATTACTTACTTACAAAGTAACCCTACATATAATGCTACCATAGGGCATTGTGGGAAATGTTAAAATGATGGTGATTCACAACATGCTGACTCTGAGCCCTTCCAGAAAGCTTGCCATCACCACCACTGGTAAAGTATACTTGAGGATGTGAGAGGTCCAGTCAATGACCCTGTGCTGGGATTCACAAAAGCCTAACGTTAGCCCCATGAAACAATTTAAATTTTAAATTTAAATTTAAACCATCCATATGTCCTGTATGTGTTAAGAGGGTTTTATCTACAACAGATGAGCCTGTCAAGGAATTACTGCATACTTGGAAGAACCATTGGCAAGTCAAGGGGGAGGAATTGCATCAGTGGCAGCTAGTGACTTCTGTGTCCATGGGTGGTACATCTAATTTTAGTTTTAGCCTGAACTTTAACAGAGTAATCCAAGGTGCCAAAATATTCTGCCCAAATTCAAAAAAGTGCTAAAGACCTATCTCTTTCATGTTGTACCTCACCTCAAGCCTTGGGGAGAGATGGGTAACAAATAAATTTTTTATTATTATGATTGTCATTATGATTATTCTGGATGATGATGATGATGATGATGATGATGATGATGATGATGATGTTCAGCCTGGTATGGATTCACTGTCCTACTAATATGGGAGCCACCAGCATCCATGTCCACAGTTCATGGCAGGTGAAGACAGTCAAGACAAGGGAAGACTAAGGGCCTTTCCACTCTACACTGTTACAGTGCTGTTATTCTACTTTCAACCTCCTGTGGAATTCTGGGCTTTGTAATTTATTGAAGCCAAAGAACTCTCCGACTGAGAATGCTAAACACACCTTCCTGAACTGCAAACCCCAGGATTCCATAGGATGATGAAAGTGAAATAATAGCACTGTAACAGTGTAGTGTGGAAAGGTTCATAGTCAAATGTGGACAGATGTTTGCAGAACTCTTTCTGTCTCTGTCTCACTGATCACTTTTCCCTCTCTCTCTCACACACACACCCCTATACACAACATCTATGCACACATCTGTCTGCACATCAACAGTAAGAGAACCAGAAGATTTGGAATTCTACAGAAAACTAGAAGAGTTGTATCAAACTTCAATGTTCTGGGTACCCCAGCCCAGGTTTACCATCTTGATAGAAACCATGGGACAAAGGTTCTTCCTGGTAGTGTTCTCAGTGGCTCTTCCCAGTTTGTGAAAATCCCTCCCATAGGAGATTCAGTTGTTTCCCTTTCTGTGTTCTTTCCACTAGCAGGAAAAGACCTTTTTATTTAGGTACTCATTTAGCTCTTAACTCGCATAGCAGAGACAGCTTTTAATGCTGGCTTTTATATGATGATGATGACGACAACGATGATGACGTTTTGAGCATGTCTTAAACTGTTTTAATTGTATTTTTAATAGAATCATTGTATCATTATTTCTTAACTTGTATTCTAAAGGTTTTTGTTTTATTTTGTTTTGCTCTTCATATGTTGTGAGCTGCCTTGCGTCCTGCACTGGGGCAAAAACAAGCTATAAATTAAATAAATAAATAAATAAATAAATAAATAGTGATGAAGAGCACAGATGTAAAACCATCTCATTGATGCTGAGTCTGTAGTGTGGATTCACCTTCTCACCGTGGTGAGACCCTACCTCTCCTAGCATTCCCCCTAGACATCTCAGATGTGGTGCAAGAACAAAGGCAGCATATTCTTTTGGTGTCATTTCCACAGTTTATGCAAAATATGATTTCCATATTTTGGTGGAAAACACTAATTTTCCCTTTGTGAAGTCAAGGATGCACACATACACAGACCGCAAGCACATTAAGACTGGCTGGTTGATCACAACATGCGCACACACACAGTGCTACAACTTTTTCCTGGGTCATATAACAAGGCAGCAGTTATTATATTTTCCAATACTATACATTACAGCAGTTTACAAACACCATGTGTGAAAATGCCAATTTTTTCTCCAGTTCCCCACCATCACCACCACCACCACCACACACATACCTACCCACAACTTTCCATCATTCCGTAATGGTTCCTACTTTAAAAAAAGAAGTTGAAGCTTTCCAATTTTCTGTCTGAGAATAAATTAACTTAGGATTTACATCCCAAGTAAAACGAAATGCCAAGAACTGTTAAAAGTATTGTAAGGATCAGCTATAAGTTATCTCTGTGCCTACACTGAATTCTAAGCAATGCTCTGTTTCCCATCTAGATGGCTGGGATTATCTCCAAGCTTCCCTGTTCCAACTATCTGATCCACCACAAATATATATTTTAATCTTCACCCTTGCTGCTGATGGGATATTTGCATTACTTACTCTCGCACTTGGATAGCCCTGCGAAGATTCCCAGATTCAAATTTGGAGAAGAACTTCAGGCTGTCTGGAGCATCAGAGCTTAAACAACTGAAAGAAGATGCAACCAAATTACCACATGGCTCAACAGTACATTAAAATAACAAATAACAAAAAGTAGTTACAGAATTTACTTGCTCGGGATGCTAGTGCAAGCTTGCTGGGACTGTGGAAGGAGTTACACAGAACTTAAAAGGTCACCAATTGTCAGTGAGGTGATGAATCAGTTCTGGGTTTTTGTCTGAACTGTAAAAGAGCCATTCAAGGTGCCAACCCCATTTGTGACAGAGTTTAGAACCTTGGACAGGACTTTAAAATTCAGCTGTTTTAAAAGAATTGAACAAGGGAATCCTATTCTCCAAACAGTCCTGTAAAGTTTGAACTAAAAATCCATTATCACATGGCACCAGCTTCCCAGGGAGAAGAGAAATAAAGTCTGTTTGGACCTGTTTGGGTCTCCTATGAATAGACTGCAAAATGTATGCTTCCCTTCCTCTTTCTGTTAAAATACAAGGACAGGATGCAAGAAAAGTTAGTAAATCAAATGCAGTGTTGAATGGAATGTTTTAGCACTAATAATCTGCCAGACTTCCCAAAGAGATGTCTTATTTGTTGTTATTATTTGCCATCAAGTTAGCTTCAACCTATGGTGACTCTATGAATGAAAGATATCCAAGAGCCTCAGTCAGATCTTGCAATCTCAGGCTGACTTCCTTAATTTAATCAGTCCCTCTGTAAGGTGGTCTTCCTCTTTTCCAACTGTCTCCCACTTCCTTCAGTATCATTGTCTTTCCCAATAAATCTTGTTGCATCATGTGCAAATCATGATAGCCTCAGTTTAGACATTTTGGCTTCTATGCAGAGTTAATTTGCCCTCAAAAGCACTTATTTGTCTGATTTGCCTTTTCTGAACCCCATGGTACCTGTAGAACTGTTCTCCAGCACCACAATTCAATAAAAGTAAGAGAAGGGGATCTTCCAAACTTGTGGGCATTTACAGAATAATACAGTACTTCAAATATCAGGTTAAGATGAAGAAGTAGTGGAGAGAAGTAAATGGAGGTACAGTGGGGAGGGGGTTCCATGGATTCCAATTGTTCAGATACTTTAAAAAACAAGGTTGTACAAAACTCTCCTTGTTCCACTCAGCAATTCAAATTGCTCCCCAGTTCAGTTCTAAACAATTCCAAGGCCATTTCCACATGAGTCTGTTATAGCGCGATGATTCCACTTTCAACTTCCTATGGAATCCTGGGGTTTGCAGTTTTGGGAGGGGCTGGCTGGCCCTTCCCAAAACTGCGAATCCCAGGATTCCATAGGAGGTTGAAAGTGGAATTGCCGCGCTATAACAGTCTAGTGCGGAAATGACCCAACTCAACTACAGCTTCTGACTTTTTTACACACAAGTGCCAGAAACTCGCAGATGTGTAGCTAAAAAAACTCCCACCAAATAAAAAACAAATGGATCTGTTCTCTTATTGTAATATCTCAGGAAGATATGCCAAAGCCTCAGACTGAATGTCTGCCTTACTTTTAAACTTTTTTGGCAGGCCAACTTTGGGTGTCTTAGAAATCTTTGGGAATAGAATATTTGTATTAATCTGTGAAGCCGGACCTCATTTTCATTAGACATATTATTCTGTATGTGTAGTGCAGTGGTTTCAGTGTTGTAGCATTACTCTGGAACCATGGTTTGAATTCCTGCTCAACCATGGAAAACCACTGGGTGAGCTTGGGCAAGTCTCAGCCTCAGAGGAAGGCAAGGACAAAAACTCCTCTGAAGAAATTCTACTAGGAAAACCCTGTGATAGGTTCACCTTAGGGTTGACATAAATTGGAAGCAGCTTGAAGGCACACAATAATTATTATTCTGCATTGGATGCTCTGTGCATTAGGACAGAATGGTCTGGAAATGTACATAAGTTCAGCAGTAAGTAGAGAAGTCTTGCTTCAAATTCCAATGACATGTCCTCAGTGAGAAGAAATAAACTTACCTGGAGGCATTTAAGTCAAATACAACTCGGTTGATTGTGTCAGCTGGCTGGATGACACGATGAATATCTTCAAAAATTTTGGCTCTATGATAAGAAAAACAAAGATGGAGCTTCTGGAACCTCTCAGTTTCTATCCACATTTTTTAAAGTCATTTCTTTTATTCTGTTGGCTACAGTCCTTTAAAACAAGCAGGATCTGCAGCAAAATCTGGCAATGTACAGTGATCCCAATCAGGGAAATTGGCCAACCAATCTATGTCCTGTTATAGATAAGGATGGATGAGCATATAATTTGATCTACATTTGTGAACTAGCCTTCTTTGCACTTTTTGGGTTGAAAGATGAACTGCAACCTAGATAATCTATGGGCTGCACAACCCTCTGGATTTCTGATGCACAGAATACAGAAGCTTGGTCCACCTACTCCGGAACTGACAACTCTGATTGGCAAGGGTCATCCAGGGTTTTGGAGAGGATTCCTAGAGATTCCTGGTGGTCTGTTGCCCAGGAATAAACCAGGCCTCGCCCTGCTTAGCTTCTAAATGAGATGAGGTATGTTCAGCATGATAGGGGGCCTGGTGGCACAGTGGTTAAATGCTGGTATTGCAGCCACAAGTTGTGAGTTCAATCCTGCCAGGCTCCAGGTTGACTCAGCCTTCCATCCTTCTGCAGGTGGGTAAAATGAGTACCCAGCTTGTTGGGGGCAACTAGCTAACACAGTGTAAACCATTTAGAGAGCACTTAGCTGATAAGCGGTATAGAAATACACATGCTATTGCTATGTCATGCTATTGCTATGAAATGGTGGAGTTCATACCACAGCTAAGATGTGATATGAGTCCAGGTCAAAATTTGCATTAACACAAGGTCCCCCATGTGTAGGATGAGAAGTCCAGACTATCTGGATAATCCTCTGAGTCTCTTGTACTTGGGAGTCAAATTTGGTCAGTTTCCAGTTTGTCCAACCAGCTCCTACCATGTCCAGTGCCCCATCCCTTAGTGGATCTGGCTAAAGGACTGGGCTACATGATGCCATTCCAAACCAGAAGTCAAAAACAAAGGTTTTCAAGAGACTTTAGTGCATAAAAGGCACATGTGTTATGGACATTTACATACAAATAAGGGCATTTTTTTTAAAAATTGCACATTCATGTAGAAATTAGACAAAGCAGATATATGATTGGATACACTTGAAATCAACATGTATACTAGAAATATGCATAACCATTGGCACTCATTGCCACCTCAGTCTGCTATTAAAGGGAATAATGTCATTGCCTGACGTTCTTCTCAGTAGAATGTGTAAAATATTAACAACATTATTCATTCGGGTAAGGCAGGATCGAGACTGACATGTTGAAACAGCCTGTCAAGAAACTAACAATCCCCATAAAATTTGTCACCCCATGCATGACAAGACAACTAGTCCTTTTTTCCCTCATGGTTTCTTCAATTTACACAAGATGTCTTTGCAAAACTTCTAATACCCTTTTCCCTTGTGAACCAAACCACAACTCATAAAACATACAGAGCAACAAAAGGACAGGCTTAATGATTAAAAAGACGCAAGCAGCTCATTGAGTTCTGAAACTTCTTAGAAGTCCCTGCTGTAAGACAGCTGCAGACATAGCCTGCACAAAAAATTGGCTCATAATTCACTCAAAAAATGTTTTCCAAAAGGTGAATGTAAAAAAAATAAACAGAACAAAAACATCTTTCATAGGGCCCTTTCACTTTGCACAGTTGCAGCACTATGATTCCACTTTAACTTCCTACATCCTACGGAATCTGGGATTTGTAGTTTGGGCAAGCAATAGAGCTCTCCCCTCGTTAAAAACTGAACCTCCCAGGATTCCACAAGATGCTGCCATGACAGTTCATTTGGAACCATCGTGCCATAATTATGTAATATGGAAGGTCCCATAGTCTCAGGGACAAGGAGTAATACTGTAAAGTTTAATGTGTTCACATGTGGAAATAAGACAAGCAAGATTTTACACACCTAGTTTTTGCACATGAAATTGTGTCCTTACTCATGTGGCCTTTTGCTTTTACTCTGTCTTTATAAAAGCAGGTGGAAGAGAGAAATGACTTACCTTTGGACACCGTATCTTCTCTGCTGTAAAGCCTGGCTATAAGGAGGAGATATGTGACCCCAGAGATCTGGAAATGCCAGGACTCTGTAGTCTGGAATGGACCTGGTACAGCCTGCCCTTGCCATATAGTAGCGAGGGTTGTGGAAAGGGATATTGCCTGGGTGTCTCTCCAAAAGCTTTGTCACTACCTCAGAAGTCTCCACTGTCTCTTGACAGTTGGATCTGCAGGAATTCATATGCTGAAAAGTTGGGGTTCTTTTGTCCTGCAAAGCCTCCTTGGCAAGAGGATGCAGTGTAGCCATACAGCCTTTACTTGAGTCTTCACCTTCTCTGGAGGAATCCCCCAAAGACACAGATCCATCACAAATTACTTTTCTAGGCCCTTGAGAATGTTTCTCTCTTTTCAACCAGCTCTGCACTTGAACTCTAGGAGTCCTTCGGGACAGTTTTTCTCTTTGAGTAGTTTGGTCCCTCTCTCTACACTCTGGCTGGTGCTTTGAAGAAACAGCATTTGGAATGACGTGGAGACAAGAACAGGTCAGGGTTGCACAGATATCCTCAGGGTTGACCTCTTTTTCAGACTCTGATCCAAACTCCTTTACAAGATGGAGGAAAAAGATACAAAAGAGTGACATAGTTCTTTCCTTACAGTACCCTCTTGGATTTACAGAGAAATCAAAACCTAGGAGTATCTCACCAAAAAGTTACAGCAAAGTTCTGGGCACATGGCCTCATACTGTTCAAGCTCCGATTCTGGCCAGTCAAGCTCTGGTTTTGATAGGAGTTTTTCAACATCGGTTTCTAAGTCATCATCCTATCAGAAAGAAAGAACCAGAAATGGAGCTGTGTAAGGAACCATTTCTTTAAATCAGTGATTCCCAAAATGGGCCGCCAAGGGGTATGCATACTCCCATCTGTATGAATGAGAACATTTAAGGGTACATGAGAAAAAAATTGAATAGTGGTGGAAAAAGTATAAAGCATAACGCATTCTCGGAGGACGTCACAACTTGATGTAGTTCTTGATTGCCCACACGTTGGCATTCCTGTCCTTATTTCTTTAGGAATGGTTGGGGGGGGGGGGGGAATAATAGAGGTAAACAGAAGAGTGGCACATAAGCCAAACCTCCAGCTGCCATTGACCCACAAACTTTCAAAAAAGAGTCTCTCTCACATGCATAGGCGCACACACTTTTCTATTTGAGTTGCTGTGACCGTTGCCCCACCCACTCTAGGAGGCTTCTCAAGCCTTCCAGGCATGCAGTCGTCTCTCCTTCTTCCTTGTGCCCCTCTCCAGTTCCACTCCAAATCCATCCAGTTCCACTCCATCCATCCAGTTCCACTCCAAATCCATCTGATGAAAGGGCAAGCAACACCAGTTGCTCCTCTCCATGTCTTCAGCCAGAAGCAAACTGGATGAGTATGGAGAGTATCTAGGTAGGTAAAGGGGCACAATGGGATGGAGAGGCCGAGACAGGATGGCTGACCTGACACTCTGCCTTTCCTTCTGTGGGTGGGGGATGTCTCCGCAGAGCTCACAGAAGCTTTCTGATGGGGCTTTTTTCCCCTCAAAAAAAGGACATGGCAGTGGGGGGGGGTATAATTTATTGAAATTGGCTGCCCAGCGATACACAAGTCAAAAAATGTTGGGAAGCATTGCTTTAAATCATCACCACTCACAGCCTGACTCAAGCCTGTCTTTCGATATTCCAAATTTGACTGCCGCAACAATGCAAAAAGAGTTAAATTTCTCAGAGGAACAACTTAAGGAGGAAGAACACACAATACACAAACACTATATGCACATACAATTCCTTACACCTTTTGCACCATGCTTGCTTATTATTTAGGAGGTGAAACCTCTGGTCTTCTTGTGGAATATTTAAAAAGTAATTGCAATTTAATATTAAACATCTTTAAAGGCAAAATTTATATAAATATAAATAAATATAAATAAACATATATAAATAAATAAATACTTGAAAATGTAAATAAATATTTGAATATTTAAATCTTGAGTTAAGTTTTTGATGTCCCCGGCAAAAAGTTATACTTGCACGGTGTCTCCAGTAAAGAAAAAGTTAAGAACAATTGGTGTAAAACAGAGGGATCTCCAAAATAAATACTTACTTCCTCTTTGTTTTCCACATCCTCGTTATCTAAATCTTTTTCAGCTTCCTCCTCAACATAATCTTCACAATAATCTGCAAAGAATGAAAGACAGACTGAGCAACCAGCTAAACCAAAAGTCTTACTACTCATCAAACTCACCAAAGGGGTTAAATCTTTGCCTCCTCTGAAATACAGCCTACAGCAGTCTCCCATCCACGTACTAACCAGAGCTGACCCTACTTAGCTTCCAAAATCAAACAGGATCTGGTGTCTTCATGGTGTTCAGGCCTTTGCCTCAAGATAACTCATTGATTTGTATCATCCCACTGAACAACAGGAAGGATTTTGCCACACATGAGCTTTTGCATTAGAATTAATCACTAATCTGCATGGCTCCAAGATATTTCTCAACACATTGGAGTTCTCTCTGTTTAAACTGACTCTTCCCCTTTAAAAGCTGCAATGAATGAGAGATGTACCAATACTGACAGAGGGCCTTTCCACACTACACTGTTATACTGCTATAATTCCACTTTCAACTTCCTGTTGAATTCTGGGCTTTGTAGTTTACTGAGGCCAAAGAGCAGTCTGGCTGAGAATTCTGAACTCCCTTCCCTAAACTGCAAACCCCGACAATTCCAGAGGATGTTGAAAGTGGAATAATGGCACTATAACAGTGGAGTGCAGAAAGACCTAGCATGGTAATTTACTACAATATATTAGAAAATACTAGGTAAGCTTATTATTTGGCCCTTTATTTTGCACTGGCTACATAGGTGGCATTTTTTTTCCAGGAATGGCTTCGGCATAGCCTGAGTAGTTTTTAAATAGTCTAACTACATTGGCAGTGGAAGGATGATCCCTACTTGAGTCTCTATCACAGAATTTACACTGTGGCCATTTCCACATTAGACTGTTACAGCACTATTATTCCACTTGCAACCTCCTATGCAATCCTGGGGTTTGCAGTTTGGGGAGGGGCCAGCCAGCCCCTCCCAAAACTGCAAACCCCAGGATTCCATAGGAGGTTGCAAGTGGAATAATAGTGCTATAACAGTCTAATGCAGAAATGGCCTGTATTGAGAGGGAGGAATGGTGCAGATACCAAAGAATATCTCCATTCAGTTGGCTACTGGGTTATTTAAACATTATCCCAATTATGCAATTAGGTAATGGAGCTCCTCATGAACAAGAAATTTGGGCAACAATTATAAGCTACTTCTACCATACCAAACTGCACATGATATTACAGCCCAAGACCTTTCATTGCCTGAATCAAATGCCCAGGCGGCATTTCCTTCCAATTGCTGTACTGGAGGGGCAGTTTGATCTTTATTCAACCCTGGCAATAGGATAGGATCTTGCTCCAAGTCCAAGGCTGCATGTTAGTTTACGGAATGCAGTACAGGATGTGTGGGATACAAAGCTTCATCCTACAAGAATGGGAAAAGGCCAAAGCTTTCCAGGGTCGAGGCTGTAATTCACGACATTTCTTCTTGAAGGAAGTAGTTTTAAGAATTGTGTTTCCACAGTGAGATAATCTTTGAAAACCATGAAGTTTTCAAAGCCTATTTGCAACTTACGACTCATTCTGTGCAAAATTTGCACATTGTTGTTTTGCACAGAAAATGGTATTTTCTGTACAGGAAATGGAGTTTATGCTTTTTCCTGCGGGGAGGGGGAAGGGATGTTTCCTGCACAAACAAAAAATGGTTTTCTATCCAAATCAACAACATATGAATTTTTCACAGAGTAAGCACCCTATAACAGAATTTTCTGTGCAAGAAATACTCTTTTGCTGTAAAAATATTAGTTTCTATGCAGAAAATGGTCTTTTCTTCACAAGATAACCATGATTAATTTGTATATCCCAGTCTGCAAAAATTCTCATCATTCCATGATTCTTCTCATCTGGGTTTCTCAACACAAAAAGAAAAAATAAACATCTTTTCAACTAATTTTCTTCTGAATGTTCTTCTCATCCTTACTTAGGGGGTGCCACTGCTAGCCCCTAGCAACTGCCATCTGAGGCAGTTACTTCATTCTGCATAATGGAAGGGATGGCCCTGACAGAAGTCACCTGGTTTTTAAAAACCCAAAAATTTTACTCTGGACAAAAAGAATAGTCATGTGGGCTCTAAAACAAGCTCATGCTGATGGGAAGTTAAAAATCATCTCTTGCATGGGTCCTGCTTGCAATTTTTAAGTAAACAGGACTTTGGAAGGCAAGGAGTAGCTGAAAGGAACCAATTTTCCATCAAATGTCAGCATGGGCTCTTGGTCAGACCTGGAGGCACATCTGAGGTACCATAGTTGTTTTGTCTACAAAGATAAAGCACCTATTATCTATGTAAATCATAGGATCTACAGAGTGGTTCTCAACCTGTGGGTCCCCAGATGTTTTTGAACTTCAGCTCCCAGAAGCCCTGAGCATTGACCATAGTGGCTGGGGCTTCTGGGAGCTGAAGTTCACAAACATCTGGGGACCCACAGGTTGAGAACCACTGATCTACACCTTTTTTTCCCCTCCAGATTTTTTCCCTCCAGATATCTACATAAGTCACAGGATTCATAGCCCTAACGTACAAATGAGGGGGTGACATTCATTTAATTGCCCTTTTCCAACTCAAATATTCTCAACATTTACCTTCAGGTCTGGATTGTGAAGGTTCAGTTCTTCCAGGTACAGGAAAGGAATAGGAACTATGAAGAGCAGCAGAAGGAAGAGGCATCTTGGGATATGTCTTCCTCAGGATTTGAGTCACTGTGTTTACTATTGGATCCAGATTCTTGCTAATCAAACAATCCTGAGTACCAACAAAGAAGCACATTCAGGCTTTTTCCTGCTACAGCGATCTCTTAAGATGGATATCATACCTAAGGGCTCAGTCATTCCTAGGGCTTGGAAGCAACTCATTACCAATAATGAGGTCCTGGCAATTTGTCCCTCCTTGCAATGATTATTGCACAGCAAAGTTATATCGTGTTTGCAAGATAACAAGTGATAATGTCACTCCTTTTGCAATGCAACTGTAACTGTCGTTTGAGATACTTATATAGCTACAGGGTACAAGGTATTTTATAGTCACAAGTTATACATGTGTTTTATATCATAATTCCCATTGTTATAGCAGTTGGATACATCCTCAGTTGCACTGGTTGGCTGGATGCCGTGAAGGACTGGATGAGGATGATTAAACTGAACCTTAATCCGGGAAGATGGAAATGCTATTGGGTCAGTAGGAAAGCTAATCTGGGGCTGGGATCATAGCTAGTTCTGGATGGGGTCACTGAGAGGTCAAATTCATAACTTTTTAAAGCACTGTTTCAAATGCATATCTTTTTCTGAGCGTTGTTTTCAAATGTACACAATTTGTATATTCTTGTGTGAAATGCACTGAAAATTTTGGAAAAGTACAAATTTGACTGTCTAAATGTGCTCCAGTTCACATTTAGCTTTAGGAAGGAACTGTTTGCACTGAAATATGAACTGAATAAATTTTTCATATATCGCTAATAGATATCAAGCAAGAGAAGATACAAAGGAACTGATTTTTCAAAATTCCGGAAAAAAAACATGATTTGTATGGGAAAATAGCATATTGGTCCACCTCAAAAATAAGCTTGGTTAATTTAAACTTCATACTTTCAGAAGAAAACAGGATGAACAGAATTCTGGAAGAATTTTGACTAAGAGTTGTTTGTTGAATCACAGCCTTCACCCTTCCTTTTTTTAAAAAAAATTCTCCTTTCTCCCCGCTCCTAGAGTCCAATGATCTCTGCATCAAGGACAGACTTTTAATCATTTTAAATGTGTAACATTCTATAGCCTTGAAGGTTTTATTGCTACAGTTCACATACAACAATCTCCAGAGAGGGAGAACACAATGGCAAAGCTATCTTTGTCGTTAAGCTGTATGATGCCCATCTACATAAGAATGTGATTGGTTTTTCATCCCTGATGATTTGAGAAAAAGCCATCCCATTCGCACAGAATATCAAGAAAGCACAATGAACCCATTCCAAACAGCAATATTGAATATCTATTTTACAACAAGTTGGGCTTGCAATAAAATGTTAAAGAGTGTATTCTCCCTCCTGGGCAGACCGCTGCTATCAGAACCAGCCAGGTCTGCCTTGAGGAGACTCTCAGCTGGAACAAGCTTTTTATTTTCCAAGTTGGGATGTGCCATTCCTTCCCTTCCATTTTTTCCATTCAGTTTTCCCAGCTAACATTCTGTCTTCTTATGCCTAGTTCTCAGTGAGCTGTTGGAAAGGTTTCCCCCTTAATGTTTTTTAAAAGATATTTTTATGGCCAGTATTCTACATCAGCTACTTGGTTAAGTATATTTAACTTAGGGCCTTTCCGCAGTACACTGTTATAGTGCTATTACTCCACTTTCAACCTCCTGTGGAATTCTGGGGTTTGTAGTTTACTAAGGCCAAATTGCTCTCTGGCTGAGAATTCTACATGCCCGCCCAAAACTGCAAATCCCAAGATTCCATAGGATGTTGAAAGTGGAATAATAGCACTTTAACAGTGTACTGTGGAAATGGCCTAAGATTCTATGGTACCATTATTCCAGCATGTTCCTTTCATCTTATGATCATCATTGGATGTTCCCTCGGTTATTCTCTTTCTCACCATAAATCCAACTCTCATATGCCACCTTTCTCCAAGAGTGGGACCCAAGGCAGCTTCTAGCAATAATTCAGAGACATTAAAAAACATTTAAAACAACTAAAAACATATAAAATTATAAAAACCTAAAACAACACTCAAATTTTTTAAACAAGTTAAGAAATAAATAAAGCTGCATGACTCGTATAAAAGCCTGCTTAAAAAGAAATGTTTTAGTCTGCCAGTGAAAGGAGAGCAGAGAGGGGGCCAGCCTAGCTTCCCGTGAAAGACTGTTCCACAGGGTGAGAGCAGTACCCTGTAAGTACCGGTGCTTCTTTACCAAATGCTTGGTTACCTGAGCTGTTGTGAAGAGAGCATTCATGCCACGAGAAAGAAGGAAAACTTCTCTACCAGACCGAACATTGGTGATGTGCTTGAGGCAAAGGAGAAGACCCCTCCGGATGTGAATGTAACTGTTAGAAACATCGCGGTGATGCCAATCCTGGTATAACCGAAGCAGTTGACAAACGTAGCCTCTGTTTATGGCACGACGACTATTGGACTCTGAAAGCAGAGGACAAAGGATGATTCACTGGCTGCTAGAAAAGTCTTCAGTTTGGGACACTTCTGAAAATGCCCATTGATGTTCATAATTTTTGTTCATAATCATTTGCATGCTCCGTCTCAGAGCTATTGCCACTGATGATATGTAAAATCTATCAAAGGAATGTTAATTTTCCATTTACCACCAGAAATACCTTGCGCAAATAAAAAATTATCTAGTTCCCTTTCGAGATCCCTCTTGTCATTGCTTGTTCAGTTGTTTATTGTAATTCTGCACACGTTGTACTAAGAGATGGAAAGGTTAGAGAAAATGGGCTACTATGTTAAGGCGAAAAACTTATATTTGCATTAAGGGAGCAATTAATTTAATTGTAATTAAATTTAATATTATGTATGAACTTAACTTACCTTACAACACTAAAAACATTGTCAGACAGAAGATTAAAAATCTCATCCATGATTTTACTGCTCTCCCCACCCCTGTACCTCTTTTGAGCTTTGGACAGAAGGAATCAGCTCCACAATTTTTTAGAAGATCGCATTTCTTCCTCATCCCATCAAAACTCCATCTCCTTATTCTCCCCCTTCTTTAACTTACTGATTCCTACATGGATTGTGTCAAAAGTCCCAAGCAAAATTGCTTCACAATTTCAGTTTTCTGAGACATCTGTCCCAGAAAATGAGAAGGTGAGCATACAAGAAAAGAAGACCATCTCTTCTAAGCTGCCCTTACTTCTTGGTGTTTTAAAATGTTTTAACTGTGGAATCATATTCATATTAAGTTTAGTTTACATGATCAAGGTATCATGAACTAAATAAAGACTCCTCTTGTGATTTGCCTTCATTAAAATATGTGAAAGTGAGAGTAATAATTAGATAAATATGCATGCATGACAGAGCACTAAATGGGTTATTTTTAATTTCTATTTGGATGGAGTGGACTATACTTGCAACTATTGTTGGTCTGAAATCTTCTGTAAATTGCTTTATGGAAGAAATTTTTTTTGGAAAAAAGTATGTATTTACTATTATTGACAAGTAAATTCTGCTCAATGGCTTTCACAGCTCCGTGGGGATTTGAACCTTGCTAACCCAAGCCTGAAATCCAACATGGTGTAGTGGTCTGAATGTTGGACTACAGCCCTGGAGGCCAAAATTTGATTCCCCACTCAGCCATGGAAACCCACTGGGTGACCTTGGGCATGTCACACACTCTCAGCCCCAGAAGACCCCATGAGAGGGTCACCATAGGGTCACCATAAGTTGGAAAAGACTTGAAGGCACACAAGAATCCCAAGCCACAGTGTAACATTCCAAACACATTTTTACACCAAATAAACACATTTCAAAGTCAAATCTGTAACATATTTCAGTTTTTTCATTCATAACTTCTTATCTATAATAATAACAGTCAGTACGTCTCACTGGAATATTGCACTAGGCATCTCAACATTTGCCAGCATATTTTGGTTGCTGTCCAAGTAGCAGCCTTGTGTTTCGAGTCAAAATTCCCAAAGATAGGCTCACTACAGGCCAAAAAAAAAAAAAAAGGAGGGCCCGCCATAACTCATTGGGAAATAAATACCTCAAACTTTTTCAAAGTGCTTTTGGTTGGCATCCAAACTGTAGTGGTCAGTTTTAAGTCAAAAATTATAAATCCTAAACTAGGGTGTTCCTAGAAAAAAAAGTGTGTGTGCTATAACTCATAGGGAAATCATGGTTAACACTGCAGAATTTAACAGATAGATTTTTGTTGTTGACCAAGCTGAGTGTCTGGTTTCAAGTCAAATTTTAAGCGGAGGGTCTTTCTAGAAACAAAAAAGGCCTGCCACAGCTAATCAGATTTTTTTTTAAGAACTAGAAAACAGGAGATTCATGTTTGAAGCGCGGCTGCTAAGATTCTTAAGGCAAGGAGAAAGAGCAGAAAACAAAGGAAGCCTACAGGACTGCTTCTTAGATTCCTAGGATTAAAGGGGGGAAATGGATGAAGACCAGTAGTGGATTCTGGAGGCAGTTGCTGTTTCTCTTGCTTGTTGTAGTTAAGCACACAGCTACCGTAGGATCAGCTAAAGCTAAAGCAGAATCTCATTCTTTCCCACCTCAGATTTTAAGAAAGCCAGCATGCCATAGTGGTTTAAATGCTGGATAACAACCCTGGAAACCAGGGTTCCGTTCCACATTCAACTATGGAAACCTACTGGATGGCCTTGGGCATGTCACATGCGCAGCCCCAGAAAACTCCGTGATAGATTCACCCTAGGGTCACCATAAGTTGGAAACAACTTTTTTTTCCTATATTTTTTAATATAAGATTAAAAAAAATAATCAAATTTACAAAGTATTCTTATCTTAATCATATACAGAGTTTCACAATAAAACTATTAAAACATTAGATAGTTTCCGTGTAATATTCTCAGTTTCTAACACCTCCCCTCTACCCTGGTTTGATCTTTCCAATTATGTCTATTTACCCTGAGATCTCCTATATCCAAGATCAACATGTAGACTGGTCTCCTTTAACAGATAAATAACCTAATATTGATTAGACTTTCATTTTCCGAATAGCTTTACATAACCTTCCTCAATTAACTAATTGACATAACTTTAGATAATTTATTTCAACATATTCCTTAATAAAACTCATATTTTCCTTTCCTTTTTCTTTCAAGTTATTTTTCATTCTAACAGTCAACACTTCCATTAAAGCATATTCCTGTATTTTATCCAACCATTCCTCAATTGTCGGACTTTCCACTCTCTTCCAGTATTTCGCCCAGAGAATCCTTGCAGCAGTAATCATATATAATATAACCGTCTCGTACTGCCTTTTTTCTTTATCCATTTGGTGTGTCATATTCAGTAAACAAAGTTCTGGAGTTAATGGGATTTCCAATGGAAACAACTTGAAGGCACATAACAACAACAAGGTATGAAGACAAACAAGAGTTCTCTAAGGTACATTGATATGATTCCTGAGGCAAAGGAGAGGGGAATGGGACATCAGGAGACCCCATGAATCTGGTGATTGAGATGGCCCCTTTAGGTTAGCAAATTTCCAATGAAATGTATAACTTCCTTGGTGTTAATTAGCTGGTTTCCATCTCTGACTTTACTTGAAATCACACTGGTTTCATAGATTTTGTAAACATAAGGCTATCTAAATATTTAGTCATCCTTCTGGAGTCGTATTTGCACAGTTTCAGCACATATTTTTCTTGCAGCAACACAATGTGCCATGAATTTTGTACTTATGAAGCTCTGCAAATAGCTAATTGCTTTTGTGCATGCATGCATTGATCAAGACTATACTTCATGGTGGTGGCTATGGCATGACATCTGCTAAACTAGTGCATCATTTGAGAGGGATATGTGCTTACAATTATAAACATGTCTTGACTAGGGCCTAACAACTTCATAGCCCTGAATCTTTTAGGAGTGTTCCATATATGCAATGATAAAAGTTCAATAATTTATAGGAGCTCCAAAACACAGCTTACAAAACTTTTTTTTTTTTTTAACTTGTGAGTGCTGGAAATATCTCCATCCTTTTCTCTGCACTTTGCAAGAATCAAAAAATCTTGCCCAGGTCAAGAGGTGTTAAAGCAGGGGTGGGCAAATTTGGAAGTGTGGAATCTTATTATCCATACTACGCACTGGACCACACCACCACAAAAAGTATCCAAAATGCCCTCCAGGGAGCAGGGAGCATTTTAGACATGGGAAAGGATTTTTTGAAAGAAAAAAACCCACAGGAATTGAGTAGAAGTCACTTCCTGTTTCAATATGACCACTTCTGGGTATAAATTAGACCTAGCAGGAACAGAAAGTGGTGAGATGCCACCTGTCCCCCCCATGGGGGGGCATTTTGAGGCAAAAAGAATCCAATATGAGGGGCAGAAAAACAGCTCTGGGGCACATGCATCCCACGGGTCACACTTTGTCCACCTTGTGAAAGAAAATAAGGAGGGACAGACTGAGACAAGGAATGTATGTGAACACTTGATCAGTGTCTTTGAATGTATAAGCGCCCCTTTCAAATGCCCCTGACGTTCCTAGTTTTGAGGTAAATAGGTTATTGAGAAATTCAGAATGCTGTAAAACACAGCTTGAATTCCTGGATCTCAGAAACTGAGCCCTCTTCTCTGGTTCTCAACGGGGAAGGGAGCTGAATCAAAAGTTAAAAGCATCACATATCTGTATGTGTTCACTCCTCCCACCGCAGGCTACTTTGGGATGGCTATTAGACTGTTTTCCATTTAAAGCAGAGCTTGAAATCCCTTTTTTCTTCCCCCCCCCTTTTTTTGGCTGCACTACATCTCCCATGTCCTTTGAAATGTAGAGCTTGCTAAGGGTATTCATAACAAAGCCGTGAAAAGCTTTTTATTCTTATTTTCCTGTTTGCTAGATGATAGTTACTGCTTAATCGAACATGCTTAATGCAAACCCTCCAACTGTCCTGATTTGTCAGGGACGGTCCTGGTTAATCTCCTGCCATCCCACTTTCTCAGCTGCTTTTTAAATATCCTGTTTTCTCTCTTCTCCTCTCACTTTACTTTAGTTGCTGCAAAGTGAATTAAAAATGGAAAAGTGATTTGTTTGCACACACATAACTCAGTAGGAAGGAGAGAAGGAGGACAGAATCTCGCCCTTCACAGTTTGTCAGGATTTCCTAAGCTCATTACTATAGTTCCAGTCCATAAATCAGTTTGTCTGCTTTTCCTCGTTACAGACTTTCCCCAGTTTATCTGACAGGTTAGGGATAGGAGCACAGTCAAAAAGCAGAAATGGTCGGAAAGCGGAAGCCACCTATTACAGGGAATATGAAAGACTTACAGAGACTTATGGATGCACCAACTCACTGCGCGTACACTGCCTGCAAAATCTTCCAGCAAGCCTGGAATTTTTTTTCCCTTTTCCTAGCTCTCTTTGCAAGCAGCACATATGCGCAAGTGCTCCCAAGCCAGTCTCCATAGGCAACAACAATAACTGTCCAAAGAGTGGACCTTACATTGAATTAAGTGAACTTGTCCTTAATTTGGAAGCATTGACAGAGCAAGTTGAACAATAATGGGGAATCAAAGGTGGGAGGATTTCCTATAATAAGTTTTGCTCTTTGAATCCTGGCCAAACCCTTTTGACCACACTCTGTTGTTGCTTGGCCAAACAGTTTTCATCTTCAAAATCCTGGAGGCTATATTAATGACACCATCAGGGCCCATTCTGTGACATCAACGACTATTCCCCACCACCACCAAAGAAAGGGGGGAAAAATGAGATTTTGGCCTTTAAAATCTGGACCTGGCAACCCCAGCCATAGAAAAGGTAAAATATTCCAATAAAAATGGCACGAACATACAACGTGATGGTGCTGAAAACAATGGAATGCATGCAATATTTACACCCAAAGCATTGCAGACTTTTCTAAGTAGATAATTTTCATAATGGAATCACACAGTGAAATTCTACATTTCATACATTTTCAACACCATCCCTAATTGACAGCATGTCAGTTTGCCCATATGCCATATCTTACCCAATGAGAATCACATCTGGCTATAGAAATATAATAAAGGCCTCTCTCTCTCTCTCTCTCTCTTATTCTATTTAAAGGTCAGACTCATCAAAAGCTGTCAGGAACATTGGTAATCAGAGAGACCAGAAAGCACACCTATGTGAATAGCAATCACAGGGAGCCATTCAGACTACCTGGCTTTAGTGTAAATGTTTTCACATCAAGGAGGCTCCAAAACCTTTGGGACTGTATCAGGTTGTTCCACTGACATGGGTGAAGCTGTAACACAAGTGAAGGGACAAGGGGAATGCCACCTTCATTTGTCAAACCTACCTCTGCTTCAGAGATAATCATCAATATATATGATACAAACGATCTGCCATTAGAAACAGGGCCTTTACAGCCGCAACCCTGATCTCTCTTTAGGCTGGAGGAACTGGTCTTCCTTACTTTCATATAGTCTTGGTCCCAGAAAGTTCCTTTTTCACCTAGTTCCTTCGATGGGATTTTGCAGGGACAATCTATAGTATATTTTTAAACTCTTGCCAAATATTTAATTCCTGTTTTAACCTATAGTACTGTTTTCACATACACAAAGAAGAAGCTTTTTTGTTTACTATGTGCGGGTAAAATGGGATATAAAAGCAAAACATTAACTAATCTATTGACAAATCAGTTTAAAAATTCCAGTGGTTTTAGATTGGCAGTGGAGGGTTTTCTCTTAGTCCCATCAGCCTCACAGGGATATTTGGTGAAGACACAGAGAGAGCTCTTTCCATGGCTGCTCCCAGACTGTGGAACTCCCTTCCACAGGAGGTCCAGTTGGCTCCCTCCTTGCTCTCTTTCCATCAGCAGATGAAGACTTTTTTATAGGCAGACCTTTGAGTTTTAAATTATGTAGCAGTAGGTATGTGTAGTATGTTGCGCTGTGCTGTATTATCTTTTATTAGTAGTTATTTTTTTAAATGCATTATTAACTGCTTTAACCATTTTTTTAAATGTTGCTGTTGTATACCTTCAAGTCATTTCTGAGTTATGGTGACCCTATAGTGAACCTATCATGAGATTTTCTGGGGCTGAGAGTGTATGACCCACCCAAGATCACCCAGCGGGTTTCCGTGCCTGAATGGGGAATCGAACCCTGGCCTCCAAGATCATAGTCCACATGCAAACCACTACAGCACACTGGCTCTCCTTCTCATGATACTGCTATTTAATTTTAAAAGTTTTTGTAAGATAAGATACTAACTTTATCTTGTTTTAATTTACAAGGCTGCCTCGGATCCCTCCCCAAGAGAAAACTGGAGTATGAATCGAACAAATACGTAAATGGAAGTTAAGGAAAGACTTTCCAGGACAAGAAGAAGTAGTAGGAAAATATGTGGAAAGACCAAGTATCTAGTCCAGGTGAGTGTGCAGAGCCAATGGAAAAGATGAATAAACCTAAAGCACAGTAACTAGTCAACTATCCAAATAAGGACCAGAAAAGGCCAAGCATCTAGTATTTCTATCAGACATGACCAGTGGGAACATTTGATAAGTCTTACCAAACATCAAATGAGTTTTTCAAAACTCTGTTCCCCTTCCCTCTCTCTGTTTAAGGAATGACAAGTGCCTAGATGAGCACATCTACAGTCTACAGCAACTAGCAGAGGAAAACCAGAACAGTCCCAAGTGTGATCCAAGCAATCCAAAGTTCAAAGAGAAAGCACTCCTAAACAGAGTCCAAGTCAAAAAAAGGAAGTGCTAGAAAGATCACTTTGAAGGAAGATGTTGATGGTTAGAGAGCCATGAAGCCAGAGATGTCAGACAATGTTGGCAGTGATGTTTTGGTCCTGTTGTCTTGCTTTTGCTATTGCTAGCAGTTAATCATCTCAGCTGGTCTCACTAACTCAGCATCCTGTATTAAAAGCAGAGCAAGGCATTGCCTTAACTTTTGTTCCATGTTAATTTAAATTGCTCAACAGGGTGAAGTGCCTTGGTGCAACTACTGCCTGGAGTGGACTGGGTTCTCCTTCTGTCAGTACCATGACAAGACTGCTAGCTTCCTCTAGCACCAGCTGGGATGAATTCCCTGCTGACCCATCTTTGCACTTCTCTTCCCCTTCCTTGAGGTAGGATATGATGCCCTCACCTGTACACAATTTTGATGCTTGAAAATACTGTTTCCCAAGTAGTTTCCCAAGGTATGTCTCTGATTTAAGTCTAGAAGTTCTTGGTTGAAATTCCTGACTCATTAGAAATTGTAGAGGTCAAGCCTAGGAAAAGAATTGGCTCACTCACCCCAGATAAGTTGAAGGGGTGTGACAACGCTTGAGTTATAGAAGAGCTTAATAATGTGAGCACACAACTTTCTATGCTATTCTAGCTCCCAACAATCATCTCCAGTAAAATGTCTGCCAGCTGATGCTCATAGGACAGATTCACATCTTTTTAATTTTTCCTATATGCTTTGCAGCTTGCAAAAAGGCCCACTCAAAAGTCTAGTCTCTCTATCTTGGCAGGGGAAGAATGTGTGCATTCACGTATTCCAATTAGGACAACGACTTGGTAAAAAAAACTGAGGACATTTTAAGCAAGGTGGAAATGTTGTTTTGATTGAATACATCAATAGTTATTTGGTTTGACATTTTCAATTTGACACCTCTTTCTTGCCGTGATAATTCTGATCTTGTGGTTTCTGTTCCAATTTTGAAGTATCAATGTTATCTCCTTCCAGGAAAAAAAGAAAACAGTAACAACAATATGTTGTCATTTCCCATTTGGCTTCCCAACAGTATCTCACAACGCAGCAATACAGAAAAACACAGGTAGCAAAGAGTCAGAAGGCATCTGGCCCGTACATCTAAAGAAGTTATTTCCAAAGAATTAGCCAAGAGTTAAGAAAAACAACAAAGAATCCTATAGCACCTTAAAGCCTAACACATTTGTAATAGTACATGTTAGTCTTTAGCATGTCATCTTTTCTTGTTACTGATGAAATGAGTCACTATCGTCCATACTTTGCTGATAATCTAACTTGGTCTGTTATCAAATTACTATTACAATCTTTTGGTCTATTACATTGGATTGCTACTGAAGACTACTCAGAAAAATAGTCTAAAATGCAGCTGCCAAACTGCTGATGAGGTCCACCATGGCAGAATTTAGAATATCTACAATGATTTCTACTCCTGAGCAAATGGCAGAATAGTGGTTTTAACCATTATAGCTTGGAACACAGGTATCTGAACAACCTATTATGTTCAGGCTGGTAATGGAAAGCCATGCAGCAGCACACAAGGCAGGGATACATGGGAGAACTCCCAATGAGCACTTTCTTCTGATAAGCTCTGGAACCTAGCAGATGCCTTTTGTACTTCTTGGCCAGAACTATTCCACCAAGCTCTGTCCTTTCCTATAAAGTAGAGAGCTTTAAAGAGATAATTCTCAAAGTTATGTTCCAACTTATGCCTTGAATAGATGGCACCTGGAAACCCACGGCAGGCATGCTACAGATGCACTGGCTCCAAGGATTGTGGACTTTTTGGAGGAAGGTGTCCTGTCCCAGTGTTGAGCTAGGTTTAAGGCCTACCACAGCTAGTCTGGACTCAGAAGTTTGGGGCACAACCACTTTGTTCCCTTGAGGCTCAAAAGATTCAAGTTCTCCAGTGATGCTTGAGCCTCATGTCCCCACTGCTGCTTGAGTCTCCATCTATTTTTATGACACTGATGGATTCCTAGGTCGTGATACAGCCTATCAAACTCCTGCCTCAATGCTCTAATTGTCATTGAGGCTATTTAGCAAGGACTCCACCATCAGTGATAAGATGAGTAATGGAGTACTTCAGCCAGAACACAAGGTCCAGAAAGTTTGAAGTTTAAGCTGACATGGTCCAAGCACAGAGAAGCAATTTTAAAATCTAAATACAAGTAATAAAGCAGGGTAAGGAAGGTAGGTTCCCAGGAGAGAGAACAAGAGCCAATTCACACTACACAATTTTAACTTTTAACTGCCATCCTATGGAATCTTGGTGTTTGTACTTTGGCAAGGAGTATTTAGAACCCTCAAATAGAATGCTAGTGCCTTATCAAACTAAAAGTCCCATGTTTCCTTAGGATGGAACCAGTGCAATTCAAATGGAATGATAATGCTATAATTGTATAGTGTGGATGGGCCCAGGTATTTCAGGTGAGGGCACAAAAGAAAAAAAAATGAGAGGCAGTCCACAATTGAGCACCAAGACTATTCAAGAGAGTAGAAACTGGGAAAGTAAGGAAAGTATTAGGGAGGCTGAAGCCAACATCTAGACATTGTCTCCAAAGACTCCCAGGCTAGACTTCAGGCTTATAAAGACTCCTAGGCTAGACCTCAGGTTTTAGCTGCTGACAGTTTGTCAGAGACTCTGTTCATGAGGAGTCCATTATTCCTAAGGAGTCTTTCCTTGCATCAGGGAACTGAGTCTTATTCATCTGTGCAACTTCTAGCACTTTCTGGGGCTGGGTGATGAACTCATCCTGTCCTTTAACCTGAGATCTGACCCACCCAATCATCCCAAATAAGGGATTCCATCACCTTCTGCCCTGACCACCCAGGTTCCTTGGGGGACAGTTTCTCTTTGGTGTCATCCACCCCAGGAGGCTCCAGGTCCTCCATGAAAGCAGCAACTAGCAACTAGCAAGGACACGATGTGACCACCTTTTCAGTGGGGGTGATCAAGTTTTCCAGAGCAAAACAACTGCCAGCAGATCCAGTAACTGCTAACTGATGAATAGTTTTTGTTTTGTTTTGTTCCCAGACTTTTTTCTTAATGTCACTGATTTGGAATATTCTTCCATTTATTTTAGCTGGTAGTGACATGGTTTTATGTGTTCGGCTCTGCTTTGCTGTATTGCTACAGTATTGTTTTAATTTACATTTCTAATTCTTGTAAGCCACCTTGGAAATTGCACATTTGATAACTTGGCTAAGAATGCTCGAGACAGATAAGTTAATAAAGGTCAGCTTGAAATGTGATGTGCATGCTACTGCTAATCTAGCAGAACAAGAAAATATGGAAACCTCTTTGTTCTATCCTAGGTCCGAAGTGAACCACTCATATTTTTTTTATATGCAATGAAGATGTTAGGGATAGCCATGGGAAGGAAGTTGCATTTGTTACAGTATTTCCACATGAACTATAAATTTGAAATTTAGGATACCATTAGCCCACGGCACATAGTTTATTAGAAAAGACTAAAAATGAGATCTGTATATATCACCCTTGAAATGTTATTGCAACAATCAGAAGCAGAACCTCCATCACAATTCCTTGTTACAGCCTCACTTGTTGGGGTGGGAGGAGACATCAACCTCCTTGAGAGCCTATCAATAGTTGAGCAGACCTTCTCCTTCATTTGACTGTGGCTGTTGGCTGTTAAGGTGTTTTGGGAGTGAAAACCTTTGCATGCTTAATTAATTGGCTAGTTAGTTTGCACGTATATTGTAGGTATAGAGGGGACTGCCTAGAGTAAACTTCCTGTTGTTGGTCAACACCCACTTACCCTTGTATGTTCTCTTCCCTTTTGTTCTTCAGTTTCCCTGCAAACATGTGGTTTTGATCCTCCAGCAAGCATGCTTTCTTGTAAGCATGTGAGTTCTTATTTTCATCTTACATTTCTTCAAGAATTTGAACCAGTGTAGACTAGCACAAGATTTTGTGAGTAAACTTTTACCTACTTTTAATCAAATGGTTTGTGTTTATTTTGAGCTAGATTAAGTGTGTCTGGGGTGGAGTGATAGAAGTGGGCTAGTAATCTGTTCAACTTCCATCTGTGCATTACAGAATACTCTGCTGGTTGGGAGATTTATTACTAAAAATCCCTCAATTCTCTAAGAAGGTGGATGGTAGACATGGGCAATCAGACATTACTTAGTTGTGCATATGTAACTAAGATAATTTCCACAGAACGATGGCATCCTGGCATAGGGATGTGAGAGGAGCAGGACTGCGATGACGCTTCTGGACGACATTGTTGTGGTCCCACCCTTCTCGCATTGCCAGCTGCTGTGATTGTGGGTTGTATCATTAATAGGAAGAAATCCATCAATGACCTCCGATTGAGTGAGCCTTCCATCACAACCAGCCATGCAGAAGAGCCAGAAACACAGTCTACACACTTCCTCCCCCACTGCAGCAAGGGAAGAAGGGACGGAGGCTTTTGGTGGCTGCTCCTAGGCTACAGAAGTTCAACTGGCCCCCTCTCTGCTCTCATTTCACCGGCAGGCAAGGCCTTCCCTATTTAAACAGGCCTTCAGCCTTTATCTAGTTGAGGTAAAAGGATGCGCTGGCTATAATATGTAGAAAGTACATGATGTGTTTTTAATTGTTGTCAGAAAGTAATGCTTTAATTGGATTATTTAATGTTTTCTTAACTTTTGCACCTCACATTGTTTAGCCATGTTGTTCTAATCTTACCTATAGTTACGTGTAATGTAAACTACAGTGTAAGCTACTTTGAGTCCCATTTTGCTAGGAGGTGCGATGGGTGTGCTTTTTCACTATGTGTTTTGCTTTAAAAAAATGTTTTGTGTTAATTGGATTGTTTGCTTAATGCTGTCTTAACTTTTGCACCATGTATTAAATATTTTGCTTTAATGCATATTGTAAGCCACTTTGGATCTCACTTTAGGAGAAAGGCAGAATATAAATGAAATAAAATAAGTAAATAAATGTTGTTTTAAATATATAGTTCTTTGATTAAAAGTTTCATTGCCTGAGAAGAAACTGCATGAATTTCAGATTTTTTATTAAAGACTTTTCTTTATAATACATTCAGTATAATCATTTCTGCTTTCAGTAACATTGAGGAGACTGCTGTGACCAGTCTCTTTAAATTGCTCCTTGCTTTTAAAGGCAATGCAATCCACTTTATTATTTTTTCCTCCAACCACCAAGCAAATGCCTCCAAGGTCTGCTACAGCTAGCTAATTTCTTTCAAAAGATGTGCTGGTTTCTAATACTGAGGCACACTGATAGTTGGCAGTGACAAATATGACCAACATTAGATTAAAATAACTGGCTGATAAACAAATTACTCACTAAAAATAAATATTGGATTAAAGAAGACTGCCATTGTCATAGTAAGAGTGCCACCATGTGGAGCCAGAAAAAATACAGACTGGAAGAGAAAACAGGATGGCTTGTAATGGGTCAGAACAACAAGCCATTAAAGGAAGATAGATTTTGAATAAACGCAAGCCAAGGTTTTGCCATCTTTTTAAAATTGCAGTGTTTGTTTCTGATTGGCTGGCATTCATTATTGTAGTTATGGATTTGTAACCTGGAATTATATCTCTGTAACTGCTCTGCAGTCAAGAAAGACTACATAGTTTTACTACAAGGCTATATAAATGTCAACTGGGTTGCAGCTGCATTGGGCAAAGGTGGTCTGTTCAGCTGTCGATCAGGGCACAAGGAAGATAGCATTTCCAGTCCCTTCTCACCACTGAGTGACGTTGCAACAATCAGAAGCAGTGCCTCTCTCACAATTCCTTGTTGCAGCCTCATTCGCTGGTGGGAAGGGGTTGGAGACCTCAACTTTCTTGAGGGCCAATCAGCAGCTGAACAGAGCTCCTTCATTTGACACGGTGGGGAGGAGTAGGGGTGGCCAGCAGACATTACTTAATTACACACAAGTAACTAAGGACTTTATCACACCAGCCTCTTTCACAGCAATCACATTGTTTAAGCAAATGGAAACATACCGCTATGGATACAAAAACCTTCGCACCTTCTCTGCAGTGATGCTATAGTGCTACTTTGGTGATACAACCAGTCTTCCATGGTGATGCAACCAGTCTTCCATGCTGCATCATTGACCCTATCTTCCTACCTGTGTTTGTGCTATGTAGAGCATGTCTACTGTTTATTATTTATTTATTTTGCCCACAGTTGTGCAATTTCAGTTCCCTGGTATGTATCTTGTTTCTGTTTTACCATAGCTGCGGAACTGAGGAATGCTGATGGCCACCACAGCTGCAGAATTGTCAGTTTGATCTAGTTTGATCCTCGGATGAGGACGTGCAGTGCATGTGAACAGACTAGTTACAACAAATACAAAAGCATCTCTATTATTATTATTATTATGCATGCAAACATTTCTCAGTCTCATGTTTGTTGCATTTCTCTGAATCCTGCTTGACTTTTTTCTTTGAAGGGTAGTATGTGAGACTTTCCTCAATGGAAATTTGTACTTTCCTAATATGCATGTTTATTTGCACATTGTATGTAATGCATACATTTCCCCATTCATTAAAGTGTGTTTCTGCATATATATATTTTTTTTATTTGTAAGCTTTTATATCTATTTGCATTTCAAAATGTATACAATAGTATCATGTAACAGTAACAGGAAAAGCGGCTACTGCCAGGACAGAACACAAAGAAACAGAATGGTTTCCAATTGGCAAGGGGATCAAGCAAGGCTGCATTTATCACCCTGTCTGTTTAACTTGTAGGCTGAACATATCGTATATAAAGCAGGATTAGACACAGAGGAAGGAAGTGTGAAAATGGGAGGAAGGAATAATTTAAGGAATCATTAGTTTAAGATACACAGATGACACAATACTACTAGTAGGAAATAGCAAAGAATTGGAATGATTATTGAAGAATATATAGGAAGAAAATGCAAGGGCAGGTTTACAGCTGAACTTTAAGAAAACAAAAATAATGACCATAACTTTAAAACAGACAACTGTGTAGACAACTATTTTAAAGCTACATAGTTGTTCTTAATAATAACCAGCTTGTATGGGGACAGCAGGAACAAAATAGTAAAATATCAACCATAACTTTAAAGTAGAAAACATTGAAACACTTAAAGTTTTTATATACATATAAACCTTTGCTCAGTCATTTATCAGACTGAAGACTTCAGTCAAGAAATCAGAAGACTAGGACCTGGAAGGGTAGCTATGAAGGACAAGACCCTCAAGTGTAAAGATATATCATTGAATATTAAAGTCAGGATTGTCTATGACATCATTTCTTCCAGTTTCTAGCTATGGTTGTGAAAGGCGGGCAGTGAAGAAAGCTGATAGGAAGGAAATTCCCTCATTTGAAATGTGATGCTGCGGAAGAGTTCTATGGATATTGTAGACTACAAAAGAGAGAAATAAAGGGATTCTAGAACAAATCAAGCCTGAACTCTCCCTAGAGGTCAAGATGACTAAACTGAGACTGCTGCACTTCAGCCATATCATGAGAAGCTGTGAATCCTTAGAAAAGACAATCATGCATAGTAAGGTAGAAGGCAGTAGGAAAAGTGGAAGAGGGCATAGACTCAAACAAGGAAGCCATGGCCCTGAGTCTGCAAGACCTGAGCAAGGCTGTGGATGACAGGATGACCTGAAGGGTTACCATAAGTCAAAGTTAACTTGATGGCAGTTAACAACAATAGTAACAGTGAAAAAGAAAATCAGGTTCAGCACCACAATGATATGACTGATGGCACAGGCACTTGTAAGCAACAGAAAAAACAGGTCAGCATTTTCTCAGAATACCACTGGGAGAAGATTCCCCCCTCCCAGCAGAGCTCTGGGGGCAGGGGATTTGTGTCTGCTCTAGCTTTATTTCTCCAGGGACATCAAGGGCCAGCTGAAAGAGAACTGAGGGTAATCTTCTGCCAGGTACAATGCCTTTTTCCATTCTTTTCCTTCCTATCCTTTTCTGAGTGCCTCCTTTTCTAAATTCTAATACTTTGCTTCTGAAAGGTGAAGGCAGCACTAGACTGGGCTGATTATACCCCTTATTAAGATTTAGAGTCTGATCCAGGGCCTGTCTTGTTGCAATAATTTGACCTCTCAGTCTGGGCACCAAGGTTAACAGTGGAGTCTTAGTTGCACCTTTGAGAACTTCAGCTGGATCATTTAAGTGCAGTCTCTAGGATTCCAATTTCTTACAAATGCATTCATTCAACCGATGCTCACAAAAAGGAGGGGGGAGAGACCAGGCAGTGGGGAGGAGAAGGAGATCACGGGTGAGAGAGGGAAAGGACAATAAGGCATTGTGATTTATGTTCAGGAAGATTGTCTGCAATGGTGGAACACTCTTTCTTAATCAAAGCTTTATTAAATTCTTGTAATAAAAGGCTAAGTGTTTTTTAGATGGGAGAGAGGCATAATAGGGTATAACATTCACTTCAAGAACATTCATTTTGAGTGCTTGTGGGCTCCTGTAAGAAGCTTTTCGATCTGACAGATACTTGAAACGTTAGATACAGACTGTCGCAGCTCAGTGATACCAAAGATAGCATTCAGCAGTGAAGCTTGACTTCCTCTCCTTGTTCCTCAGTGTCATATCCACTCAGAAATTAACCATGGTCCTGTTTCCCCCCACACAAAAATAATCTAAAAGAAGAAGTGTCAAAACTCATGGAATACTATGTCCGGTTCTGGGCCCCACACTTCAGGAAGGATATTGACAAGCTGGAATATGTCCAAAAGAAGCCCACCAAAATGGCAGAAGGCTAAGAAAACATGCCCTATAAGGAGCAACATACGGAGCTGGGTATGTTTAGCCTGAAGAAGAGAAGATTAAGAGGTGACTTGATAGCCATGTTTCAATATTTGAAGGGACATCATATGGAACCTGTTTCCTGCTGCTCCAGAGACTAGGACATGGAGCAGTGGCTTCAAACTTCAGGAAAAGCGATTCTATCTAAACATTAGGGAGAACTTCCTGATGATAAGAGCAGTTCAACAGCGGAACACACTGCCTTGGAGTGTGGTGGAGTCTCTTTCTTTGGAGGTTTTTAAACAGAGGCTGGCTGGCCATCTGTCAGGAATGCTCTGATGATATGTTCCTACGTGGCAGGGGGTTGGACTCAGTGGCCTTTGTAGTCTCTTCCATCTCTAAGATTCTATGAGTCTATGATTTCTGATTCTGTCCAAAACAAAGTTCTCAGTTCCCTGAGCCCTTCCTTTCTCCACACACCCAGCCTTCTGATGCCCAAAACGCTGTCTCCTTTTCCCTTGTAACCACACTTGCCCGGTGGCATTTGTGGTAGTAGCGCAAGGGCCACTGAGAATGCTGCTGGGTCCAGGAGTTCACATAGTAGCACAAGAGGCCAAAAGGCCTGGCAGCCATTAGGAAATGTCGTTTTCCTAAGAGGTGTTGTGATTGGAGTTGCATATGGGAAAACTACATTTCTGAAGGTCACAGGGTGCTTTCATTCTAGAACGGCAGGTAATGGAAAAAGAAAGAAAGTGCCATCATACTCTCTCCTCCGAGCCAGACTCCTGTCAAAGAGTACTTGGGTTTAAGCAAAATGGAGAGGGTAGTTGGTACATCAGAAGATTGGCTGAGTTTGGGAACAAAGAGGAAGGAAAGGAGTAAACTCCATTTTAATCCAAGAAATAGCAAAATTTGAGGTCTTAATGCTTTCTGTTATTTGAGGCAAGCACCACCAGTCCCTAAAGCCCTTAATCAACCCAATTATTGCCTTTGTGGAAACAATGGAACAAGGAGTAGATCTATATTGTGCAAAAAGCAACCAAGAACAGACTATTTCCTTCTATACTCATCTTCACCATACAGTAAACAAATTTATGTTATCAATTTGGGGCATTCAAAATGTTTCACCTACAGAATCATTTTGTGAACTCTGCAACATACATGTCCAGTTTTGTGATGTGCCTCCAAGTCACCTCTGACTCATGGCAGCTCCTTGCCAAGATTTATTCAGAGGAGAACTGCCATTGCTTTTCTTTTAGGCTGACTTGCCCAAGGACACCCAGTGCCTTTCCATGGCTGAGCAGGGATTCAAATCCCGGTCTCCCAGAGTCTGAGTCCAAGAATCAAACCCCTACACCACAACGGCTCTCACTGTTAGTCAGCATGACTTAACCTCATATGGCAGTGGTGGACAGTGAGGCTGAACAAGACTAGGGCCATTTCCGCACTGGACTGTTATATAGCGCGATGATTCCACCTGCAACATCCTATGGAATCCTGGGGTTTGCAGTTTCGGGAGGGGCTGGCTGGCCCCTCCCAAAACTGCAAACCCCAGGATTCCATAGGATGTTGCAAGTGAAATCATTGCGCTATAACAGTCCAGTGCGGAAATGGCTTAGGATGACAAACACTACTTAACAAATTCATGGCTGCAGTGAGATTTCAGTCAGAGAAAACTAAATGATCCAGGTTTTAACCTGATCTCCTAGTCTCTGCACTAGAAAAAAATAATTGATTGGGGCACTCCCCAACTCTAAGTTATCTACAGCAGGAGTGGGCAGCAGGTGACTCAGGGCCTTTCTGCATTACAGTATTTTAGTGTTGTTATTCCGCTTTCAACCTTCTGTGGAATTCTGGGCTTTGTAGTTTCCTGAGGCCAAAGAGCTCTGTGGCTGAGATTTCTGAATGCCCTAAACTGCAAACCCCAGGATTCATAGCACTGTAACAGTGTAGTGCTGAAAGGCCCTTAGTCTCTCTGATGTGGCAGCAGCTGAGTGGCAGTGATTTTCACCTCTCCGGCAATTTCATTTCAAGACAGGATGCATGGAGAGAACACACATTAAAGCTGATTTGCCCTTCCTGAAGCATATGGCATACAGGCATACACTGTTTTTGCATGTTGTTTTAAAAGAACATTGGGATACTGGGTGGTCTTTTGCTTTATTTGTCTGCCTGCTTGCTTGCCTGTTTTTGCTGACATGCATTCAGTAGTGTGATACTGCAACAGGGGCTGTAGCTCTGGGTCCCAGTGATTTCTTGCAGACTGAAGTACAGAGATGCCTCAGTTAACAAAGCCCATGCCAAAGAAGCTTCTTTTAGTCCTTTATGTCCACCCAGACCCAAATCCTTATCCTCTGTCCAAGTGGAGTTTTCTAGCAGCATCGGCATTGGGAGGATCGTGAAGCGGGGGTAGAGAACCACAGAATTTCAGTGTTGGGTTGCAGCAGTGTGTCTGCAGTAAACAATTCAAGAAGCAAAGCTTGAGCTGGGAAAAAATGGGATTCTGTTCTAAGTGATCCTTATTGTAGTTTTGTGTGTCTGCTTGCAACAGGCAAGGGAAACAGTAGTTGCCTCCAGCATCCCTTGCTGAGCATGTGCGAGTGGCAAAACAGAGAGAAAGAGGGAAAGCAGATAAGCTTGCTTCACCAGCTACCCTCAACTTGTTTTAAATAATTCTATAAAGTTGCCCACCAGTATGGAAATCACAAGGGAAACAGAGGCTGATGAGAGAAAAACTCATCCCTGGATGCATTTTGGAAGAAGTTTTCAAGTGATCTCTAGAAAGTTCAAAATCTTCTTATGTACTTATACAAAAGTTACCTGTCTTGGTTGGTTCATTTCATATGTGAATGTTAGGTTTGGTTAAGGAAAAAAATTCTTATTTTTGGTAGTGCAGGAACCTGTCCCTATTCATTCCACATCACTTTGTTAAATAGTATGTTAAAGTAACATCCAGGAACACATGTACTTCATTAACTGAGGCATAGTGGCACATTAAATGAGATCAGACATGTCCTGAATGGCACAGGCACTCTTTTCTCTTCCTAGTGCTGGTCCTCTGAGACTTGCTGCAGTTTCGTGCAAACAATATGGATCAGGATAAGGGAAAACAAGGATGGAAATATGTTTGGGAATAGGGATATCTCTACCTACATGGAGAGCATGGGAAAAAGCAGGAGCACAGGAAGAGTGAGAAGATAGAAGAGCTTACTTGATTTCAGCAAAGCTGCCAGAGCTTCAATTGCTGCCCTGGGGAAAGATAAGAAAAAAAGGGAAAATATTATCTTCCATAATTGCTGTAACCTTTGGCTTCCTAATCTCTACTCTGGCTTCCCAGCGACTGCAAACTAACTAAAGAGTTCTGTGGAACATTATTGGAATTTGAGCTTTTTCTAATGGCTTGGAAGGCCTCGTCCTTTGCATTTGGTAGAGTTACACAATTAGCCTTCTTGCTGTGGGCAAGTGTTACACTAATCTGGACTGATTAGTTGGTGCAAACAGCTCCCCAGTCTGTGGCAAGAAATGAAATTTTAGGTCTAGACAGCATTCTACTACATAGCTTTCTCTTGCTGGAGAAAGTTATACCTAGATTGTAATTGGTTTCCTGATGTCTGAGGCTTTGGTCAATAGAAACACACATAAAAAACCACACACACAAAATTCTGGAAAGGCAGAGTCCCACCTAGAATTAAGTCATATGAGTTTTCCTAAAGAACTATACAACCCAAGAGTAGATGCATTAATCCATGCAGCCAAAGAACAGAGGCCATAATCCATCACAGACATAAATATGAATTATCCTCATACTTAAACAAGTCTTCCACTTTCCTTGTGGAAGAGAACAGAAACATCATTATCTAGGAACATTGCTTAGACAACTGTTTCCCCGGGCTTGGAGCCTGCTGATACCAAGGATATGAATACATCAGATCCTGGTTTGCCTACAAGGAAAAAAAAATCTCTGCTTGACAAAACTTAACAGCATGTACAGGTGCTTCCCACAATAAAGAGGGTTAGACAGCAAGATGCCCTGCATGGAACAACTAGCCTGTCTGAATACTGTTAATTGGACATCAAGCATAATTTATAACAAACTTGTTTACAGGCACTAAATAAAGCTTACATCTGTCAAATGCTAGATCTAAACTTCATCTGGCATGACACTTTCTTAGGCATTTCTGATAAGCACAATTCCTTGGCTCCCAAATTTTTCCTGGCTGCATATCAGCCCCACTGAAATGTAGGCTTGTTAGGGCTTCCAGGTGTGCTAGTACCATGAACTTTGTCTCCTGGCTGTTCTTTGGCTCATATTTTAACTGGAGAACACAAACGCTTAGCCCAGCAAGCCCCACTTTAAGTAGTCACTACAGTTCTTGTGCAAAAGCAACCATACATTTTGTCTAACAGGGTATATAGTACCAACGCTCCTAATTCACTGAGTTTCTCTTGACCAAATTACTGCAGCCTTCCCCAACCTGCCAGCTTCCATATGGTTACAGGACATTGGGGTTTGCCATTCAACACATCTAGAGGGCATCAAGTTAGCGAAGGCTGGCCAATGCTTCTGGGGTCAAATGCTATTCTAGATCCCTCCATCTGAGAAATTCTAAACATCTGCACAGCACAGTGACCCCAGGCATCTCCAAGGCTTGCAGCTTTGTTCCAGTGTAACCTCTTTATAAACAAAGCCTCCAGTAAATCACATTAACTTTCGTCCAGAGCCAATTATCAAGCTGCAGTTGGAAATAAATATTTTATCACCACTCAACTGCTATTTATCACATGTCCACTCAGCAGCCGAGGGGAAGCAAGAGATGCCGAAGCAGAAGCTACTGCCAGCACCCACTGTTCCAAGTCTGGCCTCCTTCCTTGTTTATTATGCTTTCCAGTCCCCAAAATGAATCTACTGAAGCCTAGCTATAGCCTTGCAAACAAGCAGCAAATCACACATAAAAGCCAGCTGGGCTGAGGCTTCAGTACTAGCAGTCTGTTGATTGAAAACGAAGGCCATTATCAGAGCTGCTGAAGAGAAGGAGAAATCCTAGATAACAGCCAGGTGGTTGCTGAGTGCTAGCCAGTGTGATACCAGCCAGTTCTGCATATCAGAATGCCACCTGCTGGTATGGGCATTAACAGACTACGCCAGGCTGCATGGAGCAATTGTTCACATCTCACTGCATGTGCACCTGTACCCTTGTGCCCAAGGGAGAATCAAAACTTTAAGTGATGTATTAATGGCAGCAGGACATCAGTGAAGGAGGCAAAAGAGGACTGCCTGTGCCCCCCCCATACAGACACTTTGCCTCCCAAATAATATGCCACATCTGCTAGAGGAACTTAATTGACTCACCTCACTATCAGGAATCCCTTGTGCATTACCCCTTACATTTTTTCACTGTCTGGCTATGAGCAAGAAATGTAAGAATAAAGGAAGCTGCTTTATAGCAACTCAGGACATGGGTCCATCTAGTCCACTATGTCAAGTGCTCACTGGAAGAAGCTCGCTGGGGTTTCAGGTAAGATTCTTTCCAAGTCCTACATGGGTATGCTTGGGATTGATACTGCAAGCAAACCATGTGCTCTGCCACTCAGCTGTATCTTCTTCCCAGTACAGTACCTTAGATTTCAGGTCTCCTGTCCAAATACTAACCAGACCTAACCCTGCTTAGGTTCTGAAATCAGCTGAGAGTGGGTGTGTTCAAGGTAGTAAGAGAGAGTAATACAGACGAAGAAGTGGGGCTAAAAAGACAATGCCTGGGAGTTATCAGAGGATATGAATAGGTTTTGCCCTCCTGTCATCCCATACTCCAACATTTTGCAAATGAAAATTGGGCCACGTGTGGCCAGGCAACATCAGAGTGTCGTTAAGACAGCAAATGTTATGAACAAGGAAGAACACACAAACTAGGAGAGGTTTTGCAGTTTGTCTTTCACTGCTGGGAAGGGCAGGACTCCAGCCCCTCTACTTCCCTTCCCCTGCTGAATTAACTGAGTGCAAGCTAGGACATTATAAAAAGCAGCCGGGACATTTTAAAAGCAGCTTGAAAAGTGAAATTGTAGAAAATTAAGTAGGACTATTCCTGCCAAATCAGGACAGCTGGAGGATATTTTATCACAATGTGGTTCCCATGTACTTGGCTGACCAGAGACATTTTACTGCCTGGGCTTTGGCAGCTGCTTTTCTCTTCCATTCCAAGAAGAGATGGAAAATATATTAGAAAATATTTGACAAATGGTCAGAAAACATTTTTTTTGAATGTTGAGAATGCCTGAAAAGAAAATTCCCGGACTTATAAGAATTTTTGCAGTCTGAGGCATACACTGTGCAAAATTCACACATGGTTGTTTTGTGCAAGAAAACAGATTTTCTGCACAAGAAATAGCATTTTCTGTGCAGTAAATAATATTTCAGTGCAAGTCCTGTGCAGAAAATGATGTAATTGGGGATTTATGGTGCATAAAAATCACATATGGATGATCTGCGTAGAAAACAGCATTGTAAATAGCTTTCAAAAACTATGTGGTTTTCAAACACTTTCTCGCAGATGGAAGAAAATTATTACTCACTGCTACATCTGAGAAGAAACTTAGGGAAGAGTCACATCTCTAACTCTGGGTAGGAATCTAAGCCAGGCTAAAAGCTGGATCTTGCTTCAACATTTCAGCATCTTTGGCACTGCATCTAAGGGCAATAAGGCTGGCTTAATGGTTACAGTGCCATGGGACACTCATCTCTGTCCTCCAGCATCTGTCCAAGATGTCCCTCACTTAGCCAAATTTGACCTGAAAAGTCAAGGTTTTTAGCCTTCCAGGAAAGAACTATACTCTTAAGGTGAAGAATGATAGAATCTGAAGAATGCATGGCTTTATGCTTGGCTTGAGAGTTTTTGCAATTAGCTCCATCCCATGGCCATCAGGTTCCATTGTGAGCCGCCAGGAATGGCCAGTACTTGCCCTAGCCAACCCCCACTTATGTCCACTGCCTGAATTACAAGGCAACATCCTTTAAGTCCACAGCTTCACCTCTCAATTTCTAGGCCCTGCCGTTGAGCCTCAGAATCTGAGCCTCTAATAATGCCAGTAGACAAAGGTCGCCCCTGCCTGGCCTTTCAAAATTTTGCTTATTAAAAGCACACAAAATGGAAGACAAGGTATCTCAGAATAATACAATACAAATTCAAAACAAAAATCAATGCAATGCAATAATACAAGACAACCATGAGACAAACAAAAATGTTAATAAAAATATAATGTCAGTTGAATCAATGGAAACATGATTACAACCAAACAAGAGATCACCCTAACAACTAAAGACCCTTTATCAACAATCCAGGTACATGTCAAAGGCCTGCCTGAAACATATTTGTCTGGAAGGACAACAGAAAAGGAGCCAGGTTAACCCAGTTTGCCTTGGAAAAACTGCCAAGAAGATTCTTTCTCCTGTCCCCATAAAATACCTTTCCAATGGTGGCAGGACTATGAAAAGGAGCTCTTCTAAAGATCTTTAAAACAATACAGAATCGAATGGAAGAGCATAGCCTTTGAAATAGGCTTATCATAACCCATATAGGTTCTTGTAGGTCATAACCCACATCTTGAATTGTGCCGGGAAAGAAACTGGTAGCCAGCAAAGTAACTGCAGGAAGAAAGCCATGTGTTCCTTGTAACCAGCTGCAGTCAACAGCCTGGTGAACCAGTTGAAGTTTTGAAATACTTTTCACAGGCAGCCCTACAGAAAGAAATCTGTTGTTGTTTAGTGCCTACAAGTTGTGTTATGGTTTATGGTTACAATCTAAGGTCAATCTATTATGAGGTTTTCATGACAAGATTTGCATCCCCTCCAGCCTTTCACTGATGAAAACTAGGACACATCAGAATGTGGTCAAGGTGGCAGGGACACAGCAAGAAAAGCCCACAGCAGGCTGCTTTTGCCTGAGCCTACGGGGAAAGGCAAGATTCTGTCCTCTTCTGTCTTCTCCCTTCTGCCTGAATTAATTGAGTACAAGTTATTTTTGCACTCTGAACTCAGTTTGCAATAAGTGAAGTTAGCTGAAAGGAGGAAAGTGTGAGGAGGGGAGAAACTGAGACATTTTAAAAGAAACTGAAAATGTAAGATGACAAAGGATTAATCAGGTTTTTCCCTGGCAAATTGAGGCAGTTGGAGGAATGGACCTGTTCAGAGAGGGATTAGCCATTGCCTTCCTCTAAGGCTGTGTGATTCGCCAAGTGGGTTTCTGTGGCCAAGCAGGGAATCAAACTCTTGTCTCCCATAGTCTTGGTCTAACACTCAAACCACTTCTTCACACTGGGGCCATTTCTGCCCTACACTGTTACAGCACTGTTATTCCACTTTCAACATCCTATGGAATCCTGGTGTTTGCAGTTTAGGGAGATGGGCATGTAGAGTTGTCAGCCAGAGAGCTCTTGGGCCTCAGGAAACTCCAAACCTCAGAATTCCACAGGATGTTGAAAGTGAAATAATAGCACTATAACAGTGCAGTGCAGAAATGGCCTAGCTCTTGTAAGCACATTATAGTTGCCCAAAAAGGATGTGATTAAAGCAAGTGCCCCATAGCCAGCTCTGACATCTCCAGGTCAGGAAAAGGCACATTTTATACCCTCGTCACAGCTATTCAGGAACACTCTTGGCCACCACCAACACGTGGGCATTCAGGTTCACAGGTGACTCCAGCAGCATGCCCAAGCTGCAAACCAAAGTCTTCAAGGGGAGTGTAACTCCATTGGCACAGTATCAGACATGATATACTGCATGCTGCAGCCATAAGAAATAAGAGGGGCAGAGTGAAACCACCATGTGTAGTGTGGGAAAGGACATAGAGCAATGCACCAGGTGAGCAAGCTAATGCGCTGCTGCTGGTAATACAGACAGAACAAGTTAAGACAGCAAGAGATGCATGTATAAACACAAGTCACCATATGGCAAAACAACACCCTTTCTCCCCACATTGGAGGAAGATAATGAGATAAGAAAGAAGCGAGGAGCTGGAGAGGGATGTAGGCATAACGGACAGCAAATTGTACAGGGAGGGAAGAAAATACAAAGACAGTGCAAAGGCTCTGAAGCATAAGGGAAGCATAGTAGTGAGCATATGTTGCAGCAGAAACTTGATGGTCTGCCCAGTGCAGAACTTGAGATTTGTCTCAGGGAAGAAGGAAAATATACAATTCAGAATTCTACTCCATACTGACAAGAGTCTTCAGACAACTCTCTGTGCTAAAGAGCCATATTTTCCCCAGCTGAACTCCTTTTAAAACTATGCAAGGGAAGCAAGGCAAAGCAGAAATAGACTCTTTAAAGAGTTTTTTAAAAAAACATTACCTGATCTTAAACTGCTTGGCAGCTTACTTTTAAAGTAGAGTTCCCAGGTCCTGGGCCTTTTTCTCCACTTGTCTAAAAGGAGGGGGAAGAATCTCAGGGTGAGGATGCTGACTTGAAAGGTGTATGGGTCTATATTTTTCTCACTATTGAGACCTTAGCCATTTCCACAAAGCAATGCTTGTATTGAAAGCAACAAATTCTTAGGTTTATAGTTTACTGAGGGCAAAGGGCTCTCTGGCTGAGAGTTCTAAATGCCCATCTCTAAACTACAAACCCTGGAATTGCAAAGGATGTTGAAAGTGGAATAATAGCACAATAATGATGTAGTGCAGAAATGGCTTAACTTATACAGATCTGTTTTCAAGGGAGAAGGAATGAGTCATTCCACAGATCCTGATTTTATATTTTGGACTGAAGCATTAAACCACTATTTACTAATTCAGGTGTCACTGGTAGTCATGATTTAACATGAATAGGATGAAGATGAAATGTTAAGCATATGGTTCACTCTCAGACATATAAACCATGTTTTATAAGACTGAAATCATTATGTTTAAACTTGGGCAGTGGTTAGGTTTAGACATAGAGGAGGCACCTGCCTTTCAGCATCCTGTTATCTGACAACTCTCTCTTTCAGCATTCCTAAAGGAGAGACAAGTTCCACTAGTTCAACTGGGGTCCACTCTTTCATCAATTCTTCTTGCCTACCAAGGCTTGCTTGATGCCCTCACACATACACACACACAGTCCCAAGTCTTGCCTACAGAAAGAGCCAATCACAGAGTTGAATGAATGGAACTTGCCTGTATTGAAAGCAACAAAACAGCAGACTTCTATTGGTTCTTCTTGCCTACAAAGGCTCACCCAAGGCTGTGCACGCATTGCTTACAAAGAGAGCTCGGCAGTGGGGGGAGGCACCAAGCCAACTGAGAGACTTCACAAGCAGCATACACATGCCAATGGTGAGCCTCCATAAGTCCTTCACATTCCCTTCAGTAGGTGGGTTCTGCTTTTTGACCACTTCCACTTTCTGACAGTGCTCAGGTCCGTAGCCTGTCAGATACGCTGGGAAAGCCTGTAAAACCATACGACATCATGCATGCACTGAGGTTCTCTACTTGTGATCAGGAGCTTTTCTATAGATAGCCCCAATATCTGAAAGGAAAGCATGAAGAGAGGCAGAGGGATTTAAATTTAATTGGGTAGTTAAGCCATTAATTAGTTAAAAGGCAGATGTAAAACTGCAAATTCTTTAACAGGTTGACAGATGTATTTAAAAGGCATCATCATATGAGCCGACTTACAATCAAAAAGCGCTAGAGCAAGGAAACAGGAGGGAAGAGGGTTGCCTGCAGCAGTCTAGCTGCAAAACCAACTGCTCTTACCACCAAAAGCCTCTGAAGTGCTTCCAAACCAGCAGGTTGGAGAGCAAACAAACAAACAAACAGATTGTCAAATGCTTCTTGCACATTCAGTGCACACAAACTATGAATAATTGGGATAAGGGGAGAGACAGGGACTCACCATTGTTCTTCATGCCAAAGGAAAATTGGATTATCTAACAAGACTGGACAATCAGATGTACAGTAATTAAAAAAAAAACAACTTGCTATCTTCCTGTCATCAAACCCAAGGGCATTTGAAATTGCACAAAATGCCTAGATGGACTTTGTTACCAGACACAGAGCTGCATTTAAAAGAATCACATGCACAGGGATTTCACCACAGCCAACCACAAAGCTAAATGCAGACAAGGCAAAACTAAAAAAAAAAAAAAAAAAACTGTGTGAAACACAGATGAGAAGAATGCTGGACTGACCAGAATCTTCACAGTTCAAGATTTATTCTACATAAAATTCATAAATGGTTGTTTTGCATATACAAAACATTTTCTGCATAGGAAATAGCATTTTCTGTGCAGAAAATAATATTTCTATAAGTAATTTTTTCTGGAACAAAAAAAGCCGCTTCTTGTGCAGAAAATGCTGTAACTGGAGACACATTCTGCAGAAAAATCACACGTGATTGATTTGCTTAGAAAACAGAATTTTCTGTGAAGTAAAAAGAAAAACTTCTTCCTGTGTGGAAAAAGCTGTTTTCTAGGCAAATCAACCTCGTGTAAATTTTTCACAGAGTAAGTCCTGAATTTCAACTAGCCTTCAAAAAACACACTGTAGACCTTTCCACACTACACTGTTATAGTGCTGTTATTCCACTTTCAACATCCTATGGAATCCTGGGGTTTGCAGTTTAGGGAGAGGCATTTAGAATTCTCAGCCAGAGAGCTCTTTGGCCTCAGTAAACTGCAAATCCCAGAATTCCACAGGAGGTTGGAAGTGGAATAATAACACTATAACACCGTAGTGTGGAAAGGCCCTGTGTTGAGGACTCAACCTGGAAGAGGCCCTTGTGCACACAAGTAGCGCATGTGCTCAGCCACTGATGTACTTCACTGAAAGTTCACAGACAGTGTGTTCTTCCTCCTCCTCCTCAGGAGAAGCTCACTGGAGATCAAAAAATTATCTTGAGATTAAGAATGCCTGGTAATAGCAACCTGACTCTCCAAGTCAAACCATATGCAAAGAAAGGACAGCGATGAGAAAATCAGTATATTTTGCCTTTTCCCTCTCCTCATTTTTTTTGAAAAAAAAATGTTATGTTCTTTCCATCCAGAATATGAAGAGTTTTGCAAATTGCAATAAATTTTTCACAAACTGAAATGAAAATTCTCCATCTGCTGCTGTCAAGTTCAATAGATGGAACTGTTCTCAGCCTAAAGGGAATCATTTTGTACCTGGACACCATACTAGTGTTAAGGTGGTACAGCTTCTTTAAAAAAAAAAAAAAAAAGCAGCAGAGGAACCCTAATATAGTACTGCCAATGTGGCTGAATCCAGTCTTTCCTTGAAGTGAGCAAATCTGACAGTTTCGTTTCTGCCACATTCTTTTTTTTTTAATCCATATTTTTATTAGATTTTATTATCCATAAAAAAGAAATGATGAGTTTACATTCTCAAATTAACATTCTTCCATTTTTTCCCTCCCCATTACAATATATTCATAATTCATGTTATATACAAATTTTATCTGCCACATTCTGTTGTTCTTGCTATTAAAACTCAAGTTCTTGCTGCCCAGATTATTTTTTTAAAAGAAATACAAATATTTGTGAATTCTTATAAAATCTTATCCACACCTAAAGCTTTTGCTTTAGGTGTTTTTGCTATTGTTGTGTGCCTTTAAGTCATTTTTGATTTATGGCAACCCTAAAAGAAACCTGTTACAGGGTTTTCTGGGGCTGAGAGTTTGTGGTGCACCCAAGGGCACCCAGTGGGTTTCCATGGCTGAGTGGGGAATCGAACCCTGGTCTCCAGGTTTGTCGTCTAAAAGCTCAGACTACTACCTGTGAGGAAAGGTTGGACAGAACCTAACTCCAAATAAAATATACATGATGCACATTAAAGTTTTGCACCTGGGGAAGACAGTGGATGATGCAATCCCATTTAATACCTGCATGAGTCATTGGGTTGTGTAAGCAGGGAAGAAGGTTGCATCATACATGGGATCTAGCAAGGTGGGCTGCTAGAGTTGCATCAGCAATGGCTGTATATAAGCGGGGGTGTTCTAGCCCTCTATGCCCTCTTGATGTCTAGGGAGTGGCCAGAGGCTATGTTCTGCATGCTATTGAATGCTGAAAACTCTGTTGGAGACTTGTATATACTGTATGTATTGTAACTCAAGAGTAAAAGCCTCCTTTTGGAAGATAACATTTGCGTGGGAGTATTTTTCCTGGCTTCAGGGCTTTGCTGCTAATGTTAAATACTCTGCTGGGACACTTCCAAGCTGTGTGAGTAAAACTCTGCTACATGGTGATTTTTCAAACACTTGACTCTGGTAAGCTGTTTTGCCAGAGCTCAGTGCTGAAGGGAAGTGCTACCGAGGTTTTTGTGTAGCACCCATCATCCACCATCCCTCTGACACTACACTGTCTCTCATTTGAATACATTATTCAAAAATGTGCAAACAAATTTCTTGATTAAGAAATGCAGAGCTGGGTAGGCTTCATCTCTGTTTCATTGTAATTCATTTTTCTCAGGAATCTCAAGAAAGACAAAAGAATTAAAGAACAGTGTAAGTATAGAGTGTGGATTGGTTTTCAGTACCAGAACTGAACACAATTCACAGTCTTTGCACACAAAACTTTACTCTGTACCCCTCTCATGAAATGGAACCAAAACAGTCTATCCCTCTCCATCTTCCACTCAACATCTTCTGGTTTTCCAGAAAGAGCCCCGGTGGTGTAGTGATTAACTGCTAGTATTGCAGCCACAAGGTTGTGAGTTCAATCCTGCCGGCCTCCAGGTTGACTCAGCCTTTCATCCTTCTGCAGGTCAGTAAAATGAGTACGCAGCTAGTTGGGGCAATTAGCTAACATATTGTAAACAGCTTAGAGAGCACTTCACAGATAAGCGGTATAGAATACACATGCTATTGCTAAAGCTTACAGCAGCGAAACAAGTGAGACCATGACTACAAAAACACAGCAGAAATCTCAGAGCAAGTCTGATGAATATAGGCAGGAGACTATGAAAAGACCCACTCCATGGCACTGTGTGCAGCAATAGAAGGGTTTGTTTTTTCCCTTCTCACTGTTGCATCTGCAAAGAGCCACCTAGCAGAGCTGTTTCAAGTAGCTAGGGAGTCAACCTGGCCCATGAGAGGAGGACACAGACAGTAGTATTTAACTGCCCACTGTGAACAAATTGCCAATAAAACCATTCTGAACCATTCTGACTTTAGTAGTAAAGTTGATAGAAGCCCAGTAGATGTTTGGACCTTGCTTGTCCAGCACTGTTGTCATTGTTCTTACTTGCCAGCAAGTTAATTTCAACTTACAGCAACCATGCGAATGAGAAACTGCCAAAATTCCTGGTCATCAATTGTCCTGCTCAGGTTCAATGTTAATGGATGCTTTTCAATTTGTATAACCAAAAAGTTTGGATATGTTCCTTGGAGAGATGAGGGCCGCTACAATGTGCTATATCCTTGCTCCTCCTGCTTCTTAAAATGGGATGGAGGCCGGATTGAGTACAGGAAAGGAGTGCTTAATGTCTCTCTGTAACAAGGCAGGGTCCCAGCTTCTCTAAAGAAGAATGTTGTAATGCCCCCACTTAAAAGGCTCTCCATGAATCCTATCATATTGGATAAATACCAGCCAGTCTCCATTATTCAATTTGTGGACAAGGTACTCCATTATTCCATTTGTGGACAAGGTACATGGGGTGGCATCTGAGTTACAGGGTTTCTAGTTGAGACAGATTATGGAAATCCATTTCGGTCTGGCTTTATGTGGGATGGAGGTGGCTTTGATTGCCTGGAAGAATGACCAGCCCTAGAAAATGGACATGGAACAGTCTCTGTGTTGGTTCTGCTGGATCAGTTAGGGGGGGTTGATATCCATGGTATCATTGCAGGCTGCCTCACTGGAATAGATTTTACAAGAGCTCTGTTCCTTTCTAGAGGAGCAATCTCAGAAGGTAGTGCTAGGCGATTGCTGTCCAGCTCCCTGTTTGTTGGTCTGGGGAGTCCCTCTGTGTTATGTCTCACATATTGTTTAGCATATACAGGAAACCACTAGTAGAGATTGTCCAGAGTTTTCAGTTCCAGTGCCACCAGTGATACCCAACTCTGTTTTTCCTTCCTAAATCTAAGGGAGCTTCTTCAGTTCTAAACCAATGTGTGTCATCCATTATGGATTAGATGAGGGCAGATAAATTGATGCTTAATCTAGACAAGTTAGAGGTGCCCATGATCATTTGAAAGGTAGATTAGTAGGTAGGGCAAGGTAGACTGGGCAAAGGACATTCAACCTGCACAAGTTAGGGTTATACAGATGCCTGAAAACACAGGTTTGCAGGTTGAATGTATTCTTTGATGCATCCCTGAGGTTTCTGTGGTAACCAAGAGAACTAATACATAATTCAAAGTGTAGATTATGCCCTATACTGTTTGGTTCCAGGTTATCTGAAGGTTCATGTCTTCCCATATAAGTTTGTCCAGACTCTGAAATCTCCAGGAAGGCTCTTGTTTTGGTCTCATCACCTTCACAGGTGTCACTGGCACGACATAGCAGATACATTTCTCAGTGGCTTCTCCAGCTCTGGCGTCTCCTTCATGGAGAAGTCAGTCTGCCTCCCTCCTTGTCCTTCTGTTGGCAGGTGAAAATCTCTGTATTCCAGCAAGCTTTGGGGAACTGACTGCAAGGACTTCTTAACAGTGTGCTGTTCTACTGACTTTGTAATGGATATGTTTTAAATTGCTTTAATTCTATAGGCAGCTGAATGACATTTCAACAATAACTTTTTGAATGTTTTTATCATTTTAGTTGTATCCCTTTTACAGGAAAAATGAATAAAATAATAAATAAAAAATGGTAATTCATCTAGCCACTCCAACCACCCTTCCTAGCTTTCCTAATTTCAGTGACCTAGGATAGGTGGTGTTATTATTGTTAAGCAAGTGGAGTCAGAAGCCTTTGCTGATCTACTGTAAATCACCCAGGGATCTTGATCTACATCTCTGGTCTAATCTGTTCATTTCACCCAAAAAAAAAAAAAAGACTGTTCTGTGTTTTTGGAGCAGAATTTGGGTCAATGTAATGCAGAATTATGGTCCAGTGAAAGCATCAGGAGTTCTGAGCCCTGGATCATTTTAAGATTTATACTTACTTATACATACACACAGCTCTTTGTGATACATGCTGGTCATTGGACCTGCTCACAGACTTCTGCATCTTTTAGCTGCTGTAAGGTACTTTGGAGATAAAGATGCTACCATCAAAAGAGAACTCAATACAGAGCGTTCACAGACTGCAGCGATGCATATGGGAGATAAGAGGAGAGCTCATTTTTAGACTTATCTACAAGGAGATAAAATTTTGCAAAACTAATTTGAAAATATCAAATGATTGGGGAGGGCTAGAGTGGAACAAACTAAAAAAAATGGTAAAGACAAGCTTATAGCAAGATAAGCAGAAACTGCAGGAGATACATATACAGGAAAAATAGCTAGATAAATATATGGATACACACACATACTAAAGCTAGCCTTTCCTTCTCAGCTGGGGAGGAACCACTGGAAGAGAGCAAGGAAAAAAATCAGATAGGTATCTCAGATGAGGGCAGCATGACATGAGAGAAGTGTTCCAAATGGAAGGTAGCAAGCATAACACCAATAAGGGTTTGCATGGCTTGGTGGGCATCTTCTAAAACCCAAAGCCAGTGTGCTATAGTGGTCATAGCACTGCACAGGGACCTGAGAGATCTAGGTGATCGTCTCCTCTGTACTGTGACTCTGGACACTCCTTTATAGAAAGGTAAATAATCTGGAGGATGAAATAGAAGGCATACTGTTAAATTTGCGGATGATGCCAAATTAGGAGGGATAGCTAATGCCCTAGAAGACAGAATCAGATTTCAAAATGCCCTTTTCAGATGGGAGAGCTGGGTCAAAACTAATAAAATGAATTTCAACAGGGATTAATGTAAAGTACCACATCCAGGCAGGGACAACAAAAGGCACAAATAGGATGAGCGATGCCTGGACCAAAAGCATTACAAGTGAAAAAGGTCTAGGGGTCTTAGTAGACCACAAGCTCAACAATATGATGTGGTAGCCAAAAGAGTCAGTGACATTCTAGGCTGCATCAACAAAAGTATAGAAGTCAGAGCAAGCGCAGTAGAAATGGCACTCTATTCTTTTTTTTACCAGACCACACCTGGAATATTGGGTCCAGCTCTGGGCACCACAGTTCAAGAATGACATTGACAAGTTGAATGTGTCCAGAGGAGGACAATCAGGATGGCAAAAGATCTGGACACCAAGTCCTATGAGTAACAATTTAGGGAGCAGGATATGTTTAGCTTGAAGACTAGGAGAAATGATATCATAGCCATCTTTAAATATCTGAAGAGATACAATGGAGCAAGCTCGTTTTCTGCTGCTCTGAACCAATGGATTCAAATGACAAGAAAAGAAATTCCACCTAACATTAGGATGAACTTCTTGACAGTAAGAACTGTTAGACAATGGAGTAGGCTGATTTGAAGGGTGATGAACTGTTTCTTTGGAGGCCTTTAAGCAGAGGTTGGATGAGCATCTCCCAGGATCGCTTTAGTTGTGTATTCCTTCATGGGTGGGGGTAGACTCAATAACACTTGCAGTCCTTTCCGGGTATAGAATTCTATGATTCTTTGAAATGTGGGGTGCCTCTGCTAAGATTCTAGTATTCTAATTTTTCCTCTTTAGCTTGGCATTCATCAGTTTGCCTCCATTGTTTATGTAGAATTTGGAACCAAATGAAATATGTGGTAAAACAGTTATAAGTTACCACCTGACTTTGGTTGGGATACAAGGGCAATGCTGTTTCAGTTGTGCCATCTCTAGAACTTCTTCCCTAGGGAGATTCAATGAGCAGTTTCAGGGAGGATGATTTAATTCTACTGAGCATTATGTTTTCTTTTGTATTGTTTTAATGCCTCCCCTGCTTGCACTGCTATTTCATTATCTTATTTTAATGTGATTTTCTTTCATAATTTTGTGTAACAGATTCTTCTAATTTTGTCAGCTCCTGTAGGGATCATTTCAGGGGCCAAAACCAGTGTATCAAAGCTTTTTAATTGAAGAATAAATACATCCAGCCAGTGGTTGGACTTGGAAATTCAAGATTTACACCTCAGGACTTTCTTATCAAGAAGGTTTTGCTTTTGGGTTCCTTCCTGGCTGCCATCTTTAGGTGCCGCTTTTCCTCACCCACCAGATTTCAGCTTCTCCTTGGAGCAAGGCCAAGGGCAACTCAGCTCCAGCCTTTGTTTATAGATGCCTGTCTTGGGGTGTTGCTGCTCTCAATAAGAGCCCGGGAAGTATGAGTGAGATGCAATGCACTGACAAGCTTATCATGACAGGAACCTGCACATTGTCTCTGTCACCAATCTGCCATCCTGTAGCAAAACAATCACCCTTGGCCTTGGAAGTAGCCTGGAAATTACAGGGATTCCAGAAATGATTTTGACAAATTTAGGAAGGATATCTTGTTTGGCACCTCAAATAGTGCTGATTACAACCTACAGTTGTTTATGTTTTATTTCAGGAAAGGACTATCTCCATTCCCCCTGCTCCATGTGGGACCAGAATCAAGTAGCTCAGGACTGGAACCTAGCAAGATCTCAAAGGTCACAATCGGAACAAGGCTTGGCAAAAATCCACAGAGCCTGTTTTCCTCATAAATATTTGAAGGTTTTCTTTTTCTTGAGATTTTCCTGGACCCTTTGAAAAGCCTAGAGAAATTTATTATTTATTGTATTAGTTTTCAAGTATCTTTAAATATTTATTGTCTCAAAAATAATAATCTCTAGGCAGTGAACAATAGAGATCATAAAGCAACAATATTGTAAAAAGAAATTAATAAAACATAGTAGATAGCAGGTACAGTGTCCAGCATCAATTACTGCGAAAGGCCTGAGCAAAAACAAAGCAAAGGGTTTTCCAAAGAGGGTCTTTCATATACGGCCAAGGGAAGAGCACTCCACAGGACAAGAATAATAACATAAAAAGTTGATCTCTGGATCACTGATGTATTCTTATTGGCAGAACGCTGTTTCACAAAAATCCCATCCTCTACCATTATCACAGTTGTCTAACAAGACTATAAATAGAGGAGCAATCTTTTAGGTAACTTGAAGTGTTCGTCTACATTTTAAAGATCTAGCAGTTTGATACCATTTTAACAGTTATAGAAACATAGCGTTGTAAGTGCTAGAAGAGACCACCTAGAAGCACCATCTAGTCCAACCCAACTACCACACAAGAATACATAACTAAAACATTCTTGAGAAATGGCCATCCAACCTCTGTTTAAAGACCTTTAGAGAAAGAAATCCCACCACCATCCAAGGCAATACATTCCCCTCTTGGGTAGGTCTTGCAGTCAAGTAGTTATTTCTAGCACTTAGGTGGAAACTCTTGTCTCATAATTTGAATCCTTTGTTTTACATTCTACTCTCTGGAACAGCAGAAGACAAGCTCACTCCATCTCCTACATGGCATCCTTACATTTATTTAAACATATGATATCACATCGTATCACCTCTCAATCTTCTCTTTTCCAAGTTAAACATACATAGCTCCCCAAGCCATTCCTCATACGGCTTCTTGTAAATATCATTCTTGAACTATGGGTGCCTGCAGCAGCATGCAGTACTCTAGGTGAGGTCTAACCAAAGCAGAACAAGTCACTCCTTTCGATTTGGAAGAAGACAGAGGTGAGAAGGTGCTGAGCAGTACGGCCTTTATCTGTCCTACTATCATTTCACCATTTTCTCCATGTAGTTGCCCTACTGTTTCCTCAATCGTCCTCTTATTCCAAATACAGCCCTTAAAAAAAAACACTCTATTTTTTTTTAACCTCTCAAGCAAGCCTGAGTTCATTCTGAGCATTTTTTTTTCTGCCTTTCTCTCTTCAAGTACTGACTATTCATTTATATTCCCCCTTGGTGATTTCTTCCTTCTTTCCTTTCCTATAAACATCTCTTTGAAACTTTAGCTCATCTAAAAGTTGCTTGTACATCCATCCTGTTTTCTTTAGACATCTTCCACTTTCTCTTTCTCACTGGAATTGTTGGGAATCATTTGAAATCGTGCCTTCAATATCTCACCTTTAAGAAACTCCCATGCGTCCACCAAACTGGCTCTGTTACATAACTATTCATCAAGCTGAGGCATCGGCCATTTCCACCCTACCCTGTTATGCTATTATTCCACTTTCAGCATCCTGTGGAATTCTGGGGTTTGTAGTTTACTGAGGCCCAAAAGCGCTCTGGCTGAGAATTCTAAAGGCCCCTCCCTAAGCTGCAAATGCCAGGATTGCATAGGATGTTGAAAGTGGAATAATAGCACTGTAACTGTGTAGTGCAAAAATGGCCATTGTCTGTAAGACCCAGTTCAGCTTGACTGAAAGTGGCAAGAGGAGGCAGTCTACCGAGGTAAGCCCAGACGGTCCCCCACAAATGCATTTGTGTGTGTGTGTGTGTTTATATAATATACAGGTCCTGCCTTAATGGTGGCTGTGCTAATCACATTCACTTATATTCTCTTACGATCCAACAAGAATCATCCTCTTTTGACACTTACTAAGAACAGATTATCAATGTAGTTCAAGAGCACTCCCAATGGTGGTGGTTCTTTGTCTTTTGTCTCTGTGACACATGGGAAAAGTGCCAGGAAGGAGGATGAGCAAGAATATCTGCCACAACTGTCTCTGTGATGTTGTTATTTCTGGAGAGCTCACAGAGAAATTCCCTCTCTACATCCATAATATCTGGGCTGGAGCCAAGGCTAGGGAAATGCGGTTTTTCTCTTGATATCAAACTTCACTATAGCAACAGAGAGCCCAGGCACCTTACTCTTCATGGCACTGGCTGTAATAGAAGACAAGGCAGGAGGACAGCACAATCTATTCCACCAGCTTGGCTGGGACCAGCCACCATTTGGTTCCTTCCATGCTTCAACTGTCCTTACTTTGCAGCCGTTCCACCTGTCTGGTGCCAAGAACAAGATGGTACATCAGGGCATATTCCATCTTCTCACCTAAGAGACCAGCTCTATTTTGTTCCTGCCCTCTCCATACAAGCTGGTCATTATTAAGAACAACTATATAGCTATAAAGTAGTTGTCTACATAGTTGTCTGTTTTGAAGCTATGCTCATTATTCTTGTTTTCTTAATGTTCAGCTGTAAACCTGCCTTTGCATTTTCTTCTTTTACATTCTTCAGTAATTGTTTCAAGCCTTTGCATTTTCTGCTAGTAATATGATATCATCTGCATATCTTAAATTGTTGGTGTTCCTTCTCCAATTTTCATGCTTCCTTCCTCCAAGTGTTACCCCTTTGCCTAACCCTGTCCCAGGGTTTACAGCTTTGATATAAAATTAATCTAACCCACCAGAGAGGTCACTCGGATGTGCACGTAGGCAATAAACAGTTGTACGATCTAAAAAGAAAAAAAACTAGACCACGCCAGTAAATATCCCCAGTCACGTAGCAACAGAAAGACCTCATGTTATATTGCCCTGATGGACAAATGGTCCTTAAACCTTTTAAGGAGTCCACTTGAAGGGAGTTAAAGTGTTGGGCACTGGAAGTAATAAAAACCTTATCAAACCATCTCCAGATGCCCACACCACAGCCTCAAAACGGAGGAAGATCCTATTATTTAGATGATCTTCTGATATCAGAGAAATGCCAAGTGTGGAGATGTTTTTGCTTTCTGCCCTGTTTGTTTTCCCTGGGAAAGGATTTTGGCTTCAAAGTAAATTTTTCCTACAAATAGTCCATGTTTTAAGGCTAGAGAGGACAGAAACATGGAACACAGAAAACAAAAGGACACAGGAGGAGAAAAGGCGATTCAATGCTGTGGTCGCTGCGTCTCTCTAACAGAAGACTTCAGGAGAGGTGCAGTATAATCTCTTACTTTCACTTTCTAAGTCTTTTAATCCTTGAATGAGTTTGGGTGTGTATGAGCTTAAGTACAACTATTGTTAGTCAATAAAGCTATTCACTGAATCTCTTTGTGTGATTTCTGACTGGGCCTGACTCCGTAAACATTGGGTTAAAGATCCTAATTACCCTGCCCTCTTTGCATTGCTAAAACAGTGCTCAGAGCTAATTTTTCCCCACAAGAGACGATTTTGACAGCTTTTGGGAATCCTCTTAAAGGAGCCCAAGCAAGCAGGGTAACACAAGTCTAATGCAGCTTTGCGTATGATACATTCAATATACACATTAAACAGATAGGGTGATAAAATGCAGACTTGCCTGACCCCCTTGCCAACTGGAAATCATTCTGTTTCTGTATAATCTGTCCTAACAGTGGCCTCTTGTCCTGAGTACAGGTTATACAAAGTCAAATGCTGCAGTAAAGTGCAAGCTACTTTTCTTCTTATTCTTTCTTCTGTGCTCTATTATTCAATCTATGTTTGCAACAGGATCCCTAGTACCTCTTCTTTTCCTGAACCCAGCTTGGATATTCTTACTCCACACATGGCAAAAGCCTTTGTTGCACAATATTGAGAGTTACTTTGCTTGCATGAGAGATTAATGCAATGGTTCTGTGGTTACTGAAATTCCTGGTGTCTCCTTTCTTGGGGACTGGAATGTATATTGAGTGTTTTCAATTTATGGGTCATTCTTTTGTTTTCCGTATTTATTGACAGATTTCAGCTAAAATTTGAGTCAATTCTGATTCTCTCACTTGAAACAGCTCTGCCAATATGCCATCTCTTCCTGGTGATTTATTTCTCTCAAATACTATAAGTGAAACTTCCATTTCACTTTCTAAAATGTGGGTTCATCTTCAAATGGTTCTTCCTTGAATGAATCTGTCATCTTTTCATCTCTTTTATACATCTTCAATGTATTGTTTCCATTGGCTTTTTATTTCTTCTTGATCATGTGGTATGTTATCCTGCTGATCCTAGATCATCTCCAACCTTGGTTTAAATTTCCCTTGGAATTCTTGGATCTTATGGAAGTGGTCTGTATTCTACCTTTTTTGTGGTGGTCTTCTCTTTCTTTGCATTGATTGTTATAGTAGTTCTCTTTGTCCCTGTGCACAAGTCATCGAACAGTTGTGTTCAGGATTCTGGCCTATTTCCCTGTTTTACTTTAGCTTCTGATCTGTCCTGAACTGATAAAAAAAGTTTCATCTGTCAGCTAGTGGGGCTTTTCTTTCTTTTTGGCTAGAGATATGGTCTTTTTGCATTCTTCCCTCACAATGGCCCTAACTTCAGTCTAGAGTTCTTTTGGCTCCTAGTAATTTAGGCTTAATAGGACAAATCTATTTTTTTCATTATCTTTAAATTCTACGGGCATATTCCTCATGTTATATTTTGACACAATGCTTGGTTTATTGTTCTTCTTTAGCTTTACTCTAATTGTGTGGAATGATTCCACACAAATTTAAAATTGCAACAACAATAGTGCTTCATATAATTTCTTCAAGCCTTCATGGATCCCCTGTGAGAACATTGCAGCCCTCCTGGGGGTCCATGGACCACAGGTTAAGAATCACTGGGCTGGAATATTAATTTTGAGTTACATGTTCTCTGTCTGTATCTCATTCCTTTCCCTCCTTCCTCTCTGCTCTTCAGAACTGCTGCTCCTGATTCACGTTCACCTTTTAAGATGAGTCTCCTATAGATGGTGCTGGAGCTTCTGTCAGCATTTTCTTACTACTTGCCATCTGGAACAATGCTCCTTTACCGTAGACTCTCCCCACCTCATTGGCTTGTCATCTATTCTGAAAACCTCATCTGAAAGCATCTATTTCCCCTCCTGTAACTTTGTCTTTTAATTTTCCAATTTCTCTCCGCCTCTGCTGTTTCGCTGTTCCAGTGCCAATAACATATAATTCGGCACTGTAACTATATTTACTCCGAACAGTGTTTCTGACACTTGCATTGCTATGAAATCAGGCTTTATTGCTTATTACAACTTGAGCAGGTTGTTCTAGGAAGGAAATGATATAGACCGTAAAAGTAGATATGCAGGGGAAAGTGTATAAATGGAGGTGCCTTGTCTTCAGAGCTCATTTGTTCTATTGCAATGGCCCATTGTACAGAACTCAAGTGCAGTGTTTTATTTACTTATCTTACTGATGCAACCTTCTTATGCGCCCTGTCATCCAAAATACAAAGCGAAGCGTATAGCTACCTGGAATACTGATTAAGATATTTCTCCTCACAAACTCTGGTACACTACTGCCATCCTTAATCTTAACGTCATGGTAGCTATTGGCAGAACATTGAAATAAAATCACTCCTGTCTAGTATGCAAAGCTAGTTCATGGCCTTCATTTTATGGATGTGCATAGAAAAGGGGCAGGCACTGTATGACACCCACTAAACCACTTTATCACTTACCTAACAGACAACCTTCCCTTTATAGACTCATGTAGTCTGGAGAGACTCTGCTAGTAATGTCACCTACTTCTGAGGTCTACTTAGTAGTTGTTCACAGAAGAACCACTGTTAACAGAGAACACTTCGTGGAAAACCCATCTCTCAGAAATTTTTAGTTTTAGACATGTGTACTTCAACCTACTATCTGTTTTTATGGACCAAATGTGATGGGCCTGGAGTCCGTTTCTCCAGGAGAACAGCAGCCTCAAAGGAGGACAAGCAGACACAAGCACACCAAGAGCTAATCAGGCTTGGATGAGAGCCAGCTGGCTCCAGCCTTCTTAAGGAAGCCAGAAGGTGGCTACCTAATGCCAGAAACAATTTGTGTGTTTGCTGGCTCTTGCCTTTATGTGTGCTACAGATTCCCTGCTTGCTGTCTGCCTGTCTTCTCTGACCTTTGGACTGTCTGACCTTGCTGCCCACTGGATTCCTGTCCTTTGGACCAACACTTGACTATACCTCAGCTTTACCCTGACCAGGCAAGCTTTATTGGATGGCTAAGCTGCATCTATTTGAATATCTTGGCACTTCATTGCCTGACACAGACAGCTGGTGCCTACGACACAATACAAAAACTATCCAAGATCCCACATCAAGGAGATAAGCAAAAATTTACATTCAGATAACAACACAGTAGTTGTGCAATGTCAGTTCACTAATGAATTGCAGTGTTACACAACCAAATGTGGACAGTCATCTACGTGGACAGTGTTTATCTACATGCAGAAGTCCACTTCAACAGCCTTGAAATAAATGCAAATGTTACTCAATAATTTTTCACTTTTCTTCCCAAAGGATACAATGAGGAATTTTAATAATTTTCCCTACTTCAGGAAGGCTATTGAAAATTAATCAGTTTTCAAAGCATATTTGCAATTTGGGACTTATTCTGTGCAAAATTCACACATGCTTGTTTTGTGCAGAAAACATCATTTTCTGTGCAGGAACCTGCATTTTCTTTGCAGAAAATAGTATTTCTAACATAAATATTATTTCCTGCACAGAAAACCAACACATGCAAATTTTCTACATAACAAATCTCCAGTTTCAGCATCTTCTATGTAGAAAATAACATTTCTCAGCAAAAATATTATCTGCTCAAAACAACCACATACAAATTTTGCACAGAGTAAATCCCAAACTGCAATGATTCTCATTAGTCCAGGCTTTCTAAACCATTTTATGAATATTTTCACATATTATTTCCATTCCTGAGTGGCACATTCAACAAAAAAGTCCAAGTACTTCCACAGAGAAACTTACACAAGCTGACTGTTGTTTGTTTGTTTGTTTTTTAGAATTATTGTACATCATTTTAAAATCTCCAGATCAATGTGGTCTACAAATATTTGTAAAAAACTAATTAAAGGAAATGAAATACAATGCTACTGCTGCACAAATGTGCCTAAAAATACCTACTTCAAATTTATGAGAAGAATATTGTTTGTACACACATTTCATCTTTCTCAATAAGGTTTTTTTTTTAACTTTCTTTTCTTTCTGAGCAAAATGCTCTTCTAAATGCGACCTACCATTTTGGGAGAGGTGCTAGATAAGGTCTACAGTTTTACCTGCAACCTAAACAAAAGTATGAATTTTGAAAAGTCCCACATGGATTTTCAGCAGGATCAAAAAACCATCCAATGACTTCCAAATAAATGGATGCATTAATTAACAGCAACTTTTTGACCACATTCCAACAGCAATGCATGTTCCCATCCAAGTAAACAGTCAAGCAGCTCATCACAATTAATACAAAATCAGCAACTAACAATGGGAATTAAGGCTGATTTGCCTGTCACTTCACCTCTGAAACTGTTGCCAGATAAACATACGTATAAAGCTATCTGCAAACTATTCCTCAGAACAGTCCAGTCCTAGCAGATGCTGTTATACATTGCCAAAGATACAATCAGTGTGTTAGTATATGGAGTTCATTTCTTATTCTCAGACTATTGGATTGCAATGATCACAAAACAACACTTGAGTTTGCAACTTCTCTTCTACTAGAACACTGTTGAAGAGTTTGAAGTTCAGTTCTGTTCAAGTATGGGCAAGAAGGGTCATTCAGGATCAGAATTTGATAGTTGGGACAAACAGCAGCAGCATCCAAAATCTTGAAGGACTTGCCTCTCCCTGTCTTTTGCCTGTATTTCCCAACTACCCCTATACTACAATATTTCCCAGAGACAAATCAGACATGTATGGTCAATATCAGAGTGTGGTCAAGATGGCAAAAGTTATTTATGAGGAAGAACAAACAAACTAGGAAGGGCTACAGCAGTTTGTTTTTCCTGTGCCTACTGGGATAGTCATGACTTGGAGTCCTCTCATCCATAGAGTCACCATAAATCAAGGCTAACTTGACAGAGTTAACAACAACAACTGGTAAGGACAAGATTCTGCTGCCTCCTCTCCTCTCCTCTCCGCTGAGTTAATTAAGGGCAAACTATTTTTGAACTTTGAACACATTCTGCAGAAATTGAAGTAAGCTGAAGACAAAGGAGGAAATGAGAGGAGGAGAGAGAAACTGGAACCTTTTAAAAGCAGCTGGAAAAGTGGGAAGACAGGGAATTAATTAGGACCCTCCCTGTTAAACTGGGCCATTGGAGTGTACGCATACCTTGATCCATCTTACATTTACTCTCCCAATTCTACCATTTCCTCCATTTGTCATGTCCAGATCTGCAACTCTTAGATTAAGATATAGAATGGAAAGTAGCTGCACATTATGTTTTCACACTTTTCTTTGAATGCCACTCCCAGAGGTTTAAACTAGGGACAGGGAAGTTCCACTCTGCTCATGGTATAAGAAGTACTTATCAGATTTTCCTTCCAGAATAAGCATGCGAACAAGAACATAGTTATCCTTGACTATATGTACTTCCCCTATCTTTGGAAAGAGTGAGCAACCTCAGGCAACAGATGCTGGGACATGGCAACTCAGTGTTGGAAGAGGGAGCTGTGTACTGCATGTCCTACACCACAACCCCTGGGCTAGCCTCCCAATACACTGGAGAATGTTGCCGATTATTAATGTTAAAGAAAGATTTAATTGCCAATCCCCCTGGCAGTCCCACCATCTACATTAACAAATATCAGACAGTGAGACCCAAGGTGCTATGAAGTTATTTTCATATTCTCTGTTCATTTCCTTTACTGATACATCTTCCTTTGTCCCCTTGCAACTTTGCCTCAAAGAGCAACAAAAAATGCAGAAATCCGCATAGAGAAAATATGTGCATATGTAACCTATTATGCTATAAATTACCACACAATATTAATGCTAAGTATTGTATGAAGTGTGTAGACCAACCAGTCCTTACCACTCACATTTGGTTCAACATCAAAAGACCTTCTAACAACACTGGCACTTTTTTGAAAGACTGCCATTGATAGATCTATTCACTAACGCATGTGAATCACATAGCTTTCGGGATGGCAGAAAAGACCAGTGAGATCTGATCCAAAGTGAGAAAGTATGGAAGCCTTATATCTGACAGAGAATAATGAACCACTTGGCACATATCCCAAACAAGGTCAACTGGGGCATAAATGAACCTCCATCTAAATAACCCAGGAGTTGTCACTGAGTAAAATAAATAGCACCATGTATCTTATTACTACATGTTAGCTGCCTTAGTAAATAGCTCTTTTCCCAATGATAGACAGAGCTGACTCTTGAAATGACCTTGACTTAACCAAGCAAAGGCAGGCCACCTCCTGGGGATGGGATAGAGACAGCTAAGAGGAAGGGTGTTCTGTTCCTTCTAATGCATTCTTGGCAGCTAACCAAATAGCTTGGGTCACGCTAGCCTTCTCAAGAAGAGACTGCTTTTTTTCTTCCAGCAGAGAAAGAGTCTTTCTGAAGGTGTGTGTCTACTGAGAAAAAAAACACGAAGTTCACACAGGTAGGGAAGAATTAACCTTGCAGTCACACTTGTAACAAGTGTGGTCAATCACCACTCCTCATCCCAACCTACGTTATAGGGTTGTTCTGTTCTGCAGGGTCTTAGATCACTATGCTCCTTAGAGGAAAGGTGCAATAGGAATGGATTTGGTTAATAAAAATCAGCTCTCCTGTTCATTCTGAGATATATAGCTCTTCTCTAATTAAAAATGAAAGCCTTCTATAGGTACGCTGGTGCATCCTTTGGATGAGCCATGTGTCAGGGAAGATAAACTGAAATAACCCCAGTTGTATTTCCAAACCCAAGATGGGCCTAAATTGATGGCCAAAATGCACATCCCATAAAGGGGATTTGGAGGGATTCAAAGCAAAATAAAAATAAGAGTTTTTGCAAGGGGGTAGTGACAACGAAGTGAAGCCCTTCAAGCTCTCCTTGGAGGCTAACGTGGCCTCTAGTCTCCCACAGTCTCCCATCCCGGAATAAATAGTCATTACTCACATGTGGGCTTGTTAGTATCTCTGATTCATTGTACATGCAAGCCTTGAATTCATAAAAATTTACGAAAAGATTGTGTTTATCAAAATGGACTGATACCAGAAATCTATCGTTATACCTTTAGTACTGGTACTTGTATCTCTACTAATACTTTTACACATTTTTATAGCATATTATATCTTTATCCCTTGTGTAATCCATCTTTTTTCTGGTCTTTTAGCACTACAGTGTTTTGTATGTTTTGTAATTCTCCTTTTTTGGTTTGGTTTTGTACTACAGACCAACTATAGACCAACATCTTACAACATTTAAATGTAACTTCAAGCAACCTAAAACAGCTATTTTTTGATGTGGATTTTTCTCTTTCTAGAGAAAAATACAAGTAAAGAGTTAGTTTTCAAAAATTCTAACTATGACAATAAGCTACATTATCACCATAACTACCTAACTACCTACTTGGGGGATTGCTTCTATAATGGTAACTTACTGTGTTACCCTGTGTGCTGCGGGTCCCAGGAGGGGCGCCCAAATAACCAAACCACAACGACAAAAGATGGGGAAATTAACTGGAGCACTCACTTAAGCTAACTAGAGGCAGGGTAACTTTGTGAGGATCTTGTAACCCTATGTATATGGGGTCAGGTCAGTCAAGCAGTCAGACAATTTTCAGATAGCAAAAATGATGTTTTATTAACTGACAAACAAACAGAAAGGACACTACACTCACGCAGCTAATGGAAGAATTAGAAATAAGGATTTTCAGGGGAAGTGGGTGATACAACACCTTTCTCATAGTCCTGAAGAAGATGAAGATGGTAGTGAAGAAACTCAGCGTGGTGGCCGAGGGGAGCTCGCTCAACAAGGCGGCAGCAAGGCTGGATGGAAGTCCGGAGCGATCCGAGGAAGCTCTCGGAACTGGGGGTTTATATGGGTGGAAATATTACCCTGGGCTAGTCTGTACTTGGAAGAGAACAATGAGGTTTGGGTGCGAGACAATGTCTCCAAAAGGTCAGAATTTAACATGATTGAGTTAAGTTTGAATTGACAATAGAATGGCCAGTATGCAGATGCAGCTCGCTTGGGTAGGTGAGCTTCTAGCTCGTCAGGGTGCCTGCTCGGGGCAGGGGGCTCTTTGTATTAGCGTGCATCTGTAATGAAGTGTTCATCTAGGGAGGTCTCCTAAAGCAAGATCTGGCTGAGTCTGGCTTGCCTAGATGGAGAAAGGAATGTTTCAGCAATTAATAGCCATGCCTAGCTCCGTGTTTGTTCGGGAGCCCCACAAACACTTGGCTGAGGATGGCAAAATAAGACCAAATTGTGATACCAAAAAAATGATATCTAATGTCTACCGAAGCCAGGCCAGTTCACGGTGATAACAACTGGATTTTAAAAGAAACTTTCCATGAAAAGTTTAGAAAAGTTATGTTTTGGACTCCAGTTCCCAGAATTTCCTTGCCCAGACGGCCAAGGGCTAGAGGAGCTCTAATCCAAAGCTCCCAAGTAGAATGGGCTTCAAACTAAGATATTAGTGCATTAAGCTATCGCACAGAGATTGTTCTGTGCACTCCTGAAATAATGGCTTTTGTTTTGTACTTCATGATGTTATCAGTTGGAATGCATTTTCTGCCAGCATCAACCCTGAATTTTTTGGAAGGACCCAAAGAAGGCAGACATTCTCTGTAGTCTCCCCAGCATGTCTGATGCTCTTATATATTTCTGTCTCTGGAGCAGTAAAGGGCCCCTTGGCTAAACACTATTCTAATCACAGGCAGTGATCCAGCAGGGAGGACAGAGGGAGGGCAAGTGGGATTTGCTTAGTCAGTTAGTGGAGAAGGGGCCCATCAATCACGTCTTCAGTAGCTGAACTGTCTGTGGCCATACATCTTGGAAGCCAACAAATTCCCAGGCCCACTGCTTTGTAGAGAACTTCTGCCCTTGCAGACCCCCATGAACCCAACTCTTTAAAATGCACAGCACATAAATCAGAGAGGCATTTCCTCTGCAAGTTTCAGATGTCTAGGATGCATATGGGTATCGTTCATTGAACTGGTCACTGGCAAGCTTTGAATACTAAGTACAGTACATCTCAGGGCCTGTTCACTGAAAAACACACGCCCAGATATTTAAAGGGAGTAAATTGTTTGTCCGGCTTCCAATTAAAATTGAATGGGTTGCATCCAAAAAAGACAACTTTAGTTTCAGAACTGACAGCTAATATTTTATTTAGATCAGTAGTATGTGTTTTAAGAGGGCCAAGATGGTTTTAAGCTACTAAAATTATGCCATAAGTTTACATCAAGAGTTTCTGATTTCCTAGTGGTTTCTGTTCCCCTAAATTTCATTGCCAGGTATGGTGTAGGATTAAGGTGAGTTACGGTACAGCTGTAAGTACAATGCTCATATTCATCCACTGTGAATCTGGATACAACAGAAACCTGTTTCTTATGGTACATCTGAAGCTGTTTATACCATGTCAGACTACAAGTTCCTGTCTGAGCCATGGACCCAATACAGCTCTGATCCTGACTATCTGAAGGAACATATTCTCCAGTATAAGCCTGCCCATGTTTTTCAATCCTGTGCAGAAAGCCTTCTCAGTGTCCCACTATCTTCACAGGTGGTGAAACATGGTGGGGAAGTGGAAGAGGGCCTTCTTTCTGGTTGCTCCCAGGCTCTGGAACTCCCTCCCAAGAGAGGTCAAACTCACACCCTTTTTGCTATCTTTCTGAAGTCAAGTTAAGATTTTATTTTATTTTGACAGGACTTTAAAGAATAACTGCTCAGGAAGACTGAGCCTTTCAGAATTGTGCTGTAGTGTCTCTCTGTGTTTTGTTTATTTATTAATTTTAACAGTTATGTTTTTAATTAGCTTTAATATTATGGAAAGTTTAATTAGGGTTGCAATTCTGAAGCCTGCTAAGTTATGAATGGGGACTTTTAAAATCCCTACACATTCCCTATGCTATTGAATATGTGTGCATTGTGAATGCAAATCAGTTACAGACGCATAACTTTAGGTTATGCATTTGTAGGTGTGCCTGTGAATTCCAGCTGATCTCTTTTAACTTTTATATTTGGTATAATTTTTTTTTGCTACATCTCTTTTACCTGTTGCAAACTGCCTTGAGTTCCAGACTTAGGCCTTTTCCACACCAGGCGAGAGAATCGCCCCGCGCTGCTACTCACCAGACCTTTCAGCTCCCGGATCTGGTCCACGGAGCTCTGAAGCAGTGTGTGCTCATCAGTACGCACTGCTCCGGCATCCCAAATGGCAGCTTCCGGTTGGTCGAGGGTCCCGACCAACCACTGAAGCTCACCAGCCTAAAGCCCGCCCCTGGGCAGATTGCAGGCTCGTATTGGTGTGAACCTGCAAATCCGCATAAGGGAGCAGGCTCACAGTGGTGCACTGCGTGCTTTTGAAAGACTGGAAAAATCAGGTCTTTCAAAAGCATGCTGGAGGACCACCTGGGTCGTTCCGGACCAGACTGAGGTGCGGATCTACGTTAAATAGGTCCGACCCAGTCCAGTCTGAGGTGCAGACTTTCTCCTTGGAGGACAGACTGCACCGTGTCAAACACCACGTGTGGAAATGGCAATAGAAAAAGGAAGGATATCAATAAATAAATATAACAACAATACCTAGGTCTTTCTATTGTAATGCACAGTGCTTACTACTGATTTATGTGGGGGAAAGCACGTTCTATTGTAAAAGACCTATCTCTCTTGAAAAGCCTTTGCCTTAAGTTTCTTAATCAGCTTTCCTCCAGACTCATACCCACCCAATGCAATAGACCACAGCTTCCGTTATCCACAGCCAGCATAGCCAATGCCAGCCTTGGCTGGTATTGACAGGAGATGTTGTCCAATGTATCTGTTTACTCCTTCTTATACACAACTGAAGCAAAGCCCATGTATTTTCATCCCTTCCTTTGAGTGCCTGGCCTCTCCTTTACTTCCCTTCTCATATTACTCTTCATCTCCCCTTCTGTTAAAATTTAAAATGTAAGCCCCTCAGGGCAGGGACTGTCTTTTTTCTTACTTCACTCACTATATTTATGGCAGTCTATAAAGAATAAATAAACTTAACTGTGTAACTATGGATCATTTATGCTTCAGTAACCTCCAAGCTGGAATATTGTGCAATATGTTCTACCAGGCACTGCCTTTCAAGGCCACCCAGACGTTTTCATTCACACACAATGAGGCTGTGCATCTACTCACAGTAGTGAGCCAAAGGGAATGTGTTGCACTTAATGCCCTTTGTTTGTTTGAGAGATTGCACTGGTTCCCAGTTCATTTTTTTTTAAGAGATTGCATTGGTTCCCAGTTCATTTCTGGGCATATATCAAAAGCTTGGTTTAGAAATGTTCAAGGCCCTAAATGTTTAAAGTGGATGTGAGTGGATGGCTCACATTCCTTGGCCTCTTCTTAAATGTTAAAGTTTATGCTGTAAAACTTCAGCCAGGAGAGCCAGTCCCCCCACTACGCAGCACTATTGTTTCCCAAAGGCTTGACAGGAAAGCAAGAGGAGAAGAACCAAACCCAATCTGGCCTATTTGTGGTATCTGCTCCTCTGTTGCCTTATTGTTTTGTATTGTTTTGCATCTGTTGTTGTTGAGTATTCAGTCATTTCTGTTAAGTACCTAATTAAGTGCTACATCAAGATGGAGTTGAATGGCCAGGGGAATCCACCTTGTACGCCTTGCCCGTATAGGCTGAATACCTTGCATAGCTCCTTTAAAGTCAAGACTAAAACCCAGACCAGATTATCACCCTTGTTTTGGACGACTGAGTTGAGCACCTTGGATAGCTCCCTTAACACTAAAACCCAGAGTGGATTCATCACATCACTTAACTTTGAGCGACTGACGAAAGCTGCAGAAGACAGTCTACATGTGCAAAGGCCCTAAGTCAATAAAGAGCCAAGATCTCTGGTTCCTGATGGAACACCTCTCTTAACTCAGCCTGGGACATATCCTGATGTTTTGGTTGCAGTACCAAGAATTCCTGATCATGAGCCATGCTGGCTGAGGCTGATGGGAATAAAAGGCTAAAGCAACTGGAGAGTGCCATGATAGGAAAACCTGCTACACATACAGTTAACTTTAGAGGAGGCTTTCTTCCAAGTCTTCTCTTTGCACCTAAGATTATGGGACTGGTCAAGATGAGGAGTAGAGCTTTTCCAGTAATGACCACCCCCAACTCTGTTCTTTTAGAACTCCATCTCTAGAGAAAACTCTGCATCAAGCCAGAATTGCCAGTTAAGGTCTTCTTTCTTTTTGAAAACCATTCATACATTGAAAAGAAAGAATTGTTTTCACTGAACCAGTAATTCATTTGTTCTACTGCTACCCTTTTGTGCAGTATGGTTTTAAAAGATGGGATGGGTTCAATTTCACTTAGATGTGATGTTGTTTTAAATTTTCTTACTGTTTGTGCTGCTTGGGGAACCACTTGGCCAAGAGATGTGAGGAAGAGGAGCAGGAGGAAAGAACTGAAGAAATTGCTATAGTAATAGGAGAAATACAAGCAGTCCTTGCTTTTCAACAACTCATTTTTCAGCATTCCACTCTTTCAACCATTATAAATTATAGATACGTAACCTTATTCCAACGTGGGGTCCACTCTTTCTCCATTTCTTCTCCTCTTGTCTTCTTCCTGTAGAGAACATAAGAGAATCATGGAGGTTCACACGGTCCCAAACCAGCCTCCATAATTCTCACATGTTCCCTACAGGAAGAAAGCAAGAGGATAATTGATGGAAGACTTTTCAACTATTTCCACTTTCGGACAGCACTTTGGTCCCTAATCTATCAGATAAGTGGGAGACACCTGTAATGTGAAAAATGAGCCAGTATAGTGTTATAGTCTGAAAGTCGGACTAGCACTCTGAGAGACTAAGGTTCATATTTGTACCCAACCATAGAAACCCACTGAGCGACCATGGGCAAATCACACCTATGATCACCCACAATGGTCATTCACACTTTAAAAACTTGCCAAGGACCTCCGTGGATAGCTTTCCCTTAAGGTTGTCATAGGTCAGAAATGGTTTTGAAGCACACAACAAGAAAATGGGAAAATGTTTTATTAGAGCACTAGGCATAATTTTGCTCACCACTGGTGGTTATCTGTAGACCTTTACATGCATCCATTACAATTACAGTTACCAGAGTGAAAACTGGAGAAAGCTCCTATCCTTTTAGTGGCCGGGCAGAAGAGGGTTTTCTCGTTACCTGGCTGCATGACCAGCAATACCTGCTGAAATTCCTTCTTTTATAGAAGCATTAAAAATACAGGATCTCTCTCCAGTTTACAATCTGACAACCTTAATTGCAATTTTATATCCAATGAACATAGATAGCCATTGGATATAGTTAAGCTGTAAGACAGGCATAATCTCTCTCTGAGATTATACACACTAGAGTATAGAGATATTAACATACCAGACTAATAGAGTTTGTGGTTATGCATCATTTTGTGAATCATCTGCAATGGATATCATTTAATTATTAACCATTTTTAGAAACAAACCATGAAATCAAAAGAACAAGTTACAGGAAGGAAACAGACAACTGACTTCAAAACAATCTTTTTTTCTGTATACTATGTTTATGATTCTGTAGATTCGTTGCATAACTCTACATGTAAAATGTGAAATGTATAGTATTAAATCTGGTGAGTAGATAAATGCAACATATGTTGGACAACTTCTACAAGAACTTCTTCAGAGGAGGAATGGGTCCCTCAGGTTTGTGAAGAAGCTATTAAGTTTAAGCCAGCACGATATACACAACAGAGAAGGCAAATTTGTAAAACTCCGACAGCTCTTTCCTAGACTTCTGGAACAATGAAGAAAAGGAGAAGATGGATGTGGAAATGATGTGTTCATTAATGTAAGTTATAATGTGAAAAATGGTCTTATGACTGGAGATAAGTAATAGGAATATCTTGAATTCAAAGAAAGGTTATACATGAGTTGAAAGCAGATGTGGCTACATTAATGTCCAGCATTAAAATCTTTTGTTATGATGAATGCTGTCTTTAGGAAGAAACTTTAAAAATAAAGGTTACAAACTAAGTTTTATGTGAAAGTTGTATAAAGTTCCTTCTTAAACTCTTCCTACAATTGCTCCCTTTCTTTTAAATCCTTCCTCTGAGCAGTTAGTTTTCTTGCATGGCTCCTTACAGGTGTTTGTGAAACTTTTTGTTTTCATTTGGGTGAACTTCAGCTCTCCTTCTGTCTATATAGTTGCTGGCTGTAATTTGCTTTATAGACTAATTTATTTTATTTCTTTGCTTGTTTACTGTGAAAATATTTATAAACCACCTTCTCTTCTTCTTTTTTTTTTTAAGATCCCATTAAAAGAGTAATAAGCAATATAGGAAGCTGCTGTGCCTTTACCATGTAGTGAAAGTAGGACAAGACTGGTATCGATACCTAACATCTTTAGGAAGCTGCCAGAATCCAGCCATCTCTGCAGGGCCCAATAGTGCTGATGTTACTCCTTCTCATGCTATCAGACTCCTAAAAAGCATTGCTGGTAGCTGCTGTAAAAGTCTGGTTTTCTTTTTCCATTTTATTTCTGATAAGATCATATACTCCCCCCCCCCCATATTCAGGACTAGGGTTGCCAGCTTTCAAGGCCTGGTCCTGAGTCTCCAGTTCTCATGGGTCATCACTAGGTGGAAAATAAGGGCTCAAATTCTCCAGTTTTGCTGGGCTCAGCTCCAGGCAAGAGGAAATTGCTGCCTGCCAATCTCCAGCTCAGCTAGTAGGAAAGCAGACTGCTCTACAGAGCCCCTCCACATTCATGTTGAGGGGAGCTTTTTGCAGAAACTGCAAATAACTCCCTTCCACACAATCCTCTTCCCATTCCCCTCTGGAGCTCCCCCTCCCATTCCCTTTGGCCCTGGCACTCCCAGAGAGCACGGGGAGAAAAGACATAAGGTAAAGGGCTTAATGGTACTTTTCCCTCAGAGGGAGAAGAATGGAGTGCTGAGTTCGAGAATTATAGCCACTTCTGGTCACCATCTTGAGAAAGGAGATTCCTCCCAGAGGGAAAGGATAGGAACAAAGAGAGTACCTGACCAATCAGCAACCATTACACAGTAGAATGTGCAGCCATGTGGCAGAGAAGACACACTTCCACCAGTGGTGGAGAGGGGCAGCTTTGCCCATCCATAAAGTTTTATGGCTGAGCAAGGGATATAAAGTCAGGTTTTGTTGCTGAAACAAGTTCAGTCTTGTTGCTACTACACCACATTGTCTCTTAAGCAACACAGTGTGATCCTTGGCATGTCCTTAGTCTTCTGAAAACCTGAAAGGATGCTACTAGTACCTGCAAGAATTAACAGACCCTTACTAAAGAGACAGCTGCAAGAAGATGTGCATCTGTTGGACCCTTTCAGCATTTTTGGGTTGGAGGGGGAATAATGAACAGTTTGCTTACCACATCAGCAGGTAGAAAGGAGGATCCAGGGGGGAAGAATGCAGAAATGTAAACCAGACAGTAATGAACTGGTTGCATTACATTATTTCTTCACCCCTGCATATTCTTGCTGTTTTGGCTTCCAGAAGTGCCACATGTAATCAAACAGGCAAGGGGTACATTTGTTTTGCTGCTTATGGCCAGCCCTACCACTGGGCAAATGAAGTGCCCACCTCAGGCAGTACATTTGGGCTGTCATTAAAAGCCAGCCAATTCTTATTTGTTATTTGATTTATAGATATAGCATGAAGTCCTTTCAACATTTTTTGCTCATCCCCCAAAATAACAACTTATGCACCTTGACTTGGGCGACAGGAAGGGATATGATAAGCTGTCCTGATTCACACAGCAAAATTTTTTGGGTCAGTCTTATCTTTGCTGATAATTTTTGTTTTTTAACAACTTGGCCTGCCAGCAGCAATAATATCTGATATGGAGAGCTGGTGAAGGCAAGTAAGTTTACATTTATAAAAGAGAATCTGTAGGGATGGTAATGGATAGAGGGAAATGCAGATTGGAAGGACAGTTATATTGCCATGAGAAAGGGGAGATCCTCAAGGTTTTGGTCACCCCCAAATTGTCCCCACTCCATATAATCTGGATAACCTTGTCAGCATGCCACTGGGGTAACAACGTTGTTGCTTAATGCCAGGTTGGTAAGTGGAAAAACATCTATGATCCAGTATCTGATCCTGGATGGCCATGCCAATCCAGTTTGCTTTACAGAGATCTGGCTGGGTGATCTTTCAGGTCTCTTTGCCTGGGTTCTCTGTGCGACAGCAGGCAATGCCAGGGAGGTGTAGTTGCAATGGTCTATTGTGATTCTGTCTTTCTCACTAGGTGCCCTGTCCCTCAGTCTCCTGGTTTACAGGGTGTATATTTGAAGATAGATGGCTGGAAGAGAACAGGACCTTAACTGGTGTACCATCCACCTCACTGTTCAATAGCTTCCCTTCCTAACCTTGCAGAGTAGGTGGTTTTACATGCTCCCCAGCTTGGTGTCTTCTGATACCGTTGGCCATGGTATCCTTTAGAGTCACTTCACTGGGATGGAACTTCAGAGCACTGGTTTACCGTTGCTCTGGTCCTTTCTAGTGGGGCACACTCAAACAGAATGCTAGGGAACTCTGGTTCAGCTCCTTGGTCATTGGCCTCTGGAGTCCAGTCAGCATTCTGTTTTGCTCCTCATGCTTTCTAACATATACATAGAATCATAGGGAGAAGTAGTATGTATATTTGAGGTTCAGTGTCACTGGCATGCAAATGACACTCAACTCTATCTCTTTTTTTTTATCTAATTCCAAGGAAGCTGTTTTAGTATGAACCAGTGCCTGTTGTCAATAACAGACTGGTTGAGGATGAACACATTCAAGTTTAATCAAGACAAGAGAGAGATGCTCCTGGTCAGTAAGATGTCAGATCAGGGCACAGGACATAGGGATTCTATGCTAGATGGGGTTACCCCCCCCACACCGCCGAAAGGTTAGGCATATTCTTTGAGGCCCAGATTTTGGTGGTGGCCAGGAGCATATTTGCACAATTAAAACTAGAGCTCATTCCTGAAGATGTCAGATCTGGCAATGGTAACACATATCTTGACTACACCTCATCTAGGAACTGTTCACAAATTTCATTAGGTCTAAAATGATGCAGATAGACTACTGCCCAGGTATAGGAAGCATATGATTCTCTTGTTGAAAAAGCTTCACTGGCTACTGGTCTGTTTCTGAGAACAACTGAAAATGCTGGTTATGACCTGCAAAGCCCTGTATGGCTAAGTCCAGACTAGCTGACAGTCTTTATTTCCCCATATAAGCCAGTCTAATTTTCACAATCTTTGCAGGAGGGCTTTCTCACTGTCATCTCATTGATGAGGACACTGATTTGGTAAGGACATTGGCTGCTCCCAACTATCTCCCAAGGCAGGTTTAGTTACCCCCCCCCACCTTTTCACTGGCAGGTAAAAACCTTATTGCTTACACAGGCTTTCAGCCTTTAACATCTTTAGGATGTTCAATGCATGTGCTGCATTATTTAATACATTTTTAATATATAAAATGTGATTAATGTGTTTTAATTGTTTTAAATCAAAGCTTTAATTGGTTTGGTTTGTTTAAAGCTTTAATTAGTTTGGTTTGTTTAATGCATTTTAAGCTTTTGTACTATGTATAATTTTAGGTATTTTGTTTTAACTTATACTGTAAGCTGCTTTGGCTCCCATATTGAGAGAAAGGCAGGATATAAGCCAATAACACTTTAGGTGAGCAGCTACTTTCTGGTGATTGCATCACTTCTCTACCAGGCAAGAGGAAAATCTGTCCAGTCTCCCTGGGCTTTCAAAGAGAGGCAGTGGCAGCTTTTGTGTCCATGGAGATGCTGTCCAGATTTTGCTTCTTTTATGTTTATTGCAATTCTTCAAAGAATATTTTCAGATTTTACTACTGAGCAGACAGGTGCTTAGGGGGAAATGTTTTTATTTTTGCAACTATAGGAACCCTAGGACGGTGAGAACTGTGCATCAATCAAATGAAGAAATAAAATCTCAGAACCATGACTCCTTCAAGGAATGGCAGAATACAAACGAGTAATAAATTCATTGGTTCTAACCTCACTATGTATGCTTACTTAGTTCATTTGCTGTTTTCTTGCTACTGTTGTGATTTTATGTATTTTATCATTTATCAGTTTTTATCAGTTTTACTACTGTTGGTCAGGATTATGTTCTTTCTCCTGAATGTCATTGACGATAGAAAGGAGGCAGAGATGATAGATCAGTAGCTATCCTTTCTTAAAATCAACCAAAATGTCATCAAGTTGAGAGAAACCCATGCTGTTGTTACGCAGCTGCCCTGTCTTTTTATTATACTCCCTCCCACTGTCCTCATTGGGCAGAGACAGCACCAATTAATTCTCTGTCGTCCCATTTTTATAGCTGCTTATAACATGTCCTAATTTCTCAGTCGTCCTCCCACTTTTCCCTTGTTGATCTCAGCTTAGAGTTGTCCCTCCACATTCGCTAGGGTTAGCGGGAACAGGACCCCCACGAAAGTGAAAAAACTGTGAATAACTCTAGGCCCTCCCAAACCATATTTAACACAGACTAAAAGTATGACCACCATATTCAACCCACTGTGGATTCCTTTGAGGCATCAGGGTTCCTTCACAAGGCAGAAGTGGGTGGGTGGTGGGACTTCCTGCCACCTCCACTGCTGCCCTGCACCATTTTTAAGAGGGGCTTGCAAGCCTCGTCCGCAGTTTCTCAGTCTCACGAGGCTTGCAGTTCCTATTAAAAATGGCAGAGGGAGGCAGCAGAGGTGACAGCAAATAATCCGTGAATAATCAAATCTGCCAAAGTGAAACCCACAAGCTTGGAGGGCTGACTGTACTTCAACTGCTGCAAACTGAGTTCAAAGTGCAAAAAATAATTTGCATTCCATTAACTCATGGAGGAAGAGGAAGAGGGGCAACAGTATCTTGTCCTTCCCAGTAGGCTCGGGCAAAAGCAAACCGCTCTTCTAACTCCTCATTAAAAAATTTTGCCACCTTGACCACACTCTGATGTTGTTTTGTCACACATGCCCTGGTTTTCACCTGTGAAATGTTGGAGAGTATGTTATTGTAAACTATCCCTCCTAAGCACATCTTTTCTATCCATGCTCAGAGTTCTGGTTATCGCTTTCTACTTTTCTTCCCTCACTTGCTGCCTCCTACCTTAAAGCAATGGAAGCTAGAGAAGCAGGGCCAGCTCTAGTGTTCAAATGCACGTGCACTTGCTCATATATAAGTCATACATGCCTTGTAAATCTTGCTCTGAGAACTGGCTAGGGACAGGACTCAAACAGACAGCTGCCTAACTAATTTTAGCTTGACACTAGAGACTTGAGGCAGCTCTCAATCCTGGCAGGGGGCAAAGAGGCTGAGAATGCACCTAAAAATAAACACATGGTTTGCCTGACCCTTCAAGCTTTGTGAAAAGATAGGTCTGGAAGGCAGCATCCTGTATTATCTCTTTGGCCTACAGTAGCTGGTGCTTTCTCCCAACTCATGGACAGCTATCTGATGGTTTGCAAACTGGACGTCTGCACATACATACCCTAAAAAATGTTATGCAAAGCTGAGAAAAGTTATTTTTGGACCATTTTCTTTTTTTTTTTTTAATTATATTCTTTATTCATTTTCCATTACAACAACAATAAAATAACAATTAACATTTGACATATAACATATAACCAGTTATACACTTACATTACCCACAAATCTAAAACCATCCATCTCCCAACCCCATCAACAAATCCTACTCCACAGCATTCATTCTTCCAGAGTTCTTCATATTATTTCACACTTTTGTTTTCTCATTACTTACATAATATCTTCGAACCCCTTAATCCAATCATACTACTACTTCCTTATCATTCACCAGTATTCTTTCCTCATCCGACCTTTATCTACGTTTCTCGTTCTACTTTCCCCCTTGGGATAAGTCCTTATTACTCCATTACAAAAAAAATTCTGTAAGTTTCATTCTTCTATTTTTACTCATCATTTTACATGATCCCTTTGTCCTTTACTTATCTATATTCACATCTCCACCTGTATGTCTTACTTTTCTCTCTCTCCGATTCCTATACTTCTTATGGGAATCCCTCTATACCTTTGATTATGTCTTATCTACTCTTATATATTCTCCAAATATTTTTTCACCAATCCCCAACTCTCTTCATAGTAACTTTGATCTTTTCCCTGAAGCATCCCCGTTAATCTGTCCATCTCTTCCATATCTAACACTTTCATCAGCCATTCCTCCATTTGTGGTGTCAATCTATTTTTCCATTTCTGTGCATATGTCAACCGGGCCGCAGTAACTAAATATAATATTACTCTCCAGTGTTTTCTTTTTGCCAGCTTCTCTATCTTATAAGTCATATTTAATAAAAATAGTTCTGGTATTAGTGGTAACTTAATTTGAAGTATTGTTGTTATCCTCTCATGAATATCTTTCCAGAACTTTCTTGCCTCCTCACATGTCCACCACAAGTGGAAGAATGTACCTTTCTCCCTACCACATTTCCAACACTTATTCTCTGTAATTTTATAAATCCTACTCAATTTTACGGGGTCTAAATACCACCTGTATAACATTTTCAGGTAATTTTCCTTTAAACTCTGTGCTGCCGTAAATTTATTTGTATCTTTCCAACTAGCCTCCCAGTGTTCCAATTCTATTCAACACCCAACATTCTTACTCCATTTTATCATTGTCTCTTTTACTGTTTCACTTTCCAACTCACGTTCTAACAGTAATTTATATATCTTGGATACCGTTTGTTTCTTAGAGTCCCGTATTATTTTCATAAATGGGTCTTCCTGTTTTGTTGTTCCAATTCCTTCTGCATTTTTATCCATAACAAATCGTTCTCTTAACTGTCTGTATAAAAACCAGTGGCAATCAAAGCCCTCTTTTTCGATTTCTTCCCTAGGTTTTAGTGAACATCCATCCAATTTCTCTGCTATCATGTCTTTATATCTTATCCATTTACTTTGTGGGTCTTTCCATCTCCCATACAATGCTTCATGCGGGGATGGCCATTGAGGTTTTCTTATATAATACTTCTTCTTAAATTGTAACCAAGTCCTTAACAATGCTCTCCTTATATAATGATTTGAGAAATCTTTATCGATTTTATATTTCTCATACCACATATAAGCATGCCAACCCATCCACTTTCTCTGCCCTTCAAGATTTAATAATTTTTCATCTTGTAACGTAATCCATTCCTTAAGCCATGAAAGCCCACAGGCATTATAGTACATTTTCAAATCTGGTAAGTCAAAACCTCCTCTTTCCTTCTTCTCTATTAACGATTTCCACTTAATTCTTGGTCTTTTCTTTTCCCAAATAAACTTTGTCAAATCTCTTTGCGACTCTTTAAAAGGTTTTTCACTATTTATAATTGGAATATTTTGAAATAAAAAGATTAATCTGGGCAGCACATTCATCTTTATAGCTGAGATTCTTCCCAGCAAAGATAATCTTAGAGAAGCCTAACTTTCCAATGATTTTTTTACTTCATTCCAGATTCTTTTGTAATTATTCTCGTATAATTTGTTATTTCTTTTGGCTAACCATATCCCCAGATACTTTATCTTATTCTCAGCTTTAAATCCTGTAACTTGAACCAGCCTTTGCTCTTATTTTTGGACCATTTTCAGAAGAAAAGAAAAAAGTAGAGTATGAATGCAAGCCTACCTTGTTGTTCTGGTGTGCTTCTTGGTGTAAGGTGTGATTACTTTGAAAAGCAGCTCCAAAGCTCCGTTAATACCCAACATGGTTCCCACGGTAACTGTACAAATAGAAGAAAATGGCATTTAGAGTCAGAACAAGGAGATTTGTATACAGTTGGAATTATGACACATGTAAGTAATTATTTAGTAACAGCCAACATAGTGTAATAGTTTGAGCAATGAACTAGGCCTCTAGCACACTACACAATCTCCAATCAGCTGTAGAAACCTACAGGTTGATCTTGGGCAAGTCCATTCTCTCAGCTTTAGAGGAAAGGGATGGGAAACCTCCTCTGAAATCCTGAAAATAAAACTCTATGATAGGGTCATCATAAAGTCAGAGCTGATTTGAAGACACAGACCATATCAGAAAAACCCAATAAAAATACCAAATACACACAAAGTGTAATAAACTTGAAAGAAAAAGAAGGGAGCCTATTATATTGCTATATTCATTTTTAAAAATCCTTTTCTTTTTTCCCCATAAACTGGATGCTTTAGTCGCAAAAAGGGCAGACCCTTCTGCTTAACTTGCTGGTTAGAGTCTTGCAGAAGACAATTCCATTTCTCCTCAACCTCTCAGTTTCCCATACATCTAAAAACAGTAGATGAATAGAGTTCTCTAGGGCCAAATACATCTGACGGTTCAGTAAGTACTAGGCTAGATCTTCCACTTCACTTCGGGCATTTCTGCCCTACACTGTTATAGTGCTATTATTGTACTTCCAACATCCTGTGGAATCCTGGGCTTTGTAGTTTACTGAGGTCAAAGAGCTCTCTGGCTGAGAATTCTAAATCCCCCTCCCCAGACTGCAAATCCCAGGATTCCATAGGATATCGAAAGTGGAAGAACAGCACTGTAACAGTGTAGGGAGGAAGCTGGGAAGCCCTCTACAATAGCAGAGCCTCCCGCACTTCCATTGTTCTTCCAAAGCTCCCCAGTGTTCTTTTCTATTTGGTGACAGAAAAATAAGCGCGGTACGTAAAGAACACTCATCCATTTTCTCATTCTTGATGAGAAAAATTGTCTCACCACATTGAAACACCCTACCAATAAAACGGTCAGCGGCCACAAGATTTTAAACATTTTGAGATGGGAAGATGCTTTTTGCAAAAGATATTATGCAAATGATTTTTCCCTGAAAAGCATTTATTTTGTATGAAAGAAATATTTTTCTGTGTCAAAACTGTTGAGACTTTTGCAGAAAAACAAGCTTTCTCTGTAAAAATAACATCCACAATTCTATACAGTTGGCCCTCCACATCCACTAATTATTCATCCATGGATTCAACCAACCACAGTTTGAAAAAATATTTTTTTAAAAAAAATCTGAAAAGCAAAGTTTGATTTTTTTCAGTTTTATGTAAGGGATGCCATTTTACTATATCATGTACATAATGGGACTTGAGCATGAACTAATTTTGATATCTATGGGAAGGTCCTTAAACCAAACCCTAGTGGATACTGAGGGTTCACTGTATTGTGTAACTTAGGCCATTTCCGCACAGGGCGAGGGACTTACCGGATCTTCTGGTTCCCCAGTCCGGTCCAGGCTGCTCCGGCGTCCAAAACGGCAGCTTCTGGTTAGTCGTGGGTCCCGACCAACCACTGACGCTCGCCAGCCTAAAGCCTGCCCTCTGCAGATTGCAGCTTACATTGGTGAGAGCCTGTGAATCTGCACCGGAGAACAGCACGCAGTGGCGCGTTCCAGGCTTTTGAAAGACTGGAAAAATCAGGTCTTTCAAAAGCACGCTGGAGGACCACTTGGGGTCGTTCCAGAGCAGACTGAGGTGCGGATCTACAGTAAGTAGTCCGGACCCAGTCTGCTCCAAGGTGCAGACGTCCTCCGTGGAGGACGCACTGCACCGTTTTTATTACCCCGTGCGGAAATGGCCTTAGTTATGTATCCGAGGCACTACAGAACTCTCCTAGTGAATTGTGACAATGCGTATCAGGGCACTGGCAAGAGTGTCTCAATGTGCATTGAACTCTATTGAAATACATTGGCATTCTCTTCTTGGTGTCCTGATACTCACCAGCCTCTACCAGTTCATATTGCTACTCCCTAGTTGGTGTTCCTACCTGTTTCAGGAGTGCCCAATGCACATCAGCCCAGAAGCACAACGGTCACTCCATAGGCTCTCCTATGTAGTAACGTCATGGCAGCCCCTTGCTGAATACAGATGTTGCAGAACTGCTCAATTTCATTTCCCGCAAACATAAGTCTGCTTACGCAGTCGCAAGTCCCATACTGAATTCCAGCCATTGTTTTTGCACAAAATGTTGAGTTTTGTAAGAATACCCAAATGTGTGTGTTTTTTCAGAAATGAATTTATTACAAAGAAGTCCCAAGTGTAAAAAAATTACGAAAAAAAATGTGCAAAAACTCTCATGAGGAGGAGGAGGAGGAGGGAGAAGAAATGTTTGAAATGGTTTGTCCTTGCAGGCAAGAATGAAATAAGCAAAGAATTCTATCCCTACTGGGTCAGCCATGCTGCGTCCGTTGTAGCCCTCTCCTACAAGATCCTCCTGTATTCCAGCATGATGGGAGATGCTGCCTCACTTGCCAGCCCAGAAGTAAAATTCAACTGCTGATCCAGTCAGCTTCTGTCCCTGGAATGATAAGGTTGCACGTTGTCCTTTGCCTCAGACAGCAGAACGTCCTGGGCCAATTTTGTGATATGTGTCAGCACCAGCCCTCAGCATTTCAGGATTCCAGTACCAGTTTTGTTCTGTGTGGAGACTTCACCCCAGACAGAAAGCAGAGAATGAGGGAAGGCAGTGAACGTGCAGGGCGTAAGGAATAAACACAGCATGCTGCAATCTAAATCAAGATGTATTTCACCTCCCATCTCCATTACACTCACCCTTTCAAATAATGCTTATCTCAGAGAAAAGGGCTGGGACCTGGAGACTTGGCTGCCTGCCCAGGAAGGTCCATAGTGTAAAACCAGTAGGTCTTGCGCTCACGCATAGGAAACCTACAGGGCCAGCAGCCAATAACATTAAATCTTCAGAGGGAAGATTTATAATGCCAAGCATGTCAACCCAGGCCAAATGTTGATGGCCCAGTTAGAATTCTCCCAAGTAGAAGCAGCTCTTGGGTTAGAAGAGGTCAGGATGAATGTGAGAGCAGCTGGGGAAGAGTACATATCAGTGCTGGGATGCGATCATCCACTCTCGTGCAGAAAAGGACCATGTTCAAATTGCTAGTAAGAGCCAGATAGGCCCTGCAGCAGGTTGGTACAAACAGACCGGTGAGGTTCAAGATAGATGAAGCCTCACAAATCACTAGGGTTTCCAGACTGAAAAGTGAAGTAGGCTCCGGTACCTTTAATGGTTGTAGAAGGAGGAGTTTCAGTAGGTGTTGTTCATCAAGGAATCAGATAATAAGCAACACCTGCTGAAATTCCCTCTTCTACACAAACATTAAAGGTACAGGAGCCATCTCCAATTTTCACTGTGGGAACCTTACGCAACCACTCCCACATCCAAATTTGTATCTGGATGGTCCAGCAAGCTTCTTGTTAAATTATTGTCCAGCAAGGGATCATCTGAGCTATACAGCAAAATATCTTTGGATGGATCATCAGGACCTGTTATCGTCATATTCTTGTGAAACCTGTGATGGAGATTTTGGAGGATTATTTTATTATTTATTTGCTGCATTTATATGCCACCTTTCTCCCAGAGTAGAACCTCTTCTTTCACTTGTAGACCTGCAGCCCGATGCTGCCCAGCTACTTCTAGGCTTTCGCTGGACTCAAAATGGCTAGGGAACTACACTCCATCCCTCTGAAACTCTCTTCTGGCAGGATGCAAAAGAGGCTACACAACAGTACAGGCAAAACATCACACTTCATCCAAATAAGGTAGGATTCGGCACTTCTAATATGTACTAGAGCACAGCTCTAACATCTCCCAGAAGTGGCCAAGCACATCAAGATGGCAAAAGTTATTCATGAGGAAGAACAGAAATACTAGGAGATACTGCAGCAATTTGCTTTTGTTTGAGCCTACTGGGAAGGACAAAATTCCATTCCCTTCTCTCCTCCTGGCTGGGCTGAGTGCAAACTACTTTTGCACTTTGAACTCAGTTTGCAGTTTGCAACTGAAGTAAGCTCAGGAAAAAAGGAGGAAGGAGGAAGAGAGAGAAACTGGGGCATTTTAAAAGCACCTGAAAAAGTGGTATGACAAAAGATTAATTAGGACTGTCCCTCCCAAATCAGGATAACTGGAGGGTACGCTAATGTTGTCCTGGTACATGTTGCTTTGCTCCTGACCGCAGCTCCTCTCTTTCTTTGTTGCTTACTCTGTATTCACACCACAATCTATTGGTGATCTTGAACACCCCCAAAGATTTCAAAACCTTGCTGTTGTTGTTTCCTTTTTCCCATTTCTTTTTCTTTTTTGTGATCCTCCCAACCTGTTTTAATCAGTGTTTTCTCCTCCCACCATCAGCTTGCCGCAGACTCCAAAACCAGTGCAAGTTAATTTTCTGTATATGTGTGGAAAGGACATAAGTATTAGTGATCAAGTCAAACAGCTGACAAATGGAAGCAGTCAAACACACTCACCACTAGAGGCATAAACTTGCAGCGCCCAAAGACAGTGGGTGAGATTCTGGTGGTGATTTATATTTTTCCTTGCCAAGCTGAGGGTGGTATCAAGCGCTCCCAGTCTTTGTGCTTTCAGTCCAAATTTCTTATCTAAGAGAGCCAGCAAACGAAGAAGGAAATAATAACTACTTCCAGATATTGGCAGAGCAAACAACATTTTCTAGCATTGAAATACTATGACTTACACAGAGGTCTTCTATCAACACATCTAAACTATTTTATCCAGAGTTCCTAGTATGCTTTCACTCTCACTCAGAGCTTTTGTACGCTTTGATTTTCCTGACAACTTAAGTCATGTTGCATTTTTGGCTAATCATGCTTTGCAGCAAAATACTGCCTGCCAATGCTTCAAAGTTCACACCAGTTTGCTTCACTTTTGCGGCACTTTCAGTTAATACAAACACTGGTTTCAGGTAGGTGCTAGTTAGGAGCTGCATCATCTTCTCGAGGACACAATGAGGGAGTGAAGCCAAAAGATGAGCTAAGGTTCTGATCCTATGTGCAACTACTGAGGAAAAAGTGCCACTGAATCCAACAGAACTTATTTATAGACTCAGCAGCATCTGCAGGGCTTTACCTTCAGCAAGAATGAGTGCAAACTACTTTTTATTGGAATGGGAAATACCACAATTTATTGGTTGCTGCTTAGCCCACAGCATGGATCCAGATCCAGACATTGATCATCCTCCCTGCTTCAGTCAACCCGCCTGCCAGCTTCTTCTGTAATGCTGCTACTTTAATTAGCTCCGGCAAATCTCAGAAAATATAGGTATGAGTTTACAAGTAAATACATCAAATAAGGACTCTACATTCCCCCTTCTATGGTAATAAGCTTGCATAGTCTGGCTTCTTCTCAAATACATATGGGAATCCACTTGGGTAGAAACCACCATGTGGTTGCCCTGCCAACTGGGAGAGAAGCAGAGCCATTTGCCCCCCAAAACTGGTTGCCTCCACTCCCAAGATCTCTTAAGAGGATCTCTCCACACTAGGTATGATGACCACGTAGACACCCTCTACTCCCAAAGTGGATCCACCAACCCCATGCCAAAACTACTCAAAGTTATTGCAATCAATATTAGCAGTGTGATATCCTTAAAAAGAAACTGTAGAAAGTGGAGGTAGAGAGGATGGTGGAAGACTACTAACTCTTGGTGTGGTAAGAGAAGCAACTTATATGGTCCAATAGTGGACCTGAGTGAAGTCTTGCTCCTGACCTCTCACCTTTTTAGGTAACCAGCTGCCTCTCTGATTGGCTAGCCTTCCCACTCCATAGCAGAGCCAGGGAAAACTATGTGGGCTTCTAGGAAAGAGAAATAGTCATGGCTCCTGGAACATGGAATTCATCCTCACTTCATCTACAGCCATGATATGCACTTGGCACTTGCAGTGAGTCGGTAAACACACTTCTAAGTAACCATACAAAAGTTTTATTTATATACCAGTCTAAAGAAAAGACTAGACATTATAATGGAGGTGCATGAATGTACCTGGGTCTCTTAATTTTTCTTTCAAGGAGCACCCATGGGTATCTTTCAAGAAGCACCCATGGGTAGCACAGAAGAAGTGGTTTTATTTTGGTCCCCATGCCTTTGACTAACTTAAACTGCTTCTCAAAGTTGTGTTAGCTACAAGAACATCAATGTGTTAGCTACAATATAATGGCACATAAAGCTTGGCTTTCTTACCTCACACACAAGAGCATCAGGATTTTGGAAATCAAAATTGGCAATTCCATTCACAACACCAGATGAACCTCTTTCCAGTTATTAAACAACATTATATTTTTAAAGGGGAAAAAACCCTCTTCACAGGCACTGGGATCACATGAGCAGCCTCTGGTGCTGGGGCAGGAAGTGCTCCAGAGGCTCCGCAAACCATGTAAGTGCATGCAGGGCCTGGGAGCAGTGCACGATCGTGCACCATTTTCAGCTTCCAGTCAAAAACAAAAAGGTGCGCGATCGGTGCCTGCCAGCCCCTGGAGCGTTGCACAATTGTGAGTGCATCATGCAAATCACTCTTCACAATTGCGTGACACTCCAGGTGCCCTTTTGTATGGCAAATGCCATGCAGAAAGGGCCATAGTCAAGTCTTAGGAGTCTTACCTTTTTGACCAACTTTGGCTAATAGGCGAAATAGAGGCAAGAGGATCTCATAATCTGGCATGGGCACTTGGGCAGCATTCACCATAGCTTGTAGAAGTGCTTCGCTGCCACCTTTGCTAATCGTATAGTGAAGTCTTCTGTTCGTCCCTAAGTAGAAACCAATAAAAGGACAGTTAAAGAAACCTCTCCCAAGTCGTCCTGCCATGCAACTGTTAGGCTTAACAACTTCTATATACCAATACAGTTGGGTCTCCACTTTCATGGGTTTCTGTTTCATGAATTTGATAATTCGCAAGTCTGAAGCTTCCCCTCCCCTTCCCCCAATAGAGCGTGAAGGAAGAGAAGGTAGAGGCTGATACTGTTGGAGGACAAGACGGAGGGAAAATTGGAAGTGGGGCTTAGAGGTGGATTGTGGATTGCTGCTCCTAGACTACAGCACTCCCACCTAAGGAAGGCTCAGTTGCCCCCTCCATTCTCATTTCACCAGCAAGCAAAGACTTTCCTATTTAAACAGGCCTTCAGCCTGTATCTGACTGAGGTAGAAGGATGTGCTACAAGCGTGCTGTTTATAATACATAGTCAGTAGTTTATGTATGTTTTTAATTGTTTTAAATTAGTGTCATAAAGTAATGGATTATTATTTAATGGTTTTTAAACTTTTGTACCACATAATGTTTTAGCCATTTTGTTTTAATCTATATTCTAAGCTGCTTTGGGACCCATTTTGGGAGAACGGCAGGACAGAAAATCAAATAAATCACTCTTATATTGGCATGGCGACAGTACTGCTGTGCCACAAACACTCAGTGCCTCCTAACCAATTAAACACCAACCATTTAAAAGTCTTGAGATTTCTCCTGATTTCTCTACTGCACCACTTTCCATCCCCTCTGATGACTTTCTGGAGGGAGGAATAATTCAGGCTGGGATGTGCCCCTAAACAACACCATACAAAGCAGGGGGTGACATGTCTGAATGCCTTTTTCAGCTGAAAAGTTATTTTTAATCTGAAAAAATTGGGAGTGCCAGGATATTTGGGAAGGTCAGTGCGGGTTCCAAAGGTTGGCCTGAATTCCCCAGAGGGGTGCATGCTGTTCATAGATCACGTAATTCCCACCCATGGTCTAAGCAGGGGGGTCTCAAAGATTCTTACTTTTTTTATTCTAATGTTTATATCTAGGTTTCCAAATAATGAAGATAAAGCAAAATAACATACATACAACTTCTTTTACAATTTGTATCAATATTTATATAATACCTCCCTCCCCTCATATTCATCTTGATTTTTTTCTTTAGCGTTTTCTGCAAAATATATACTATTTCTTAAACCTTACTCTGAATGTACTTTATATGAAATATCCTTTTCACATCACCCTTCATATGTTACAATTTTACATATAATATATGAGTAAAGTTCTCTTTTTAACATACACCCCATCCTTAGTTCCTCCCGTACACATTCACTTCTCTTAGACCCTCTCTGCAGTGATTCTTACATCAAAGACTATTAAATAGAAATTATCCAAATATGCCAATGGAGAGGAGTTATTTGGAATCTCCCTAATTTTATGTCCTAGTTCAGAAACCTAGTCCAACAGTCAAACCACTATATATACAAGATAAAGATACACATCTTTATCTGGCATGCATAGTGGTTTGACTGTTGGACTAGGATTCTGGGTGACCAGGGTTTGGATCCCCTCTTGGCTATGGAAAACCACTGGATGACCCCTGAGCAAGTTACACTTTGCTGAAGAGACAGGCAATGGGAACCCTCCTTTGAATAAATCTTGCCAAGAAAACACTATGAGAAGGCTGTCATAACCCAGAGCCAGCTTGAAGATACATGAAAATATCAGCCTGCGCATGCAGTTTTCATCTTCCCACTTACCAACAGAAAGAAGATCAGTGAGAACACGTAAGATATTCATAATCACTTCCTTGTCAGAAGAGCTCTGCAATATAAATGCAATTGGTCATAAACAGAACATGACTCTTGCAAAAGCAATGGAAAGAGATCCTTCTCTTTAAGTCATCTTGTCTGCTGTTGTAGTTAAAAGGTATTGAAGGGAGCTCCATGGAAAATCCAGTGAATCCCCACTCCAGCATGACCACTACCCTTAAAAGATGCAACTGACTTTTGCAGCCTTAAATGTACGTAAATGCTGGGAATGAGAAAAATCTTGGTATCACCATCTGCCACATTCAAGTTTTCAAAAGGTCAAGTTCTTTTCATCTCAAATATGAAAATGTCTGCAAATTTTGGTAAATTTGTCAAAAAGGAATTGAAATTAAATTCTCCCCCATTTCTCCTACCCAAAATTCAAAAGGTACAGCTGTTCCCAACATAAAGAGGAACATGTTGTACCTGCTTACAGTATAGGTGTTAAGAATGAAAAGATTCCCACCTCAAAAAATAAAGTTGATTTCACCACCACAAAAAAATGGTAACAGGGCTCCAAATCTATGCTTCTGAGAGTTAAGCATTTGGATCCATGAATCCAGATGGTGCAGAGGAACTTCTTAACTCTTCAAGGTTAATGAATGGAATTAGATACTAGACAGAACCATAACAGTTTATTTAATCTGACAGTGGCTGGTGGATTCTGTTGTGGAAGCCCAGGGTTCTACACTAAAGAAGTAATTAAACCAGCTGCATATAGAATTCTTACAAAAAGATGCAGTGGCAGCAACTGTGCAGCAAAAGGCTATGACATACTTGCAAGTGCACCAATAAGCAGCAAACACCGTACATCACATTTGTTCTTTTATCTTGTTTTAATGTTCTAGCTATTATCATATCAACAAAATATGTCAGCATGTTTGGGAATACAGCTCAGAATGTTTTGTACATGTTTAACCTGAAATCACTAAGAACTTACAACATCTTCCATGTCTAGGTAAACAATTTTCTTCAACAGGACTCTACCTCATTTAGGCCTTTTGGACCCTTTCTGACTTTTCTCCTTCAAAGGATTATTTGTTCAGTTTGTATTTCTCCCTCATTGTTGTTTAAAACCACACATTCTTTCCATCTTGAGCATGAAGATATTTGTGAATTTTGAGAAATTCTTATCAAAACCAACCTGAAACAAAATTCTCATGTACTGCTAGTAAATGCTACAGAATTCCTCTGAGTATTTATCACTGGAAACATCTGAAGGTAAGAGGTACAGACAGAAATCAAAAGTAGAAAAACAACAGAATCCTATTACACTCATAAAATTAACAGATTAATTATGGAAGAAGCTTTCATGGACTAGAATCCACTTCGTCTGGTATATAAATAGCTGTCCTAAATTGACACAAAACCCATTCCCTGCCAAAAAACTCTCTAGTGACATAGATGACTATCCTTGACTAGCAGGACGATAAATTTAAAAGTAGCCACGAGAGGGAAAAGGATCCCCCCCCCAAAAAAAAACCCTGTAGATTGATAATCATGTTAAAGATTAATTGTAACATAATTCCAGTGGCCACTCACCAAGCACACTGGATGACAACACAAGCAGTAATAGTCAAGATCTAGAGAAGGTGAAGGCAAAGTGAGGAGGACCTGGTGCCTTCTTCCCTTTGCTGCATGGAGTTAAATGCTTCACTGAGGCAGGAAAGAGGGACTGAAGAAAGAGTCATGCATAGGGCCCAAATATTCCCTCAAAGTGAACAGTGAAGAAAGCTGGCTGGAAGAAAATCAAACTCATTTGAAATGTGGTGCTGGAGAAGAGGCCTGTGGGCACCATGGCCTGCTAAAAAAATGGATGAATGAGCAAATCAAGCCTGAACTATCCCTAGAAGCGAACGCGACTAAACTGAAGATTTGTTGTACTTTAGACAGAAAGACCTGACTCAGTAGAAAAGACAATAATGCTTGGTAAGGTAGAAGGCAGTAGGGAAAGAGTAAGACCACACTACAAGTGGATAGACTCAATCCCAGGAGTCACAGGCCTGATTTTGCAGGACCTGATCAGGCGCTGTTGATGCAGGGTGACTTGGAGATCACCGTAAGTCAAAACTGACTTTATGGAAAACAACAAAATCAAATTCCCTCAAGCTTTTTCATGTACTACTATTGAGAAAAGGCCCCACAATAAGTTGCATCTTTGTTGCAGCAAAGACTTCCCCACTGGGTTTCCTGGAACCATCAGCCTTAAGTCTGTTTATGCTAAATGCTGGACAATTTACTCAAAAACAATATTTGACAAATGTTGTACAGAGCCAGTTGAAAGATGAGTCTCGTTTCCCCTGGGTGATATGTTTGAGCCTCACACAAACTATGTAGCTACTTCCAAAAGTGACATTGTGTTAATGTTAATGGCTTTGGCAATCTGATCAGTTAAAACAAACAATCCACTGTAACATGAACATAATTTTATTAGGAGTTTGTTGCTGAAATCTAATCTTGATGTCTCTGACTTCTGGCGAGAGATGAGTTGGTAAGAACAGCAGTTGGTAAGCACATATTTGCTCAGAGGCTTGCAAACCTGGCCAAGAGGGAGGGGAAGGAAGACAGTATGCTAGAATGCAACGAGACACTGAGTACTGGGGATAATAGACTCAATGATATAGGGCAATTGGATCAAGTACTATAGGAATCTGCAGGAATACAATAATGAGCAGTGAAAAAAATAAGGTAGCAGCTGAAGAGAATGCCCTATGGTCTTAAATATCTGTGCACTAATGAAAAAAGCATGGGAAATAAACAAGGTAAGCTTGAGCTCTTAACACAAGAACACAAATTTCATTTAATTGGCTTCACTGAAACCTGGTTGAGATGAGTCTCATGACTGGAATGTAGTGAAGGAGATCTATAAGCTATTCCATGGAAATAGAGCAAGCAGGAAAACAAGAGAACCAATACTACATGTCAAGGATGATGTGATGGATCTCCTTGCCATGGTGTCCCCGCAGTTCCTAGCCTTAAAAAACTGTCATTCTCACCTTGCCCACTGGTTCCCTTTAAAATCCCTCCTTGGATTTGGGTCCTGGTTCTTCAGGTGACCCCATTGTAGACTAAGCATGATACTCCTTGGTCCAGCTTAAATAAGCCAGTCAGAGTCAGGTTTAACGAAGCAATCAATAGTTCAACTTTATTTTCACAACATAGAGAATCATTGCTTTATCAAACTTAGGCCATTTCCTCACTAGACTGTTATAGTGCTATTATGCTACTTTCAACATCCTATGAAATCCGCACTAAACTGTTTAGTGTAGAAATGGCCTTAGTTATGCCACACCCATTCCTTCAATTGATTCATACACCCAGTACAAATTCACTCCCACCCTCTCTCAGCTGACTCCTTCAATTGTCTGTCCCCCCACTGTCACCTACTGTCAGAAGCAAAACCCATTTTTAAAAGATATCTGTTGGAAGTCAAAAACTCCCAAGGATCTCAGTTCCAATCAATTCCTTTCTTCCCTTACAGACCATCTCATTGTTTAAAAAAAAGGCAGAGGAGGCAGCAAAGGGTCAACTATTTTGATCTGATCCTAACCAACAGAAAAGAACTGGAAAACAGAGAGGAAGCAGTGGCATCTTTGGGTAGGAATAACCCTATACTCCTGGAATTTGAGAGAGAGAGAGAGAGAGAGAGAGAGAATTTGATATATAGAGTTCATCATACATGGTAGTTTCTTAAATGCGAGATACTGAAGGAACAATTGCATATAGTTCCAATGAGGAAGAGAAAAGGGTGTAAGAAGAAACCTGGGTGTAAAAAGAACTTTGAGATGAGCTGAGGTTTAAGAGAGATCTGTACAAGAAATGGAAGAAGGGGAACATTTTAAGCCCTGGGGTAGACTCCACCCACCTAGGGTAATCATTGGACAGGAAGAAATCTGAGAAGACTTCTTGTTCTGTTTGCTTAAGCAACATGGTCTTCTTGACTTCTGATGTGTTCTCTGTATCTTTGGCTGTACTTCAATCCTGTCTTGGTCCTCAGTGCCACCTCTGGTCCTGACTTCCTTTCTGGTTCCAATTTCTGCGGTTTGCCTCACAACTTTGTTCACTCATCTGTCATTTGTTTCTGACTTCCTCTTCAGTCCTGACTACTGATTGGTCCCACAACTTCTGCTTCACAGCTTCAGGTGCTAGAACACCTAATAGTGTTGTCTACAGTACAGCTTTGGCACTGCTCATATTCATGTTAACCTAGCAGATACAAGTTTAGAAAAGTGTGTGGTTCCAGACGGAGACCCTCAGAAAGTCAGTGCTGGATAAATTAAGCTTTCAGGGAAGGAGAAAGAAGAAATGCATACAGGAATGTGACTTATGAAAGCAGCACATGACTTTAGATAGCTGACAAGCGATGGAACTGTTGGTGCTGCCAAATCCCAGAGTACATGGTTTCAAGGCTTCAAACAGTACTTGCAGTTGTTCCTTCCTTCACCTCCTTCTACATAATTCCCTTTGTTGAAGTTGCTGTTCTGACACCACTGGCCGTGTTGAGTGTTTGTGCTACATTCAAATGTGTCTAGCAGATCAGAACATCCCTAGATGTCAGGGTAGCTCCATCTGCATATGATTTAAACTCACAGATCAAAACAGCAAGTATTAGGCCAGGCTGGGTATTCAGCACCAAGGACATCCAAAGGCTGCTACAAGGTAAAGCCTCCCCCTTCATACATGTTAATTAAAAAGTCTGTGCATGAGAAAAGTATGTTTTCCTGTATAATATGTTGCTACTGCTATAGATAATCTACAGTCCTGATTGCACTGCTTGTGTCTATTTATCAACATTAAGGTTGAACTCTGTATTATTATCTAGAGCCATCCCCATTTTCCCATATAAAGCTGAACTAACATCTTTCTTCAATAGACAAAATAAGAAGAAGAATCCTTCACAGGCCTTATATCTGTGAGAACTTCCTCTTATCCCCACCTCTGCCACCAATGCGAAGACCTTCCCCTGTCCCAGCACTGTATCAATTGAATTTATGTACATATTGACTCACCATTCAACAATTAATACACTGGGTCTTTTTTCATTGGAACTAGCCAGCAGAACTCAAGTCAATACTTCCTGCCATTTTGGACAGCCAGTATCATACAGTGGTCTGGTTGAGGGACTAGGAATCTGTGAGACCAGAGTTTGAATCTTCAACTCTGCCATGGAAACCTACTGGGTGACCTTAGATGAAGTCCTACTCTCTCATCCTTAGAGGAAGACAATAGAACTAATCTTGCCGAGAAAATCCCAAATTAGCCTTTGGGTCGCCATAAGTCAGAAGTGACTTGAAGGCACACAGCAGCAGCAGCAACAACAATAACAACACAAAATGGTAAACTAAAAGTTTGTGTTGTTATGTGCATTGTTTTGAAACAATTCTCCTGGAGATCAGAACAAAAGAAAATATGTTTCTATAACTACCTTTTTACCCATTATCTCAAAGTTAATTAATGTTTGTAAGCCTTGCCTCATCTTGTCATATCAACTTGCAGCTTGCTCTTTTTCAAAGTAGTAATTAGGTAATAAGTTAAAGTTTTTGATAACGTGTTTTTCTTATCTTCAGTTCAACATAAACTTAAAAAAGAAGAAGATGCTCTCAAAGTAAACTCAGATGTGATCAGTGTTCTATGATATTCATACAATTGTAAATAAAATAAAATTTCAGTAGTTCTCACTATGGTTCCTTATACATCCAAAACTGTCTACAATTAAAGATATTTCCATGGGCAAATGAGGGGAAATGGATCAACTCTCCCTTCCTTTGCAAAAAGAGGGTGAAAACTGCATACACTAATGTACACATGTAAGTGTACATTTAAAAATTGGTATCATTTAATTGGTAATCTCACCATATGCAAGGACTACAACCAGATAATTAAAGTGCCTACTCAGTTTCTTGACCAGGTGTTAACTCTTGGAGGCAGCTTTCAACCCCCTGATGGTCTGGTCTCTTATATCTCTATCTCTTGGTTCTATATCTCTTAAGCAGGCTTAGACTGGATAGAGGAATGTCCTCTTCAACACAAGTCACAGGGCCACCTTAATCAGCACGACAATAGCTGAGCTGCTGCATGGATCAACCAGTGCTTTTGGCCCATCCTTCCCTGTGGCCATAAAGCACTGTGGCCAGATCGATTTACCCAAGAAAAACACAGCTGATGCACCAGCCAAAGTTGGACAAAGGCACTCCTGGACACTACAAAAATCTGGCTTTCCAGGTACAGCGCTGGGTCCAAGAGCACCCCCAAGCTTTGAACCTGATCTTTCAAAAGGAGCGCAATTCCATCCACAACTGGCTGTGATTCCAATCCCAGGCTGGATTTCCTACTGACCAGCAGCACTCCCACCTTGCCTGGATTAAACCTTAGTATATTCACCCACATCTAGTCCTTTACTGCATTCCAACAATGATTCAGTACTACCACAGCCTCCTTGGCATCAGTTGTAAAGGAGAGATAGAGCTGGCTATCCTAGCATACTGATGACACCCAGAGAGGATTCCTGTGATGTTCGCGGTTGTGTAGAAAAGAGAATTTCAGCATGTATTGCTTTTTACCTGTTGCATGACAATCAACAGCTGCTGAAATCCCCTTTCTACACAATTGTTGCCAATTTCCAAACTGGCAACCATATTCAGTATTTATATTTACAAGGGGAGGGAACCAATGGCCCTCTAGATATCACTGAATTCCAACTTCGACCAGCTTCAGTCAGCATGGTCAGGTAGGAGAGACCTATAATGAGCAATATCCAGAGGGATGCAGGTCCCCCAGCCCTACACCATGTTGGAATAGCAGGGGACTATATCTGTGATAGTCAGTGTTCAGATGTGAATGTTAAAATTCTATAATAACTTTAATATGCACCTGTGAATTACCAAAGAGAAATGGAGTGTGATCAGTTTCCCCCCCCATGCACACACAAAAAATGGCCATCATACGGCCAAATCTATTTAGACCTCATGCAAAAGTAGGCCAGACAAATGCAAAGGGGCCTATTTAAAGGTGGTGAAAGGCAGCTTTTGAGACCTCAGTACTAACATATTAAGTAACAGCTTTAATCCTCCAAGAAAAGTGACCACAGCTGAAAAGGATCATATGTCCCTCAATGACACATGATTTAAAAGTTCTTATTCTCTTAGTCTTCATATACAGAGGTTTCCCACACTTTTCACATACTACCAAAAGTCAATGTGCGACACTGCACAGATCCCTCCATTGCATGCCTGCAAAGGGATTTATAGACAGACCAGGCAGTGTGCCCACATATATAGAGTGTACTTGTGCAGCAGTTTTTACAGTTTAAAGGATTGTCACACATGATCATTTACAGATGGAATTATTTTGTTTTTCATTGTGGACTTAACTTTCACGGTCCACTGAAAATATCAGAACAGATGAGAATAAGTATTGCTTACTATAACTAAAATGATATTGAGGTGCTGAAGTTTAAAAGAGATTTGTACAAGGAACAGAAGAAGGGAGAAATCAACAAAGAAGAATACAGTCAGTACTTGTTGAGAGAAAATCAGAAAAGTGAAAGCTCAAAACGAATTAGAGCTTACAAGGGAAGCTAAAAATGAAATGAATTAATGATTTATTTATTTTTTATCACTACATTTATTTGTTACTACATTCAGAGAAAGAGGAAGAATAAAGAAATGGCAGGACCACTGTGTGGAGGAGGAGATGAGTTGCTAATAGGGAACAGAGAAAAGGTAGAACTGCTTAACACCATCTTCATCTCATTTTTTTAAAAAGGGGGAAAACAAGACTCTAATTGGTAAAAAGAGAACAAATCATGGAGTTAGGGGCCTCCACCTCAGAATACATGAAAAAAGCAGGGAAGGAATACCTCATGCTAAATGAGTTCAGCTCTCCAAGGCTGGATGAACTGCATCCAAAAGTACTAAAGGAATCGGCAGATGTCATTTCAGAACCACTATCATTCATCTTTGAGAATTATTGGAGAATATGAGAGGTCCCAGCAGAATGGAGGGGGGTTCCTATCTTCAGAAGGGGGAAAGGAGTACCTGAGCAATTGCTCATGAGTCAGCTTAATGGCAAAACCAGGAAAGAGTCCAGAACAGATAATTAAGCACCCAGGCTGTACAGAGAAAGAAACACTGTGATTAATAAGAGCCAACATGGGTTTCTCAAACACAAGTCATGTCAAACAAATCTTATCTTATCTCATTTCATCTCCTCTCTCTCTCTCTCTCTCTTTCTCTCTCTCTTAAGAGTTATACAACTGGCCGATCAAGACAGTGCTGTGCAGGTAATACATTTTCATTAAGACTTCTGTCAAGATCTTCCATGATATTCTTGCAGACAAACAGGTGAAATGTGGGCTAGGCAATGCAACTGTTAAGTGGATTCATAACTGCTGATGGGCTGAACCCAAAGAGTGCTCACCAATGGTTCTTTTGTCATCTCAGACAGAAGTGACTAGGGGGTGCCTCAGGGTTCTTTTCTGAGCCTGGTATTGTTGAACATCTTTATAAATTACTTATATGATGGAAGAGAAAGCATGCCTATCAAATTTGCACATGATACCAAATTAGGAAGGATAGCTAATACCCTAGAAAACAGGATCAGATTTTAAAATGACCGTGACAGATTGGAGAGCTGAGCCAAAACTCACAAAATGAATTTCAGTAGGGATAAATGCAAGGTACTACATCTGGGCAGGAAATATGAAATCCAGGATTTCATATAAAGGATGAGTAATGCCTGGCTTGAAGGCAGTACACATGAAGAGGATCTAGGTACAAGCTAAACATGAGTCAACAATGTGATGCTAAAAAAACCAGTGCAATGCTACGCTGCATGGCGTTCATATCAAGAGAAATAATAGTATCATTTGATTCTGCTTTTGACAGACTTTACCTAGAATACAGTACCTAATTCTGGACTCCTCAGTTCAAGAAAAACAAGCTGGAAAACATCCAGACAAGGGTGACCAAGATTATCAAAGGTCTGGAAATCAAACCATATGAGGAATTGCATAGGGAGCTGGCTATTTTTTAGCTTAAAGAAGAGAATACTGAGAGGTGCTATGAAAACCATTTTTAAATATTTAAAGGGGTGTCATGCCAAAGATGGAACAAGTTTGTTTTCTGTTGATCTAGTGATATCTCATACTATACAGCATAGCTTATATCATCCAACAGATATCTCATGCTATATAGCATAGCTTATCAAGAAAATCCTGAGTGAATAGAAAACCAGTGCCTAAACCATTTGTACTTCTTCAATGCCCAAGTGAGAGAGCATTTGAAAAGACAGGGATCACCATAAATCAATCAATTCAAACTACAAGAAAAATGTTTCCATCTAAACATGGAATCATGGAAGAACTTTTTTACTGTTAAGAGCTACTTGAGATTCTCCTTCTTTGGAGATCTTTAAATAGAGGTTGTATAGCCACCTCTCAGGAGTGCTTATATATTACTGCATGGCACAGAGGTTAGACTAGAGGGCCCTTGCAGGCCCTACCATATCTACTAAGCAAACAAACAAACAAAGGCTAGGATTCTGCATCATCAAACACAGCTATGACAATGGAACTCCACTGTTGTAGCCATGTCTTCCAATTTGACCTCCAAAAACCACCTTTGAGTGAGGAAACTGAAGGAGGTGCTGGAAGATGAAGCAGACCCTTGGAGGTCCTATCTCAACTGTTTTTCTCTCTGGGCTTCACTGGCAGGAGAAAGCTGGAGGCATCATCATTCAGAACCTCACTCCCCAAGCAAATCTTTGGTTGGTCCATTTGCCTGGCTTCTAAGGTGGGTTGGAGGGTTATTGGTGTTGCAAATCTGGCTTATGACATCAGAAATACTGAATGGGATGCCAGCCAAAAAGATTAGATAGTCATCATTTAAAATGTTTAAAATTAAAAGGTCACTATAGAGAGCCAGTGGGGTAGTGGCATGAGTGCTGGACTATGATCTGGAAGATCAGGGTGTGATTGCCCGCTCAATCATGGAAACCCATTGAGTGACCTTGGGTGCATCACACACACACACACACATACACACTTTCAGCAACAGGAAGCTCTGTGGTAGGTCCACCTTAATGCTGCCATAAATCTGAAAAGACTTGAAGGCACACAACAACAATAACAACAACAGCAACAACAGATATCTCATACTCTATAGCATAGCATATCAAGAAAAGCCTGAATGAGTAGACAACCAGTGCCTAAACAATTTGTACCTCTTCAGTGCCGAAGTGGGAGAGCATTTGAAAAGCTAGGGATCACCATAAAGCAGGGCCATTTCTGGGTTGACTCCAGGTGACAAGCATTTTCCCTAACACAATGCATTTTTACTTCTACTTTCCCTAGTAGTCTTATATCTGTATTTACTTTTTTGAGTTGTGAACCAATCTACAAAATTTTGAGAAGTGTAGACTTCAGAGCACAGATGCCTTCCAAGTCACTTATAGGTTTGACAGATCCAAATTTGGTTAATTTATCCAAAAGTGGTTCTGCTCCATGGAGTTCAGCCACATCTTTACTTGTAGACAATAAACTGTGAATTACTCAAGTCCAGACATGGGCTGATGGATCCATCTACAGTTATTATCCCATCCACAGTTCTTAGAAAGGTAATTGCTCTTGAATGTAATCTCATTGCTTTACTCTTTTGTTCCAGGACAGATAACTGCAAAAAATTAGACTCTGTAGCTTCAAACTTCCCAGGTTTCTTTGAGTAAACTTAATTGCTTTTCTCTATTTTCCTCACACTGGGATGTGTGGGTTTTTTAAAAAAAATTCCTTTGAACAAATCAGTGCCTTTATAAAAGTTTCTCCTGACACCTTCTGAATTTCTTTGTGTCACTTCCCTCCTCCCCTTTGCTAATGCATTTCTAATCATGCAATTACTGTATTATGTGGAACTTGCCATAAAACACATTATTGTGTAACCTTAAAAGGACTCTCATCAAATTGGAATATTGAAAGAATCAAGGAAATCTGAAAGAAATCAAAACATCTTGATACTTTGCAAATGGTTTTTTTCAGCTTTTTCTCCATTAATGTTTTTCATGTTCCCTCAAGAACGAGAAACCTAATTTTCTCCCAGGGGTAACCTTTTTTTTTCATAATTGGTTGCTTATAAGATACTTCACTTTCAAATTTGTTCTCATCTTCTTTTCTCTCTCTCTCTCCCCCTAGTTAATGTATTTTTGTATCTTCACCTGAACTCTCTTTTGTAGACAGTTGTTATCCTGCTATCTGTCCAGCTCTTTCATACTCTGTTAACCAGGCCTTTAAAATGTGATTTTGGGATCTTTTTCACAGCTACAATCTATTTGTGTAGGTCAGCCCAAAGCAAACTCTTTATTTGCATGGCTTTCATTCAGTAATTTTAAAAATGTGATTCTCTCTCAAAATTCATAGGTTAATCTTCAATGGATCATGAGTTCCACATGAGAATTAAACCTGGTCACCTTGGTCTTCGAGACTTCTCAAGTTATTACAGAACATCTACTAAATGTCTGTTATCACTGACATTCATATGAGAACCAAGAATGAGCAGAGGATTGAGCAGCATGCAGAGACACCAGTTGGTTGATCAGAGTCTTCCCCACTACGGTTTAAAGTTGTTCCCAAACTTTGGTTCTGCAGATATTTTGGACTTCACCTCCCAGAATTCTTGACTGTTGGCCAAGCTGGCTTGAGATTCTGGGAGTGGGAGTCCAAAACACATGGAGTATCAAAGTTTGAGAGTCATTGGTTTAAACTACGGTAACTGATTTTAAATTTATCAGTGCCTGGGTGCTGTAATGGACCAAATGAGGGCCAACAAACTGAAGTCTGATAAGATGGAGGCTCTGGACTGGTAGTTCTCAGGTCTGGGAACTGGCTAAGCAATGTGCCTTTGTGGGGTTGCTCTCCCCTGAAGTAGCAGACACATATGTTTCAAGTATTCCTCAACACATCTCTGTCACTGGAGACCCAAGTGGATTCTGGGTCTTAGGGTGCTGGTGGCTAGCTCCAACTGGTGTGCCAGCTATGGTCCTTCTTGGACAGGGATAACTTCTCAATGCTGTCTAAATGAGTTTGCCCTTGAAGACAACCTGGAAGCTACAGCTAGTGCAAAATGTAGCAGCCAGGACCAAAGTATTAAACAGGTAACATCTAACATCTTGAAGAAGCTGCACTGTCTGCCAATTCATTTCTGATCTGAATTTGGTGCTGGAGATTTATTTTATTTTACTTCTATGCCATTTTTCTCCCAGAATGGGCTCCAAGGTGCCATAGAAAAAGAATCAGCTAAAAACAATAAAATTTTAAACAGAATTAGAAACGTAAATTGTAAACTGTATAAAATCATGAAAGAGCATACAAAGATTAAAATAAAGTGCACACACACCCATAAGAAGCATCCCTGTAAGTAATTATACATTAAAGACCTTTTTTAACAAAAAAGTCTTTGCCTGGCAGTGAAAGGAGAGCAGGAAGGGGTCCAGAAAGCTCTTTTTCTCTCCTGTCCTCACCAAACCAGGCTGTGATAGTGGCGGGACCAAGAGAAAGCCTTCCACTGCTGATCTGGTAGGTTCATTTAGGGACTGCAGTAATTGCATATTCCTGCATGACAGAGGGTTGGACTAGATGGCCCTCATGGTCTGTTCCGACTCTAAGGTCCTGTGATATTATGATCCCCAGCCTCAGAGGAAGGCAAAGGCAACCCTCCTCTGAACAAATCTTGCCAAGAAAACCCCATGAACCATAGGTTCATCTTAGCGTCACCGTAAGTCAGGAACAACTTGAAGGCACACAACAACAAAGGATGGCCACACATCAGGAATGTATCCACACTACACAGTTTTGGTGCTTTGATACCAACTTTAACTGTCTTGGCTCCAATCTAAAGAATTGTGGGATTTGTTGCTTCCTAAGGTGCTTAGAATTCTCTGCTAGGAAGCTCTACTGCTGTAGGTCCAGTGTGTGTATTAGAGCTCTCTAGAAGAGAAGTCTAAGAAATGAAAAATCCTGGGATTCTGTAAGATGAAGTTGTGGCAGTTAAAGTGGTATCAAACTGTTAAAATGGATACAGCCCAGGAATGCTGTATTTGTATCCTGCATTGTGGAGGTTGTACTGTGCAGAAGGGTGGATTAGATTTCTACCAAAAACCTTCCAACTCTTATTCAATGGTTGACAGTCCATGGATCATGGACAATAGCACATTGGTCACAGTTTTGAACTGGAAATAATGTGGCCTCGTAATGCACCATTGAGAACTGTGCCCCCCTCCATCTTGCATCTAAAATACTAAGGACAAGCCAAGTTGGGCTCAGATACACACCTCAATACCAACAAGGACTTGGTGCTTAAAAAATATACCAGAAGTGTTTTAGGATGAGGTCGGAAATGTTCCTTCTGGGACACAAAATAATAATTTAGAATGCTTCTCATTCTTTCTCATTAAACTCCTTCTCCTACTCAGGCTTCAAATGAAAAAGCCTTAAACCAGCAAAGTAGTGCTCCAAAGTCCTATTCTAATAAAACAAGGAACCCATCCAGCTCTGGCTGTCCCCTCTGAAGCATCAGGCAAAGATGCACAGCAGTGGATGCGAAGTGGAAACTTGTTCAAGAAACAGATTAGGAGAGAAGGGTGAACAGAGATCATCCTAGACAAGATTGGACTAGGTTGCCTGCATCGCTTATTAACTCACTTGAACTTTGCCTCTCCCTCTTAGCTCCCCTGCCTTTTGCTCATGTGGAATGCAGACAGATATATGATAACTCATTTCTTTCTTTTCCACTCTCCTTCTCTCAAGACCAGTCTATCTAATCATCAGAAATATGTGATCGGCCAAGAGTGTCCCAGCTGGCGTTATGTCAGGCTGCAGCTGCATAATTCAAGAACCAGAGTGCATATTGCTATGATCCTAGTTTCATGTTTTCGGGGTTGCCAGACTGAAAACTGGAGAAGACTTCTGTACCTTCAATGGTAATGTAGAAGAAGAAATTTCAGCAGGTGCTACTTGTCACACAAGCAGGTAACAAACCACACTTACTGAAATGCCTTCTTTCTAGACAATCATTAAAGGTACAAAAACTCTCTCCAATCCTATGAGGGTGCATGACTGAGATCCTCTCAGAGAGACCTCCTCCATCAACGGCCCAGTTCCTCTCATCACCATTACTACTGTCCAAAGAACATGCATAGGACTCAACCATTTGTCTCTTTGATCTGCTTGTAGACCCTCAGATGCTAGATACCACAATCCTGAAGATGCCACAATCCAGTAAGGGGAATCCTGGATGCCACAATCCAGAAAGGGGAAAATATAAAAGCACCGCACCATTATCTGAAAGACCATATTCCTCCAGTTCAGCCTTCCCATGATCTGAGATCCTCTTCAGAGAGCATTCCCTCTGTCCTACTACCCTCACAGATGCATCAGGTAGAAACACAGAAGAGGGCCTTTTCCATAATTGCTCCCATGCTCTGCAACTCCCTTCCCAAAAAGGTTAAACTGGCATGCTGTCTGATTTCTTTCTGCAGGCAGATTAAGACATCTGTATTTCAGCAAACCTTTGAAGACAGTTTAAGGGGACTGAGCCTTGCAGGACTGTGCTATATTGTATCTCTCTGTTTCATTGATTTGTCTTTTTTAATAGCTATGTTTTTGACTGGCTTTTATTTTAAGGATAGTTTAATGATATGAATTATTATTAAGAACATTTCATGTGCATTGTATATTCAGTGTATAATCAATATATATTCAATGTTCTTGATAATTCAGGCATTAGGAGAAAAGGGCAGGAGCAGATATTCCTCATCTCTACGGGCTTTCCAATATCCACTCTTCCTTTTTACTATATTCACTGAGGTTGCACAGATAGATGATCTGAGGGACATTTGTAAGACCACTCACTTCCATTTTCACATTGACATTCCAGTTACTTCCAATTATGACTTTCAACTTGGTATGGGATCACCTATTAAAGAAAACAGTGCATCCTCTAGAGGTGTCTTTTGGGGCTGAAACCTGTCAGTCAGGGCAAAAAAAAAATAAAGCTTTTTTAAGCTGTAGGGTATAGAGGCCCTTGGACTGCATGAGGCACATGGGCACACAATTACCACCCCTATTGTAAGGGAAACAATGAGGAAAACCATTGATGAAGGAATGGAATTCCCAGCCCCACACTCCCACATGTGGACACACATATTTTCATTTAGAAGCAGCAATGTCATTTATGCTTGCCCTTCAGAAAGCCTCTTCTAAGACCCAGGGCATTTGCCAGACTCCACACCCATAGGCTGCATTCTTCATGTTCATCAAGAAGACTAAACAATTCTCCACTTGTCTCATTGGAAGAGCTTGCCTCATGGACAGGCTATGCACACCTGTCCACCCTTAAGATCTGGTGGGCTGAGGAATGGGCTAAAGGGATGAAAATCCACCCTGCGTGCCAGAGAGGGCCATGGGGCAGATGGGGGAGCATGGAAATACGTGGGCAGTAGACCAGAAATGAGACACAGTTGTTCCCGAAAGGTCTCCCAGACATTCACTGTGACTGTTGATTTTCAATGCTTTCATACAGTCTCAGAATTTTCAGACATTTTTCCACTAGTTGCTATCTGTCTTAGATATTCCATTTCACTATTTGACTATATTTGACAGCCATCATGCATGCAACGGGACTGACTGTTTTCCCAAGTGTATATATAGTGCTATTTAGCAGTGCTGAGCTGATAACATTTATGCCTATTTAAAAATACGTATCTGGCAGTGCCAAATATTGTTCACTTTTTTCCCCGAGTGTGTGTGTGTGTGTGTGTGTTCAGAAGGACACATTTTTTTTCTGCAAAACTGTTTGCTTGTTTACTGTTTTATCCTCTTGCTCTCATTCTCATCTAACTTTACTTGCCCTCAATGATCATACACTAAATAGGATCAAATGCACTGTGACAATGATCCATTCACTGTGGGATCCTTGATGAGTAGAGGATCATTAATGTGAAAGGATCACTCAAAGGAGAAACGCACAGTTCTAGCCCATTCTGTTGCCTGAAGTGGTGCCCATATGATGCCCATGAGGCCTAACACTTTGATACATCTGGTTCCACATTTAGATACCACAGTTTCATCCACATGATACTGTTTAAAGAAGGCCATGTTCCTACATTGTAAGGACAGCCACGTTCAACAGCCTTACTTTCCTTCAGTACAGTCCTGGAGTCAGTGTGATGTAGCGGTCCGAGCACTGCACTGTGACCCTGGAAACCAGAGTTCGATTCCTCACTCAACCATGAAAACCCAGTGGGTGACCTTGGGTGGGTCACAAACTCTCAGCCCCAGAAAACGCCATTATAGATTGCCTTAGGGTTACCATAAGTTGGAAGCAACTTAAAAGCACACAACAACAAACACGACGACAACAGCATAGTCACCCTGTGACAAGATCTGATTGCCTATGTAGCAATGCATTGTGTTTTTGTCCATCATGTGATTCCTAGTTAGTTGGGCTTATCCAACTAATCTGTCCAACTAAACTTATTCAGGAAGGAGAATGTGGAAGGAAAAAAAAACAAGAGCTGGTGTGGGGATGGAGATGGCACCCAAACAGTCCTGTTAAAATGGATGTTTAAACCTCAAAGTTGAAAACAAAGTGGAAACCAAAACCCACTGTTTGACCTTGAACAATTCATAGGGCCCTTCTGCACTACACTGTTATACTGCTATCATCCCAGTTTCAACCTTCTTTGGAATTCTGAGGTTTGTGGTTTACTGAGGCCAAAGAGCTCTCTGGTTGAGAATTCTAAATGCTCCTCCCTAGACTGCAAATCCCAGGATTCCAGAGGATGTTGAAAGTGGAATACTAGCGCTATAACAGTGCAGTGTGGAAATGGGTAAAGAGTATTCAATCCAACTGTAGCATTTAACATCTGACAGAATTTGGAATGGAAGTTGCCATCATGTAGCCTCAGTATCCTCCTTTTAAAAAGAAGCTGTTTTGTGTCAGTTTACCTGGAAGCATGGCTGGGGAGGGGAGGGAAAGGTGAGAACAACATGTGCTGCTGTGTTGGCATGTGAGTTTCCATCTGTCTGAACCACAGATGGACAGCAGGACATCAGCAGGCAAGGGGAGGTTTGTGCGTTTGACCTTCTCCTGTGATTAAAATGCTGAATGACTTAAGTCATAGGAGGCCAAGCAAACTGGGCTGCCTTTCTTTCTGATTCATTCTTCCATTTGAGAAACAAATCACCTTGGTGGAAATAAATGGGCCAATTATGCACGTCCAGGTGGGTTAGGGCCAGCTTCTGTGACAGGACAGATTTCCCTGGACTGTACTTTTTCAGACTAGATTTCAGACTTGAGCAGAAGAGACAACTAAGCGGTGATATGATAGCCATTTTTAAATATCTGAAGGGATGTCATGTAGACGATGGAGATTGCTTTCTGTTGCTTCAGAGACTAGAACACAAAACAATAGATTCATAAAACAAGAAAAGAAATTCCACCTAAACATTTGGAAGAACATCATGAAAGTAGGAGGTGTTTGGCAGTGCCTGGGGAAGGCGAGGGCAGCTGCCCTTTCTTTGGGAAGTCTTTAAAGAGAGGTTGGATGGCCATCTCTCAGGAGTGATTCAGTTGTGTATGTCTACATGGTAGAGGGGTTGGACTGGATGACTTTTGAAGTTCCTTCCAGCTCTAAGATTCTATGATGCTAAGAGGGAGTGCTGTCTGTGTGCTTGCACTCTGCCAACAGAATTAAGCCGACAACCCTCCTAACCTTAGGAAAAAAATAGGACATGCCTGACATTCTGCTTTGGGAGTGGGGAGAAGGAGAGAGAGAGAGAGAGAGAGAGAGGATCTGTGTAGTTGAACAGAACGTCAAGGGTTGACAATGCTGGCACTTGCCAATATTCCTAAGAGAGGAACTAATGCCACATGCCAGCACACTGCATGTTGTACCTGCCTGTGACACAAATGTTAAAGAAAAGGAGCTGGTTACGGCAGGGAAAAGGGTGACTACCTTCATTCAACATTAACATGGTTGAATGCACAGGGATTCAAAGCAAGACTCTGATGAGCTGAACACTCAAAGCCCTGTACCTGGGCAAATGACTCTGTGAGTTTTGATCTCTCCTACAAGATGTGCAGGAAGACTGAGAGAAATGGCACAACCCAAAGCAAAACTAGATGGGATGAGAGCTGTGGTGGGATTCTGAGAAACGCTATAAAAACTAAATTGGCAAGGTTTTTATGTGATTTTTTCCCCACCTCTGGCTGTGTCACATAATGTAGTCATATGAATGTTGGATGAGGAAACCAGGGTTCAAATCCCCACTTGGCCACGGAAACTAACCAGGTGACCTTGGACAAGTCACACCCCCTCTCAGCCTCAGAGGAAAGCAACGGCAAACCCCCTGTGAACAATCTTGTCATGAAAACCCGGTGATAGCTTCACCTTAGGACTACCATAAATTGGAAGTGACTTTTAGGCATCCAATAACAACAAAGCTTCTAGTCACATAAGATATGATTCTTTTCACTGTGGCCCCTAACCTCTGAATCTTCCTTCCATGGAAAATCTGCCTGCTCCTTTCATTCATAACTCTCTCAAGTGCTCAGTGAAAATTTTGTTTCTGGCGTGTATTTAAGAATAGCAATGAACAAAGATGCTTTTGTTTCTATAGCTACTTGGCTGTGGATGCTAGGTTTTGGTTCAAGTAAGATTAAATGTTTCCCACTGCCCTGGCAGTTCATTGTATTGCCTCTTGGGTCAAGCTGGCCCTGGCTTTTAGACCAATTGGTACCTAAGTCCTACTTAATTCTTGCAAAATCCCTGCTTTGATGCAGAGCCCTTTGAAGGTTTCTGAGTTGCAAAATTCCACATTAGAAGCTTGAAGATTAAAGTCACTGGGTTTAGCCTACGATGAAGCTGGGATGAATTGGCTTGTAGTTTTCTGGCAATGACAGCCCTGGATTTGTTGGGAGTGGGTGCTGATTCAGGAAATACCCCATGGAAGGAACAGACTTAAACAACATAATCAAGGGACAAAAATCTCCCTCTTCCTTTTCCTGCCATTTCAATCTACAAATGGGCAGCAGAAGAGTTTCATTTGTGACTGACACTATGAAGAACTCCCCTCTCCCTGCTCTCCAATATTTTATAAATGAAGATAGCAGCAGACTTGTAACCTCCTTATTCTTGCACCATGGATTCCTTTTTGTAAATTTTATTTTGCTTACATGAAAACATTTCAGAATTTTCAAGGAGGTAGCTGTGTCAATCTTTCACAGCTAAAACAATAGTAGCTAGTCTCTACCTTTATCTGGCCACCTGTGTCTACCGTTAAAGACTAGGTACGTTTTATTTTGCATATGCTATTCTGGGCTGCAGCCCCCTTCATCAGATGCATGGAGCGTTGGCTCTGTTAGCAGACATTTATACATATGGTTGGGAATAGGAGGGTATACTTAATGAGGTGAGAGGAAGTAGAGATATAAAACACAATAAACTTTTATCATTACCTCAAGTTGCATTAACAAACAATTGGGCAGGAGAACAGTCATCCTAGGATCAATGAGCTGCTTAGCAGGTCCATTCTGGTTAAAATCAAATAGTTGAAAGAAAATTAAAAATAGACTGTTTTCTAGCTATAATATTTATTCTGTATCTCTGAAGGAAATCAGGCTATCCTTTTTTTCTTTCAGTTACAGGCACACGTCCTTACTTTTCTCTGCATCTTACCTTGTGATTTACCTACTCCCTCTCAAGGGCCTCCTGTGTTTTCTTCATGGATTTGTAGCTTTTTAGCCATCAGTGGAAAAGAGATGGCAAAGAACAGTGGCATGAAGACAAACCACTGGAAGTATCTATGCGTGCCAAAATGTTAATATTTTTCTTGGCATCTATTTGTACTGTACTACGAACATATACACCCTCTTTACATCGTTATCTTCTTCTATTCATCCCCACAGCAACCCTGTAAGATACATTTGCTGAGAGGTAGTGGCTGCCCAAGGTCACATAATAAATTCTATGACCAAGCAGAGATTTGAATTTGGACCTCCTTTCTCCAGTCCAGCATTTTAAACATTACTCTACGCTGATTTTCTCAGATCAGTTCTAACTATAAAAAGATTGGTAGGAAAACGGAAGCATATTGCAAAAAAAAATTACTGTGCCTAACCAGTTAATGTGCCTAATGTGCGTAATTAGAATGGAAACTAGAGAGATTTGCATAATTAGAATAATTTGCACAAATTGCAAATTATATTCCCAGATTTGAGGAAGTCGAACTTGACAAGCCTAATGATACACCCAAAAGATTTTAACTCCTAGGGACAGAATGCTAATGGATAAGAATAACTTATGCTAATAATATTTAAACAAGGCATTGGTCAAAGCAAAAACAGGGACAAGAGAACAACTTTCTCATGGGTATCAAGATCAGAAACAGAGAATGGGATTATTTCTAATAAACAGAGGCAGTTCAGCTGTAGACACCGCATGGATACAACTGGTGTCTCACAGAGAAGATTAAAAACTACTCTTCTTCCTGCTCTTTTTCATTCTGGTTTTCAACAGGCAAAAGCAGCTTCCTCCAATCCCTCCCATTTCAGATTTTCTGGATCTAAACTCCCATCATCCTCAACCAACATGGTCAAAGCCATGCTGGCTGAGGATGATAGGAGTTTGATCCAGCATAAGTCGAAGTGCCGGTGTACTTAATTTACATTTCCAGGTGATGTGAAAGAAACAGTCTGATCATCTCAGTCATTTTCCAAGTCCATCAATCCCTGAGCCTATTCGTCTAGTTGCCAAGTAGCCTTCCACAAGCCGGTACCCTCCAGATGTGTTGGGCTACAGCTCTCAGCCAGCTGGCATTAATAGTCCAACACATCTGGACAGTGCCAATTTGAGGAAGGGCTGTTTCACCAGACCACAGTGTCAGAACAGCCTGACATCTGCAAAATATCATCAAGAAAGGGGGAGGGAGAGTATTGGGTTGCCCAACAGGAGGTGTGTGTGTTCTGTTGCCCGCTAGGCACCAGCACCACGCAGAGAGGAATCTAGCCCCCCGTCCTCCTCCCTCTGACATGGTTCTCCCATCAGCGCATGATTTTCACCTCTTCTTTTTTTGAATGGTAGCTTGTTGTCAACCTTGCCATCCAACTCACTGGGACAGAGTTCAAGTTGGAACTTGTCAGCTGTCTTGGAGAGTGGCAGATATAAATGAGTACAATCCACAATCAGAGGTTGTGGCCTCTGGGAAGCATGTGCCATTTTCAGGGGCAGAACTAAATCCGGAATGCCCTCCGTCTAGTATCAACATTCAGCGTGCAGTGCCAAGACAAAAAGGGGGGGGGATCCAAGAGCAAAGAGAATTAAGACATCTTGGGCTAAGTGCAAGTCATCTGGACAGATGCAGAGTGGTCACCAGGGCAAGTTTCATGACAGCTCTATCTCTTTGGGGTGTTCCCACCCCAGCCACTGATGCATTATGAAGCTCTATTGCTGTTTGCTTAATCTTATCTACCCCTAAATCGGGAGCCTCTGTGTTGCAGTAGTTTGACATCTGGACTAGAAATAGCTGTTGATGCATGAACTTTAGATCTTTTATCCAGGCAGCTTGCCAAAAAACAAAAAAAATCCAATACAGCAAAAGGAGTTACATATTTGCTAAATATCAGTGGCAGGGGGGTGTTGTCTTATGTTCTCCAGAAGAACACCTGTTGACACCATCTATGAAAGTATTCCTTGTGACAGACAGAAAGACAGACAGATGTGACATTTTATTTCTTTTACATTGTACACGCTGATCGGGAACATAAGAGCTTTGCTCAGATCAAAGATACAATGTTTTGTTTCTTACAGATCACAGCCAGATGTTCCTGAACATTTCTCAGTCTGACAATTTTCTTTGTTATTCCTCCCTAGCATCTCACATCCAGTGGCTCAGCATCTTGTTTTGACCAGGGCTGTGTGTATTCTGCAATTCCACAAAAGTGTTGAAAACTATATTGCATACAGAAGTGGGAGAGCCAGTGTGCTGTAGTAGTTCAAGCATTGGACCTGAACTACAGGAGACCAGGATTCAAATCCCTGCCCAGTCACTGAAAGGTACTGGATGAACTTGGGCAAGCCATGCTTTCTCAGCTTCAACGAAGGCAACGGCAAACCCCCTCTGAACAAACCTTGCCAAGAAAACCCCATGATAGCTCTGCCTATCCTAAGTTTCACCCTAAGTTTAAAATGACTTGAAGGCAAATGCATGCAGCACAAAAAAGCCCTAAACAATCTTAACTAGCCTAGGTAACACGTAAGTTTAAACTGGGGTTGGCAAACAGCTTAAATCACAAGTGGGAAGCTGCGGCTCTCCAGATGTTGCTGAACTGCAACATCAGCATGAGCCAGCATAGCCAGTGGTGAGGAATGCTGGAGGCTGCTGTCCACCAACATCTGGAAAGCTACAATCCACCCACTCCAAGTTAAATGCCTTAGAAGTCCAGTGATACCATTTCAGAGATGAAATATTCACCTTTTAAAGAAATCTACATTCTGGGGTAGGGTTGCTATAAGTCAGTAGTAACTCGAAGGCACATGGCAGTGGTGGCAACAACAACAATAGAAAGACTGAAATGACTAAAGGCAAACTCAGGCTGCAGTCCGTACAATTAGCACAACCAAGTGGTAAACCTCTTCTGGGATTACAGAATCATAGAAGCCAAGATGGAAAAGTTAGTAGGAAACAGTTACTAAGTTAATCACTAATAAGCTAAAAATCTAAAAACCCATTTCTTACCAACCCTAGCAAAAATTGGAATTGCTCCTTACTCTCCCGCTTTCTTGACCTTACTCTTTGAACACGACCATTGACCAATAAAAGTTGATTGACTGATACGTGATTTCTAATGGGCAAAAGTCACAAAAAGTTTTCTGGGACAGACGAGCCTGCACACAATATTCAGGACAGACATAAAATGTCGATGGAGCTTTTTTGCAATCCTTCCATCCAGTATCCAGCTAGATGCAAAGAATACTGCCCCCATCTAAGCTGCCTTTGTTGCTTTTGCCTAAACCTTGTTATGCCTCAATCTATCTACTTTTTTTTTTTTTTGGTAAAAATTGAGGAGTATTTTTGCATAATACCAAGATAATTGGGCTTTCAGTAATGAATCAAACAGGTAACGTAAAATGAGTTGCCTTGTAGCACATGGTTCTTTTAATTAATTAATAACAAACAATTTGCTGTGAAACGCTAGTGCTACAAATCCAGTGTAAGTCAATCACTTTCGTTAAAAAAAAAAATTAACTAAGTTGCCTTTTTTTGTTGCCAAATTTCCAACTTAATTGATCAACTGATTGATTATAATTTGTCAGTTCCTATCACTGCATATTATACCAAAGTCAGTATTATATGCAGTAGTATTTCTGATCTATAGGCATCGATGTAAAATCTGAGCAGCGAAGAAATCTAACAAGTAAGACTGAGTTTATTAGAAATATGATACTGGAAGAGAATTCTACGGATACCATGGCCCACCAAAAAGACAAATAAATGGTTCAAAAGCAAATCAAGCCTAAACTCTCTCAAGAAGCCAAAATGACTAAACTGAAGCTTTCATACTTTGGACATATCATGAGATGACGTGACATGTTTGAAACGACAATTGTTAGCCCAAAACATGGGTGACTTGGAGGTCCACCCACAATGCCAGTACCTCCGTTCAAAGATGGGGAATTATTAGGTCAAAATTAGGAGGCCTGAAAGAGAGAGGGCAACCTACCGAGATCTTTCCACCAATGTTTATGGCGTCTTCGCAGGGAAGAATCAGCCAGAAATCCAGGAGGACTTTTCTCATGCAAAAAGCATGGATGTTTTAAAACATCATTTATAAATTAACTGAATATTTTTGAGTTTAAAAAGGTTGTGTTTTGAAGGGAAAAATGTAGACCTGGCAGCAAGAAGGGGTTATATTTGGAAAAACACCCATTGTAGCTTGATAATCAAAAGTGCTGATCTCAGGCTTAAACCCCCAAGTGAGAAAAGCTTCCTGAATTTAGCTAATCAGCCTCTATTTAAAGACATCTAACAAAAGAGAGCTTTCCACTTTTTGAAGGTAGTCTCTCCTACTGTTAAACAAACTGTCAAGAAGAGTGTGCAGAAGTTACTTTTTGGACTATAGCTCTGAGAATCCCCAAGCTAGCATTCCTAAATTCTGGAGACAGCAGTGTGAAAAAGTAAAATTTCCAAGTTCTAGTGTGTTTAGTAAAAAGTCTTTCTTCTAATATGCACACATTCATTCAGAGCTTGGTATCTGAAGCACTGGAAACAAATTAGCTCTTAATATGATCTCTTAATATAGATATCATGTGGACTTTTAATAATCTATTTTAAAACTATTAATGGTAAAAAAAAAAACCTCCTTCAACCTTGGTTTCCTGTTCCCTCATAATCTTTCTTGACTTTCTCTGAGCATGTTTCACCATGCTGATATTCTTCTTAAACTATATTACTCAAAACTTGATAGCACTGCTCCAACTTGCTAGAATCCCCCCATGAAGAGTTTACTTGTGCACAATTTTTTTAAAATGTCTAGAACAAAGGTTAGTTTCAACCATTTTCCTTGACACATTAGTTTTCTATACACAGGGAATATTGGAGGTGAAGGATATTCAATCATTCCGAAACATAGCATAAAGCAGGATATTTCAGAATGAGGTTTGCTACTTGGTTCTACTTGGTTCTGAGTGAACTTGAGGACGGTTCAGAGGTCCACAAAGCTTTGCTTAGTCAGATTTGCACACAAAACTAGGGTGTGCATTCACTTCAGGATGCACAGAAAAGGAAACAGAATGAGGTCCATTTAGTTCAACTTGCATTCATCTGAACCAAATGCACAAGGGTTTAAAAAAAAATCCCATTTTGGATTCACATTTGTGTCCACCGCGAGATGCAATCCTATTTCCCATGCTGACAGTGAAGATAACAAAACCATCTGTCTCACACCCTGAAATGTGCAACACTGTTCTAAGAAACTGAGACAACAATGGATGCCCCTGTATTTTGATGCATTTTTCTCCCAGTGGTCCAGAATGACGCTGCACATGGACACAGGATGTTCAGAAGTACTGCCCCATCAAAAAGTGGACACCAATATCTGCTCCACTGTGGCCACTATGGGTGCTGGCCCAAAAATATAGGAGGAAAAAGGAAGAATGGGGATGACACCAAGACACATTAAAAAAATACCTAAGAAAAGAAACATGAAACACGAATTTGATTTCAATGAAGGAACCAGTGCAGATACAAGCCCTTTATGCCAGTAAAAATCAAAAAAAGGAACAGTTCAAAGAGGTTCATCTGCCACACTGTGACATCTCTATGTAGATCTACGTTGAAGACTTTAGGTCTTTATTTTTACATGTCATCTACATTTTCATGCCACATGCTATAGCTAATATACCATCATTAATTGCTTCTTTTTCTTTGAAAAGAGAAATTTTCTAACTGCACTGCCAAGTAAATTTTTTTCATGAAAAGTTCCAGAAATTAAACTACTTTACTCCTGAACTCCCATTCTTCCTTTTTTCATAAAAGAACAAGTTTTAAAAATTAGGGAGGAATATCAATTTTATTATGTATTATTCAATTTTATTATTTTATCTATTACATTTTTACCCTGCCCTTGTTACCACTAGTGTAGACTAAACTTTAAGGTTTTCCTGTTCCATCGCATCTACCCAAGAGGTAGGTTAAGCTGAGAGAGACCAATTGACCCAAAGTGACCAAATGAGTGAGAATGTGAACCAAGGTCTTTCCAGTCCTGATACAACACTCTAACTGCAACACTGCACGGTTTTACTGACTCATCAGACTGAGACCAAATTAATCACATTACAATAATGTCTTTCATTAGGAAAAAAATTGTAAGACAGAAGGTAACATAACCTCCCTCTGTCCCAGTATGGAAGAGGTTGACTATTCTTCTGACATTCCCCTTTTTCAGCTGCTTTTTAAATATCCCAGTTTCTCTCTCCTCCTCCCAACTTTCCCCTTTTGTCCTCCGCTTACTTCAGTTGTTGCAAACTGAGTTCAAATTTGCACTCAGTAATTTTTTAATAAGGAAAAGAGGTGAAGTAATCTTCTCTTCCCAGAAGACTCAGGCAAAAGCAAAGTTCTGCTTCTGTGTTTATCCTCATTAACAACTTTTGCTATCATAACCAAACTCGAATGTTGTTTGGCCCGTGTGTCCCAGTTTTCAGCTGTAAAATGTTGGAGGATGTGGGGGTGATACTTCATAGGGTCAAATCTGTGGACTGCAAGAAATTAAACATTCCTTGAAAAATTCACCTTGACAAATTCCTTCGTCCTAGCCCTCTCCATTCAAACTAGGTCTGTCTTTTTACATCAGGAGCAAAGCAAAGACTGCATTTCAAACTACACGCCAACATGGACACACAGTCTTGGGGTTTGAATATGCCAAAGCCCTCAGATGCTGGCAAGTGACAGCAAGTTGTTGGAGAAGGCACGTACATGCCACACAGACTACTCTACTAAATGCCTTCAGCCGGCCCCTCCCAAAACCTCAAACCCCAGGATTCCATAGGATGTTGAAAGTGGAATAATAGTGCTATAACAGTCTAGTGTGGAAATGGCTAAACACAGTGAAGAATGCTACCCCTTAGCAAATCCTTGAGAAAAACTGAACCAGAAGTCCAGTCATCATTTACACACTAAATGGGATAAATATCATCTTGCTCTTCATCTTGGACAGCAAAATGTCTTAAAACATTCCCAGAACATGCAACCTTGAAGTCTGACTATGTGCTTCAATGGACATTTGAGCCATTAACTTCCCTAAGTGCCATGGAGAATACTAGGTTGCAGGGTAAGCCCAAAATATTTTGCTGCCACAGCAACCACTTTCAGACACCAGACAGACCAACAGTCTAACTAAGGGCTCATCCACACCGCACAATTATAGCACTATGATTCAATCTTAACTACTATGTTTCTGTCTTATGAGATTGGGAGTTGCAAGGGTGGGGAGGCTTTGGAACTTTCAGCCAAAGCATGCTCGTTCTTAACCATACTAAAAATCCCTGGATTCCATGGGATGCAGCTATGGTGATTAAAGTGAAATCATATCACTATATTTGTGTAGTATGAAAGAACCATAGATATAAGTTAGCCTGCTATGTTCCTATGACTCAGGCAAAGGTCTCTCCCAGCACCTGCTGCTGGATATTTTTTTTTCTGGAGGTGATGAAAATTAAAGTGGGGACCTTCTGCTTTCAGAGCAGCTCTGCTACTTACAGAGTTCTGCTCCCTCACTATAATTCCCAGAATTTTCCAGCACTGTTTTTAACTGTATTTATAGGCATCCCCGTTTTTTATGTTCTTCTCTGAGATCATGCTCTGTTTTCTGAAGTTTCTTTTGCTTCCTTTTCACAGAATCATAGAATATAGAATAAAGTTAGAATAAAGTTGGAAGTAGCCACAAGAGCTATCTCATCCAACCCCCGTGCATACAAGAATACACAAACAAACACTTGTTACTCCACTGGAAAAACCCTACCCCGGGGTCTACAATTTTGATATTAAAATATGATTCAATGTGCCTGAGAGGTCACCCGGATGGGCACGTAGGCAACAATGGTCAAAGATCAAAAACCAGGTCAGGCCAGTAAAATCCCCAGTCACGTAGCCCCAGGAGACCTCAAGATGTATAAACCCACAATAAACAAAGGGTCCTCAGCCCCTGAGAAGCCAACTTGAGGGGATTAGCGTGTCTGCCCCAAGTTGAGTAAATATTCCATCAGGCAAGGACCATTTACAAGAAGTCACACCACAAACTAACACAGTCGAAGATCCTGAGACTTTGGCAACACCTTGCAATCCCATCACACAAAGGAAATTACCATGGTGGAGCTTTGTTATCTCTCCAACACCCATTGTTCTCCCCAGGAAAGGATTAGCCCTCCAGGTACCTTTTCCCCTACAAATAGTCCCAGTTTTTGAGCAGTTCTTTGGATCACTCCCAGTCATCCCAGCAGACCATTTCTCCGTCCGTTGAGCAATCTGCTCAGCCCTCTCTGTGCTGAGTCCCACTTCTCCGCTGCCTTCCCAGACCCAGGACTTCAGGAAAAGGTGCAGTATTATCCCAACTACACCCCTTCAATACCCCCCTTCCAATTTCCTCTCTTTTGCTTCTTAATAGCTCTTGGGTACGTGTATGAGTGATTGCGTTGCTGTGTGAGATTTTCATTCAATAAAATCATTTATTGGACATTTTTGCTTGGTTTTTGGTTTGGCCTGACCCTGTAAAAACTGGGTAAAAAGACTCCGCTAGGTTACCCTGCCTCTTGCATTGCTATAGCTCGTGCTCTGGCTAGTTTCCATTCCCCATCACATGGAGTACACTGAGGTGTCCACCAAGGGACCCCAGAAATCAAGGTAACACAATCCTGAAAGATGCCCATCCAACTTCTTTTTAAAGACTTCCGAAGACAGGGACCGTTTCCACACTGTATTCTTATAGTGCTATTATTCCACTTTCAACCTCCTGTGGATTTCTGGGGTTTGCAGTTTTCTGAGGCCAAAGAGCTCTCTGGTTGAGAATTCTAAATGCCCTTCCCTAAACTGCAAACCCCAGGATTCCATAGGATGTAATAATAGCACTATAGCAGTGTAGCGTAGAAATAGCCAGAAAGTCCACTACTGCTATTTTAAATCACCAAGAATGAATATAAACCATTGTGCCACCACTTTGTGTTCACAGCTAACACGTTTTTTAAAAATCAGTTTATAGTATGATGCCACTAACAAGCCATGTCAGAAAAGCCATGATCTTATATGAGGATGCATTACGGTACGGTTAAATAAAACATTTGATTACTAGGTAGCATCCACCTATTTTAAATTGATTCATTTTCAAGAAGATGGCCTTAGGAGTGGGTAAAAATATAGTGCTCAGCTTTTGACGAGGAGAAAAATGAGCCGAAAAAATTGGTGTGTATTTTGGTTCAGCCCTACCTGTTCAGCCCTATCTGTCTACCTGCTGTAGACTTTCTGTTGCTCTGTTGGTCATCCATACCTTATAGATGATGCCTTAGTACTCCTCAAATAACGCTGCTGCACTGTTTTAAGTGCAAATTATGCCTATACCTTTCCGTCCCCTGCACCTACAGATCCAGAATGCCAGAGAATCTAGCAAGCTCAGTAGTAACCAATACATAAGAATCATGATCTTTAATTCCACATGTAAGATCCCATGGAAGGTTTCTTTTGCATTTTCAGGAACACAGAATAGATAACCTAACGCAGTGGTTCTCAACCTGTGGGTCCCCAGATGTTTGCAGACTTCATCTCCCAGAAACCCCAGCCACTATGGTCAATGCTCGGGGCTTCTGGGAGCTGAAGTCCACAAACATCTGGGGACCCACAGGTTGAGAACCACTGACCTAACGCTTCCTACGCTGTTGCAAAGTTCTAGGGTTTGCAGCTGCCTTCAAGTATTTGGAAGAAATATACAAAATCCATTCCATTTGGCTCCAAATCCAGATTGGATGCCTGGTTAGCAATGTACTGATTTTTAAAAAAGTGGAAGGATGCTAAATATGAATTTTTAGCAGGAAAAAAAATCATTTCACTTTTTAATTTGAAGCTTGGAAGAGATGTTGGAAGAGATTTAAAACAAATGACATTGTTGAAAAATAAAATTGAATGTGATAATAACACCACTTCATATTTACATAGCCCTTCTAAATGTTCAAAGCACTTGGCAAAGGTTATTGTTGCAAAACTCACAACAACCCTGCAAGTTGGATCTGCATCATTATCCCCTTGTTGCCATTAGAGGCTGAAGCTGAGAATCAGAAGTCTGCCTAAACAAACCAGCTGATAAGTTTGTAGCAGAGAAGAGATTTGAAACCAGGCTTGCTGGTTTGCAGCTCAGCCTCATTTTATGCACCAAGTGTGACCACAATAGCTTTGATCTATACTGGTTTGTCCATTGGGGGGGTGTCTTAAAATATCAAAGCCAGCAGTCCTGTGCAGTTGTCATGGCTTGTCCTGCAAGAAAGAGAAGGAAGGAAGGGAAGGAGGGAGGGAGGGAGGGAGGAAACCAGACAGACGAGCAATACAAGAGGGTTCCCTCCAACTAATCTGAAATCCTCTTACCTGAAGAGTAGAAAGAAGAACTTGCAAGCCACTACTTTCTTGCTCAGCCATGCTGCTATGCTCCCTCACTTCCTCTCTAAGTAGCAGCAGACCATGCAACTCCAATAGAGAGGGTTTCACCAAGCTGGCTTTTCTACTGTTCCTGTCCCAAATTAAGAAAGGGGAAGCTAAACCCAGACCAGTAGAGAGTAAAAAATCAAAGCAATGCAATCCTAGCCCTCCATGCGAGAGATAAATGTATACACACCACACAAACACCCCGCCCCGGTCTCCCATCTCTCACAGTGGAGCTCTCCCACTGTGACGACAGATTAATTCCTATATAAAGAATCCAAGGGATTAAGCAAAGTGCTCTGCAAAAGGTCTTGGTGTTCGGTGCACAGCCGGAGGCGTGCAGGGTGGGTGGTGATGGCAGAAAGAGGAAAAGCAGAGAGAGAGAGCAAGAACCTCAGGTCCTCCCCGGGCAAACTCAGGGGAGAAGGAGAGGAGGGCAAACTGTCAAGCCTGGCTGCTTGACAGACATTCTCAGCTGACCCACTGATCAGTTCCAGAGAGCCACAGGAGGCCGCTCGGTGCTGTCTGAGGCTGTCCTAGTGAAATTGGAGACACGCAACGGTTGGACAGGGCACTCGGCAATGGCAAGGAGTCCTAGGGAAGCACAGGAAAACAGGAGCACTGAGAAGAGATCTTTTTCACAAGATCTCAAGAGTGTACTTACAAGCTTTTCGTGAAATGGATCCCATCTCTCATGTGGCACCAGAATCAGGCTGCGTGCACAGAAAGGATTTGGTTAATAGTCTAGGTGAGTGCATAGCCTGCTTCTAAACACAAACATGAACCATTCATTTGTTGTCCCTAATGCATTAACCTTGTCCTGAATGGATTGATTTAACAGTTAACATTGTTCTTGAGAAACAATTATGATTTCTCAGCACTTTGATTCTTTGCTGCCCATTTTTAGCTTTTTAAATAATATTTTTCACTTTACCTATTTAATGAATTAAGAAAATAATTGACAAACTGATTTCAATGACTTTTTTTAAGATGCCTTGATGCTAATGCCTTAGAGTTTGTTGCTGTGTGCCTTCAAGTCGTTTCTGATTTATGGTGACCCTAAGGCAACCCTATCAAAGGATTTTCTTGGCAAGGTTTCTTCAAAGGAGGTTTGCTGTTGCCATCTTCTTAGGCTGAGAGAGTGTGACTTGCTTGCGGCTACCCAGTGGATTTCCATGGCTGAGTGGGGATTTGAACCCTGGTTTCCTGGAGTTCTAGTTCAACACTCAAACCACTACACCTGCTGGCTCACCAGATTACATTAATACCAGCACTAAAAATTTCCAAACTCAGAGCTGGTTAGGGACCAAGCAGAAAGCCTCGGGATGCTCAGAAATTAGTATCCCTTCATGTCCAAACAATGGTCATTTTTCTTGAAGAGAAGGACATTGGCTCAGTGGCAGAGTTCATACTTTGTGTACAGAGGGCCCAGTCCCTGACATTCCCATCTTGGTCTGCAAAAGAATAGTTTCAAGTAAGGCTTCTGTTTTGTGAACTCATCCTGCCTCATCCAGGGAGTTCAGACAATACCCAATTCCCATGTTTCTCCACTGCTTCTTCCTTCTTTTTTTCTTACCACAGAAAATGTATGAAGAAGGGTAAATCTGCATTGTAGTGCAATGAACACTCTGTCTGGAAGCACATATAGTCACATCCTGGAGAGACCCTACCAATCAGAACAGACAACACTGCACTAGGTAGACCCCCATGGGACCCAAGCAACCTGGAAAGGCATTTGGACAAAGATATCAGTGGGGTCTTAGAAAAACTGATGCCATCATTAGTTTCAGAGAGAGAGAGATTTTATTATATGTATGTATACCTGCAGAGCCAGAATGGTGTAGGTGCTTTGAGTGTTGAACTATGACCCAGGAGACCAGGGTTTGATTCCTCACTTGTCCATGGAAAACCACTGGGTGGCCTTGAGCACATCACGCACTCTCAACCCCAGAAAACCCTGTGATAGCTTCCCTTAGGGTCACCATAAGTTGGAAACAACTTGAAGGCACACAACAACAACATAACTGAAAGTCAGAAAGAAAGTTAGAAGCCACACTTTATTTTTCTCTATATGTCTGTTTATATCCTACCTTTCTTTCATCTTCTTTTTCATTTTCCCTTTTTAAAAATGTTTGTAACTTCTATTGTATTTTGAAAAAAATCTTAATAAAAATTACAAATACAAAAGAAAAATGATGCTATTGTTGTTGTTGTACGTCTTTAAGTCATTTCTGACATATAGCACCTCTATCACTGGGTTTTCATGGGAAGACTCTTTTCAGAGGAAGTTTGCCATTGCTTCCTCTGAGGCTGAGAAAGTGTGATTTATTCTGGATCACCCAGTCAGTTTCCATGGCTGAGCAGCGATTCGAACCGTGCTCTCCAGAAATCCTAGTTCAATATTCAAACTACTATGCAACACTGGCTCTCAATGGCATCATGCAGAAGGCAAAAGGCATTGCTCTATTTATAAGGGATTGCTCACACTTTGTATGCAGGAGGCCTCAGATATGTGGCACATCGTAGCTAAATTTTGGACTGACTCATACCTGCCTAAAATCCTGCATAGCTGCTTTTAGTCATTGGAGATAGTACTGGGCAGATCAAGAACATTACCTAGTTTAAGGCATGTTCCTAGTCAGAGCTTGGAAGAGTCACCTTTCTGCTACACTTCCCACCAGTCAACATGATCATCAGCTGTATTGACTGGAGTATTTGGAGAATTATAGGGCAATTCCCCCACCCCCAAGCTCTGGTTCTTAATGAGAGGTAAATCTATGAAGCTAGATATGATCTGTTGACAAACTGTGAAGTATAGTTAATGTGTCCTGAATTTCCTTGCATATCACCTATAATTTCCCCTTTCACACACTCCTCACCAAAGCATTTACAGTGTCAGTTAAGGGACTAGGTCTAGAAAACTTCTTCTCAAAATATTTGTGCTAAATTTTGGTGCTGATGGCTGTTTGTTTTTTTTAATAAAATGGAATACACTAGGTAGACAGAACAATGTGAAACAGACTCTACACAATTCGCTCACTTCTTATTCATTTGAGAAGAAAGTGCATCTCCATAAAAGAACACATACTTTGCATATACAGGGGCCCATCCATTTTTGCAAAGGTTCAGGGTGCAGAATCCTCACTAAAGTGAAAAAATTGCAAATAATTCCCCCCTCCCATGCATTTTCTCTCTCATTCCCTTCCACAGATTCTGCCCCTCCCATTCCCTTGCCTTTTGCCTCAGTGCACAATCTCAGCACCAAGCAAAAGACAAAGAAATTGGAGCGGGAGCACCAGAGAGCAGAAGGAAGGTGCACATGTGCCTTCTCCCCACCCCATTCCCTTGCCTTTTGCCTCAGTGTACAATCTCAGTACCAGGCAAAAGGCAAGAGAATGGAAGGGGAAGCAGCAGTGGCAGAGTAGGAAGGTGCAAGCATGAATCACCACCCCATTCCCTTGCCTTTTACCCAGGCACACTTGCCTTCTCCAAGCCAGGCAAAACGCAAGGGAATGGGAGCAGGAGAATGGGAGGGAAGGCATACACACACCTTGCGAATAATAAAATTCATGAAAGTGAAAACTGTGAATGTAGACTTGAGTCAATAGACTCAGACTCAAGTCAGACTCAAGCCGCTTCAGTAACTTGACTCGGACTCAACTCGGCCATAAATGATGCACTGACTTGACTTACTTTGAGACTTGTATATTTTTAATGACCAACTTGATGCCCTTGGTTCAGTAACATAACACCTTCATCCAGAAACCTTATGACTTTGAACAACACCTCCGTCTCTTTTTGCCTGCTGGTCACATGACAAGCCCAAAGTGTGGGCGCATTTCTCAGAGAGGAACAGCAAACAGGTTAGGCAATGGGCTTGAGGCAGGCTTCAGGTCTGCTCAGCAGTCTGTTCCCACTGCATATTGGAGGAGCCTTCTAAAACGTTTCCTACAAGCAAAAGACAAGGCTCTCCCCCAGAGTGCAGGGTGAATTTCTGAGAGGGCAACAGCAAATGTGTTGGGCAACAGGCTTGAGGAAGAAGGATCCTTCCTTCTCAATCTTTTGAATCTTCAGTAATGGGGAGTAAGATAGGATCCTATTCCCCACTTCCAAAGCTGCAGGTGGCATAGTTGCAAAAGTGGAGAGCTGACTCTGCTTAAATTGTTAAAAATGAATTTATTTCACTGTATCCAATAATTCTGGAATTTTGGTTGAGGTATAAAGTTGGCTTCCAGACTTGAGACTTGACTTGAGACTCGAAGTAAAAGATGTAAATACATCACTGGTGGGAGGACTGTAGAAACTTTAAGGTTCAGTATCTGACATATTCAAGTGGACCTAGGAAAGTCTCTTGGGTCTGAAATTCTGGCAAGCTGCTTTAAGTTGGAGTAGACAGCAGATTAACCATTAGGTTCGTTTCCTATGTACCTGTGTTAATACTCCTAAGCTCCTTGGTTCAGAGAGTAAGAACAGAGGAGCAACTTGCCTAACAGTCTTCTTGAGAATACATTATATATTAAAGTCCACACCTACCCAATAGGCCTGAGAGAGAAAAGGAACATCCCATGAATCTTTAGTAGATTCTATTAGAGACAAAATTCTTGAGAGAAAAGGAAAAAAAAGCCAATTCTCTGCCCCAATAAGCTTGCAGTCCAAAAGGTACACAGTGGGAAGGGGAAAAAAGGATGACTGCAGAAGAAAAGTCAGGAGAGATTAGAGAGAATATGTTATAACCAGTTTCCATAAGGATTATGGAAGGTGAAATTTATTCCACACATGCAGCTCTGCATAATTTGCTTGAGTTCTGAAGAGGGTCAAGAGAAGGGATAGATGACTCAGTCCACTTCCAGTCAATGACATTTTCACATGTGTTCACCTATATGCCTGTTCCATCCTGTCCTCATATTAATGTGCAAACAAATTAACATTCACATGAACACTTGCATCTTATTTCATCTCAATATACAAGTTTTGAAGTTTATTATTTATTGCCCAAATGCAATTTTTCTGAAACTTACTTTGATGCATTTCAACATCCAAGAATTACGGCATAATATTTGGAGAAGTACAAAATTGGCTGCATAACAAAATCAGTATGGGCTGAATGTAGACTGGATCTGTTCATATTTAAACCCAGGTAACACAGAGCATGATTCCCCTTCCCCAGTCAGCCACCAGAAATCTTAGTCACAATTCTCATTTCCCAAAAGTTCACCAGGTCTTAGGGTCCTTTTCCTGAAGAGCTAAACAGATCTTGGACTAATAAGTGCCTGGAGAAACCACTATCCCATAGAACAGAGGTGGTCTGAATACCACCCCACCCCTCACTTTCATGGCCCTCGGAGCCCCACCTTCACTCCTAAATTTTATTGTACAGCCGCCCCTCTACTTTTGTGGGTTCAACATTCGCAGGTTTGATTATGTGTGGGTTATTACATTTTATTTAATTAATTAATTAATTTTTTTAAAAAAATCTTAACTGTGTTTGCCTCTACCCTGTTCCCTCTAGGAATCTCTAGATCCTCCAGCATCTTCCACCAGAAGTGGACCATAGAGTCACACTGGAAGACCTAGAGATTCTCAGAGAGAACTTTTTTCTAGGCATTGCTAGGTCCTCCAGTGTGACTCTGTGGCCCACATCCACCAGAGGTGGACCACAAATCATGCTAGAGGACCTAGAGTTTCCTAGAGAAGTATTCTCAAGTTTAAAAAACAGTGTTCATTATTTTTATTTGTGTTTTTTCCACTTTCATGGGGGTCTTCTGCCCCAACCCCTGTGAAAGTGGAGGACTGACTGTACTGTAAAAATGTGGAGCATTACGTCCCAGGAATTGCAGCAGCAGCAGTAGTTTCATCGTATATCAGTTGCTTAAAAAGTGGCTGATAAGTTTTAGAATTATAATATATATGTCATTTTGAGCTCTTTCAAAGTAAGTTGGGACTTCAACATGGCCAATAAAAGCCCAAAATAAAACCAATAGGAGTATAAATTGTTAATTATTTGATTATTTCAGTCTTGCATGCAAGGATGAATAATTCCATTGTTTTTGTGTCCGCTGCTGGAGAAAATGAATATTCTGCTACAGAGTTTTTTCTGTATTCAAACATCCCAGTGTTGTGGAAGAAATACTCGGCTGAGAAAAAATAGATGGATGTCTTGTTCATGCTTTTTGGTACAAAAACGTGCAACACTTTAAGACACTTGAAAACCAAGAGAATTTCACACAACATTATTGTTGGTCTATCATTTTTCCCAACAGTTTTCTGATTATTGGGAAGCCCTTTTTTTAACCTGGGAATAAATAATTGCTAATATTCTTTCCAACCCTATTTTCATAGTCATGGCATCAAGAAACATACTTCTTTTTTTATATGAAAGTTGATATTCTCTGGAATAGGAATGCTGTGCCCAGTTCCTCATTTCATACCTCCTGGGTTCCTGTATAATGTGGAAATACATCATACACATTTTTGTTACGAGTAGATATCTAAAAACAGGACAATCAGAAGCTTAGGTCACATGATTCTTAATGAACCCTCAAGCTGACCTGTCTACATTCCTTACTATTTGCATCCTGTCTCTGCCAGTAATGCTATTCATCACAAACTTCACTTCCCTGTGGGGTTTTCTCATCTACCTTTGTTCTCAGCTTTGTTCTGAAAGTCTTTGTTCTGGGAACCCCCAGATGACTTGTATCCAAGCTCAGATATGTAAGAACCATGATCAATGCTTTTTCTCCTGTTCTAGACAATTATACTTGATGAATAAGCTTTGCATGATTACAAAACAACTTCAGAAGAGACTAAAGCTGAAGACCAACTTCAAGTTTGAGGAGCCTCCAGTGAGGTTCCTCCATTGGTCCCAGGGCTCCAGGTCAACCTGGCAGCAGCTGACCATATTAAACTTGGCCATTAAACTTGGTCACAGGCCATTTCCACACTACACTGTTATCATGCAATTATTCCACTTTCAACATCCTGTGGAGTTCTAGGGTTTGTAGTTTACTGAAGCCAAAGAGCTCTCTGGCTGAAAATTCTAAACGCCCCTCCCTAAACTGCAAAACCCAGGATTCCATAGGAGGTTGAAAGTGGAATAATAGCACTATAAGAATGCAGTGAGGAAATGGCCACAGAAAACCTGTTTGGCTTTTCCATTTCTTCAGCTTTGTACCTATCAAATGCTGAATCTGGGAAGCCATCTACCACATCAAATTTCCCACAGTTCCCTGAAGCATCTGATGCCATGTCACTGTGGAGCACTGTGGGGGGAAAATGGCATAACAGGGAGCTTCCCAGATCCAGTTGCTGATACTTAAAACAGCTGAGGAACTGAGAAGGCAAACCTTGGGGTTTGGGCCAGAGTCAGAGCTAGGGGACCCCGATAGCATCCAAAAGCATCCTGTGCTAACACCAACCCTCCTGAAGCTGCTTCTATCAAAATAACCTAGATTATAAATTCCTTAGGATAAAGACCCTTTTTCTGTAGAGAGGGAGTTGGTTCTTGAGTTTTGTTTATATCGTTCTGTAATAGAATCACAGAAACATAGAGTTGGAAGAGACCACGGGGGCCATCCAGTCCAACTTCTTGATATTCCACATAGACTAAAGGCACGATAAATAGGAGAGCTTGCCCCAGTCTAGTACCTCCAGTTGTGTTAGACTATGACTCCATTCACCTCAAAGCAGTATTTCCATGTTGGGAAGGTTGATAAGCTACATATGTCTGGCATCTTGTCTATCCATATATCATCTCTTTCTGAACTATTTCATTAGCACTGGTATAAGAGTTATTGTCAGAAAACAGAGAGGGAGGTGAAGGTGGCAGACTTTATTTAAGGTACAGTCCTGAGCAATCCCGCCCTCCAACTATTCTTTCTATGTAGGACTTTCAGGAGAGATTATTGCTGTATTCATGCAATTACATTAGGGTTGCCATATACCCCTTATTATAAGGGATGTACTATACCTGAGAACCAGGTATAGCACTTTCCTTATAGGGCTGGCAGGTGTCCCTTATTATAAGAAATGTCCCCTATTTGAGGGTTGGAACAAGGTTCCCTCTCCAAAAAAAAAAAAAATCTATATTTCTGGGTGTGGGCCCCTCATTGGTACCACTTTATTCTGCTTTGGTTAGACCTCATCTTGAATACTGTGTTCAGTTCTGGGCACCCCAGTTCAAGAAGGATATGTATAAGCTGGAGCAGGACCAGGACAAGGAGCAATGGATACAAGCTGCAGGAGGGGAGATTCCACCTGAACCTCAGGAGGAATTTCCTGACGGTCAGGGCTGTCCGGCAGTGGAATGTGCTGCCACAGAGTGTGGTGGAGTCTCCTTTCTTGGAGGTTTTTAAGCGGAGGCTGGATGGCCACTTGTCGGGAGTGCTTTGAGGGTTTTCCTGCATGGCAGGGGGTTGGACTGGATGACCCTTGTGGTCTCTTCCAACTCTACATTTCTATGATTCTATGATCTATGATTCTATAAAGACAGAAATGGCTGGAATTTATCACTGGACTCATGTCTTCATTAGTGGAGATAAAATTTGCAAGAAATAGAATTGAGTAGTCTCTCAGTGCCCATGTGCACCTAGGGGCTGCCCTGAGATCACAATAGCACAATGGTAGCCAGTGGAGTGATTCATGTGCCATGACCCCAATGTGTTATGTGTTGTGTGCTCATCAGGGCACTCTCATTCCTGAAGTTCTTCCAGACATCATCTAGGAGTGTTCAATGTACATCAGAAGTGCTTGAGGATCATCAGGAAAACCCAATGATCATCAGAACACTCTTGCCAGATGCATGTCTTTACAATTTATTAACAGAGTTTTGTTGCATTTCTTCAATGTAGCTGTGGATTTGTAAAGTTAGAAAACAGGGTGTGATGTTGATCAGAAATGTGGGCATATAATTTTTGAGCATGGATAATATGTTGATTTTACAAAGAAATGCATAGGTAGGTTAACCAAAATCAATCAAAATCAATTAGTCAAAATCAAAATCAATGCTTTGGTATTTAGGTAGGACATAGCTACTTCCGATTGTCAACCCTGCATGTCATGAATTTCATCTATCCCTTGTTGCTATCCTGGAAACACTAACTTATGTCAATGGTGCATGTCAACTGAACAACAATTAATACCTGTATAAATTATGGAACATTTCAGATTTTAAATGTAGAGTATGGTTAGCAAAGCTCACTGTCACATACCATGCAAACAATGAGGTGCTTGTATATAGCTATGTTTTTCTGATTGGGGAATACAGTGCTCAGTTAAATCAACTTCATATGAAGTAACTGAAAACCAGTGCTGCTATTCTTCAACACTAGACATGGGAATGTAGTGAAATATCATGGCTAGAGTACTGGACTAGGACTTGAGAGAAAAGAATTTGAGTGCCTGCTGAGGCATGAAGTTCACTGGGCCAGTCATCCTGTCTCTGATTGATTTATCTTACAATGTCACTGTAAGAATAAAATGGCCACCATCTTAGGAACCAATGTGGTCTTGTGATCTCAATGCTGGACTAATATTCTGGAAGGCCAGCGTTTGAATCCCTGCTCAGCCATAAAAAATCCCACTGAGTCACTTTGAGCAAGTCACCCTTCACCACAGAGGAAAGTAATGGCAACCCTGCACTGAGAAAATCCTGCCAAGAAAACCCTGTGATAGGACCACCATATGTTGGAGTCAACTTGAAGCCCCATAACAACATCTTTAATATGTTGAGGAAAGATGAGCTTTCAATATAACTAATAAGCAAATAAATGGTACCCAATTGCAGCTACAGAAATCATGCCATGGAATAGTATCTCTACATCTACTTTTTCCAGATAAGTATCTCAAACATTGTAAGCCAAAATGGAGAAATTTAAGCCTGACACAATTCAGAAAATGGGATTCAGAAGAAACTAGACTAAAGCAGAACTATGCCCTGTGCCTGTGATAGGTGAGTCCTTTAAAACTGTAGGCATGGAAATCATGGGTCCCTTGCCAAAAGCTACACGAAGAGGGAACAAGTACCTTCGTACTTTAGTAGATTATGCCACAAGATATCCAGCAGTAGTTGCATTAAGCAACATGGAGACTACCACTATTGCAAATGCTTTAGTAAACATATTTTGTAGAGCAGCGTTTCTGAGTGAAATTGCTTCAGATTTGGGGGCATCTTTCACTTCTAAACTGATGCAACATTTTCTCCTAGATCCACTATATACTTCACATCATTTAGGCATGTCAATATTTTTCCTTGTCCTGTCCAAGCAAATTGTAACTTGTTCTCCTTCACTGGTCTGAAAATCAACATTTCATCTTCTGACTCATAGAATCTCTCCCTTGCTTTCTGATCATACCAAGTCTTTTGCTTTCTCTGTGCCCTTTGCAGATTTGCAGGAGCTAGGCTTAATGCAGACCTTAACAATGTTAGCATATTCTCTATATAAGATTTATTTATAAAAATATAAGATTTTTTCCACATCCCTGTAACAGCTTTGATAAACTGGCCTTTCTTTCACATCTTTTGCAGGACAGCCTGTCTGTTATCTGCCTACAATGTCTCTCACAGCTTTCGTTGCTTTCATCTCATCCAACCAACCAGACATTTTTTTAAATAAGTTCTCCTAAAAATACTGCACTCTCTGCATCCTACAAGAATCTTACTAGCAGAAATTAACACAGTTGTCAATTTTGCTTCCAGGGGTCAGTCTCACAGGCTTTGTCTCACCCTGGCAGGGCCCACCATGTCTAATAAAAGAATTTTAGGTAATAACCAAGGGAGCAGTGAGGAACAATATTCTGAGACAGGTAAAGGAATAGAAGAGGAACAAAACCTTTTGAAAACGTATTTTATCAGCCTGGCTAGCACTCAGCATGCTGCAGCGATTAATCCAGTGACAAAAAAAAAAAAAAAAGACTTCAGAGCTAATTAAAAGCAGCTTAAAGAAACTGTTTTGCTGTCGTCCCCTCATCCTACCATTTTTTCTTCTGTTTCTAGTGATAATTGCACCTGTCAGCAAAGCTGAATGAAACTATCAGTTTCCACAGCACTTTAAAAAAAAATACAAAAGTGGCATACCAGAGAAACCAATAGCTAATTTCAGGTACATCATGGCCTTTTTTTTTTCTTTTTCTTTTTTTTTGGACAATGCTTACTAATAATTCCAGTTCCATTGCATGAATGTCCATTTTCTGAAATCCAGAAGTGCTAGAATCCAGAATCATTCATTTTCTGAAAGACCAGTGGCTTCTCTAGACAAAGACTGATTTACATGTGCAAGTAGATACTGTGATCTGTTGATAGATGATTGGGACTGAATAAGGACATACTGGTGGAGAACAGGAGAAAGAGTGGAGACACATCTGCCTTCTGCCCTGCACCTAGCCCACGTGCCTGCCAACCTCACTTGTCAGCGTCTATACATGCCAGGCATAGAGCTCTAATGGGACATCAGCACATAAAAATTAACCAAGGAAACACAGATCAGAGCCTGGGAAAGTTACTTTTTGGACTACAGTTCTCAGGATCCCCTGGCAAGCATAGTCATGGTTCCTTGCAGATTCTTAAGAGTTATAGTACAAGTAATGATAAAAGTAATGATAAGCGCCAAGTTGTTGTCAAGGAAATCAAGTATGCAGATAGATAGTCAGAAGCAATAGGTTAAGATTTCCTTTATTTTCTTCTTTTGTTGAGGCAAATTTCTTCTTCAGAAAGAGTTTGAGATTAAGGAATTTGTAATGTGGGAGAAAGGAAAAACCCTAGATGTACCCACGGATCCTTGGCGTACTTAAAATCCAATTTTGGACCCCTGAATTTTCACTAAGGTCAGTACTGACTTTGGTTGCCACCTCTTTTTTCTCTGAAGAGGCTCATCATCCTTAACTTATATACAGCAGGCAAGTATGACTTAGTCCTCTCCATAGCAGGAATAGCTGTAGCTATTGAATTTGGCCAGTGCGAATGTTCATTTTTAAAAAAGGAGATTCATCAATATCTTCCCATTTCTTTGTATCTGGAAATAAAGCTGAGCTTTTCAAATTGCACTTTGAGTAGAAAGTAAAACAGACAGATTTTCTTATTGCAGATTTCCTTACATTCCTCCACTGCACCAGCTCAGTAGAAAACATAACAATGCTCTTTTTAACTCCGTTACATAGAAGGAAGTGAACGGAGAAAGTATTGTTTGATCCTCATCCTCTGTGGTTTAAGACTGAGCTCATAAACCGCATTCACTGAAAGGTTCTGCTTGAAAAGTATTGCATATACTTCTTATCAGGTGATAAGAAAGCCCAGTCTATGTAAAGATCAGTTGTCATTCCACATACCCTCTCATCAAATGATGGACATATATCTGTGTGCTTCCCCATTATGCGTATCTAATTATTAAGGTTTTGTATTTGTTTAAAGTATTTCTCTTCTACCTTTTGAAAAAAAAAACAAAGTGGCCTGCCAAAAGGGTGGGGAGGAAACAAAGATGAAACAATAACTTTGCAAGGTCAAATAAATTGTACATCAGCAACAGTATCATTGCCTAATTAACCCAGATGTGATACTGGAAGAGAGCTGCACAGCTGCCCCGGACTGCTAAAAAGACAAATGAATGGGTCCTAGAGGAAATCAAGCCTGAACTCTTTCTAGAGGCTAAGAGGACTAAACGAAGGCTGTTGCACTTTGGCCATATCATGAGAAGACCTGATTCACTAGAAAAGACAATAATGCTTGGAAAAGTGTAAGGCAGCAGGAAAAGAAGAGGACCACATTACAGATGGATAAACCCAATCAAGTAAGATATGTCCATGAATCGGCAAGACTTGAGCAAGGCAGTTGAAAATAGGGTGACTTGAAGCTCTCACAATCATAGGGTCACCATAAGTCCAAGTTGACTTGACATGGGGTTAACAACAACAGTATCATCTAAGAGCCTGGAGGAACAAAGATTGTGGCCTTTTCCGCACTTTGTTTTTGCAACGGGGCAGAGCACCTTCCAGCGAGGACGTTTGCACTTGGGGGCGGACTGGGTCCGGACTACTTTCTGTAGTTCCGGACTTCAGCCCGCTCCGGAACGAGCAGAAGTGGTTGCTCGCCGTGCTATTGAAAGACCGCTTAAAACAGGTCTTTCAACAGCGCGGCACGCCCCATTCCATGGCTGCGCTCCGGTGTAGATTTGCAGGCTCGCACCAGCGCGAGCCTGCAGATCTTCCAGGGGCGGGCTTTATGCTGGCAAGCTTCACCGGTTGGTGAGCCTCCACCAACCAGAAACCACCATTTTCATCCCCGGAGCAGTGTGTAGTGTGTAGTGTGTAGTGTAGTGTGTAGTGTGTAGTGTGTAGTGTGGCCATGCACTGCTCCGGATCAGCCTGGATCCTCCGAGGGAGCATGCCAGTCCGGTGAGTACCAGAACAGGGTGTTTTCTTCACCAAGTGCGAAAAAGCCCTATGAGTAGTCTCAAAGGCTTTCAAAGCATCTAAAACTGGAAAGAAATTAGGTCTGACACATTTTGCCAGTGGGATAATTGTACAGTTATAGCACCACCTCCAAGAAGACCCTATTTATCCCTGTTACTTGCTGTTCTGAACTTAATTAGAAGCCAGAGAACAAAGCTGCTGAAGGTATTCACGGGGCCTGAGTAGATCAACATGGTACAGGTGAGCTTTTACATAACCTGCTTCTAGCATGGTTGGGGCTTAAAATGGGTGGGCAACAAGGGAAAGCTTGGGGGTCACATTAGTCCCCAGGAGTCCTTGGAAGGCTGTACCTACTCCTGCCAAAAAGAATGCACCCAATGTTTTGGAAAAAAAAATTACAGAAAATACTTCTGACTCCCCAGGGGGGCCTGAGGGCCACTAAAACAGCCCCAGGAGCTGTGTGTGGCCCACAGTCCAGGCCCATCCCGGCTTAATAGGTCTACACAAAGACTTTTAATTCTGGAGCTGGTGTCTGTGTCTTTCAGGCTAGATATGTACTGTCATTCCACAAAGCCCTTCTCGAACGGTGGAAAATCCACCTGGAAAAAACAGCTGGGATAAACAGTGATTCTCTCTCAGTTTACAGAGCTATAGATTCACAGGATGGCAATAATTTCTGGATCCCTCCTTCAAATTAAAATTCAGAACTAATCTGGAGGAAGTATAAAGAGTGCTTCTGTTGAAACTTTGATCTCCCCTCATTGCAGCTTACAGATTAGTCTCACATTACTACTACGCCTACAGTGACTGAGGCCAGAAAATTGGGCTGACGATTTCAAACAAGCATACCTTTTTAAAATATATATACACACACACATTGACACACACACACACATGCAGATATATATATATATATATATTTTTTAGCCTGACAGATTATTGTGTGCTTTCTGAAATAGTTTTGGCTAGAGTTTTGTTCACATCTAATTTACTATAAACTCATCTTAGTCTTATAATTGTATTTAACGGTGTCACCACAGTGTGATTCCAAATAGAACACTCTAACCATTCTGATGAATATTCTCCTTACCTCCTTACTTTCTAGGTTCAATCCCTAATTTGCCAGCCTTATGAGCAAGGCAGAGCACTCACTTGGAAACAGAGAATCATACATCTTTCTTTATACGCTTAAACTTGCAATCTTGGTAGTGATGGTGTTTCACAAAGGAAGCAATAGGTGCATGATATGAGGGGTCTCCTCATGTCGGGGAAGCTCTAGTATCAAATCAAATAAGTAACAGGTCCTGCTAAGACTGAAAATGTCCCATCTCTTCTTAACGTGGACTCCTTTTCTAGTTAACATGACTATCATTTTTTTTCAGAGGACTACAACTCTGGAGATCAGGGTTTGATTCCCTGTTCAGCCATGGAAACCCATTGGGTGATGTTGGGCATATCACACACACTCTCCGCCCCAGAAAACCCTGTAATAAAGTTGCATTAGGGTCACCATGAGTTGGAAACAAATTGAAGGCACATAACAAGGGTTGAAGTAAAGCACTTTATATCACTTATAGCACTATATTTTGAAGATTAACTATAAAATAAGCAATAGAAGATAGGAATAATGTGAGAGATGGAAAACATGGATTCTGAAGGAGGAGAATATGAAGGAGGTGTTGAATTCATGGAGGCAATGGGAAAGTGGTATGAAAGCATGCCCAGACCACACCTCAACCAGACATCAAAAGAGAGGAAAGAGTGGTTGAAAAGAAACATGAGGATTGGGGTAGCACTGCAACCAGCAACAAACCAGGTTAAAACTCAGATATATTTAGATGAGTGGATTTTGCTGTTGCATTCCTTCATTTCTGACTTATGGCAAACTTAAAGTGAAACTATCACAGGGTTTTCTTGTTCAGAAGGGGGCTTTCCATTCCCCTCCTCTGAGGCTGAAAGTCTGTGCCTTGGCCAAGTTCACCCAGTGGGTTTTCATGGCTAATTGAGGATTCAAACCCTGGTCTCCTAGGGTCCTCAAACCACAATACCATAGTGGTTCTAACACATTACTGGATGCAGGAGTAGTAGTTAAAAGGCACAAAATCTGGGAAGAGAATACCCAGACATTTTCTAGAACTATTAAGCAGTCCAGAGGAAAACGTAGATTGTAAGGGCAGGGACTCTGAATGGTGCTCTGGGAAAGTTTTTGACCAAAGGGTGAAATATAAATGCTTTAAATAAATAGAACTGAGCTATAGTGCTTTTGAGCTGAACTCATTAATTTCAGCAGGGCACTTTGGCAGGAGAACATTCTGGTGGGTTTTGTCCTGAACTCCTTTTTTTTTTTTAAATGACTTATTATCTTCTTTATCCTAAGCCTTGGGACTGAAGGGCTTGAGTCTGGTTATAAGCAGCTTTAAGTCAGATGAGCCCATGTCCCTTGAAGGTCTCACAACTGAGGTAGAACTGATTAATAAAAGCTGGAGGGGAAACAAAAAAAGAATTGACAATGCTTGCAAATCATAAATTAAATGTTCTTAACACTGGTTTCAAAAACATGGATTTCGTCCTCTTCTCCTTTGCTTGCCACTTGTTGCTTTTTAATTCTGTGCACGTGTGTTACCCCAAGGCCGAATAGATTTAAATGGGGTGGTTATTTTGTCAACTGTGTTTGATGACTGCAAGTAAGACTTCAAGAGTTCATCTTGCATTGGTGGAAGCAAGTAGCCACACACTTTAATGAATCCCAGTGTGGTTGAATAAACCCATGCATTGAGTAGCAGGTGTTCCAGATGGACAGAACCTATGGACTTGCCATACTCTTGGGAACAGGAGTTAATAAACAAGAAGCTACTTGATAAGCAACAGCAAGAAGAGGGAACAGGTAATAATCAGCAGGGCTGGGGCAAGAGCTCCAAGAAGGAATGCTCAATTTTGCAATAAGAATCTTTGCTCCTGTTGTTGAGAAAAGAATCAAGGCACGCAAAACACACTTTTCCAGACACACATAACCAGGTCCAGTGTGTGTGCAGCAATTAAATAAGGTGGCCAACTACACATTGCCCCAAAAAAGTACAAAGAACCAACTGATTCAAATACAGTTTGCATATACTTATAGGTATGAATGAATATTTAGAAACAATTTCTGATACTGGTTTGTACTTCAAGTAATTTCTGACTTTTATGAATCCAAAGGTAAATGAATCACAGCATTATCATGGCACTATTTGTTCGGGATGGATGGGTTGCCATTGCCTTTTTCTGACTCTGAGAGAGTGTGACCTGCCCAAAGTCTCCCCTGGGTTTTCATGGCCAAGTGGGGATTTGAACTCCAGCCTCCCAAAGTCCTGACCTCTACACCACAGTGGCTTTCATTAAATCCTCACTCAGCCACAAAAACCCACCACATGAACTTGATCAAGCTACATTCCCACTCCTCCTGATAGCATGAGAATAAAAATAAATGGATCTTTTTCCCAATACCCTTTGGGATGTGGAAAATCAAAAATTACCATCCCTTGGCCCGGCCTCCTCATTCCACAGAAAGGGTAGCAAATCTGCTTTTAATTTTACTACTGTTCTGTACACACTTTCTCCAAGTTGAATAAGAGTTCTCCTAGTAGTGAACTTCTGAAGGAACAGGGTCCTCACTGAGATATCTCCAGTACTTGGAGAACTCAACAGCTTAGCTTAAGCTCAGCTGCATTTGCTTTGATAGACCACACATTAGGCAATCCTGCCATAAAGTATGGAACACGTTTCTTTTACATCGCACACGTAGACACAAAGAGCTTATCTCTAATGATTCTTTGTGTTCTGCTTTTTGAACATCTACAGCCTCCTAAATGTTTCTTGCATACAAGTTGCTGCTTGGCCCGTGTCCAGGTGAAAAATATACCCTAAAGAACCATAAAGCTAGAACAACATGTACAGGTACAAAGACTTTAAAGAGCTCTCAAGGTATACACAATAAGCTTTTGTGCAAATCAAGAAGCAGAGAAATCAGGGGAGAGAAGGAGAGAATGGAGCCCGTAATCATTTTATAGCTACCTTCACTTTTATGGACAGGCCCTTTTTTGTCTGCTTTCTCCCAGTCAGATTCAGGTATTGATCTTTCCAGTATTGTTAACTCATAACCAGACCATATTTGAAAACATAAAAGTTTAAGGGGGATCATAAAGAAAAGACAGATGGCTTCAGCAGATCACTTCTTACAATAGGGAGTCAGATACATAAATCTCAGCAGGTTGGGGAAAAAATTATGCACATTGAAATTAATTCACAACCATGTCAATTTCTTAGGACATCCATAAGCCATAAGTCATCATCATTCATAGAAGGAACTGCAACTGGTATAAAATTAAAGGGATATGAGCCAGGGGACCTGTAAGTAGCTGAGAGGGAAGGACTGGTGGAGTTTCTTTTTTCAAAAAAGCACAGAAAGACAGAGATTTCACATAAATAAGTAAGGGTGAACAACATACAATTATGTACTTAAAAATAATTAGGCTATCTATAGGTTTTGCCAACTCGTAAATTGCTATCATGTTAATCAAAGGCTAAATCTACTATTTTGTTTTGATTTTTTCTGCAGATGTTTCAGAACTTTCTTCCCTTTCCATCCACACTGCACTGAACCATCTTAAAACAGGTCTAGATGGTTTCTCAGCCATCCAGAACTGGTCTCATGGGTGCAGCAAGCCAACGGTTATGGAGGGGTGTTCCCCACACACACCTGATTTCACTAGTCTCTCTGGAAGTCCAATACTGTCTGTTTGGGACTATTAACAATCAAATATTTTCTGCTACAGTGTAAAAATTCTTCAAATCATGGGTGAAGACTGTTCAGACAATGTGACAGTTTCAGTCTGAGAGGTCATCTGCTCATCTAACCAAGACAAGAGGCACTCCCGTGCCCTGTTCTCTCCTCAACATCCCAGTTCTCAGAAAAGCCATACCCTACAGCATTTCACTGGTTGCAGCGCTTCACTTTTGCCCGAGCCTATTGGAGGGGCAAGATTCCGCCCTAAGGTGAACGTACTACGGGGTTTTCTGGGGCTGAGAGTGTGTGATATGCCCAAGATTCCCCTGTGGGTTTCCATGGCCAAGCAGGCAATCAAATCCTAGTCTCCAGGGTCCATAGTCCAGTGCTCAAACCACTACAACATGCTGGCTCTCCACATCTCTCTGGCTGTCTTAGAGTGCAATTATAACTTAAAGAGGTAGAATGTCATTATTTTTGTTTTGCAATGGTAAATTTTCCATCACTTTAAATTCCTTTTATAGATACAGAGAGTCATGGTGTACTGTACTAGACACTATACATGTTATAGTGGTCTGAGTGTTGGACTAGGACCCTGGGAGAATAGGGAATGAATCCCTGCTCAGCCATGGAAATCCACTGAGTGATCTTGCCCAAGTCATACAACCTTTCCGCACTACACAGGTACAGTGCTATTATCCCACTTTCAACATCCTGGGGAATTCTGGGCTTTGCAGTTTATTGAGGCCAAAGAGCTCTCTGATTGAGAATGCTGAATGCCCCTCTCTAAACTGCAAACTCCAGAATTCCACAGGATGTTGAAAGTGGAATAATAGCACTATAACAGTGTAGGGCGGAAAGGTCCATACTCTCTCCCACCCTCAGAAGAATGCAATGGCAAGCCCCCCACCCCACCCTGCTCCTGAATAAACCTTGCCAAGAAAACTCTCAGATACGTTTGTCTTAGGGTTGCGGTAAGTCAAAAATGACACGCCACAACTACAACTAATAGGTACACAGGGTGACCTCACTACTTAGGTGTGTTTTGTTCCATAGGCTTGGGGACTGTAGCATTCTGACACACGGGCATTTTAAAACCATTTCAGTTGCTTTTGAACCATGTGAAAGTAAAGTGTTAGTTTTTAAAATGATAAAAATGACAAACAATAACTATTTTGGTAGGCTTGGAACTGCAGCTGTAGGATATAATTTTTAAAAGCCACTTTCCAAACTGATCCATAGCCCTTCTGTATAAGTCCAAGGGGCGTTCTGGAATATTTTAGCCTTGTTTGAAATGGGAGCAGTCAAAACTGAGCTAGAAACTGTGAGAAGATTCTCCATCATGTATGCAGAGGAACACAATCTTGGCATAAGGTAATCCTGGTAGGATGGAATATGCCACCACATCACCACTTCACAGAGTCTGAGTGGCTGCAGTGTTTAAAATCTGATCCTGAGGAACACTGATTATTTACTACTGCCCTCTTCTGGATAAAAGCAAAATTCCTTTTTTAAAAAAAAAAAGGAAAGGAGACAATTTATCAGGAACAGCAAATTATGCTAATTAAACTTCAAGGCTTGTGCTATGATCTTGAAGGCCTCAGGGCAAAGAGGATCTCAGACATGAATGAGATGTGACACCAAATCTCCATCTTTAGAGTACCAAGTATCATTTTCTGAAAATGCTGCAACACAGGAGAGGCCATTTGGATGGGAGCACAGCATTGGGGGTGAGCTCCTCCCCCCTCCACTATTCTGCAATTTTTGTTTCTTCAAGAAATTAAGTTTGGAAGGCAGCTTCTACAACTTTCCCAAGGCAGCATATGTTGTTGTTATTTGCTGTCAAGTTGACTTCGACTTATGGTAACCCTAAGAAGGAGAGAGCTCCCAACATCCACAGCCATCATCTGCCCTGTTCAAGTTGTACGTAGTCATGGTCGTGCCTTCCTTGATTCAATCAATCCACCAGTAGTGTTCTTTTCATACTGGTTTCCACTTTGCCAAGCACACAAAATATAAAATACAAGCCCATGAAGAAAAACAGCACAGCTAGTAAATAGCCACAGCAACCAGACCAGCTGAGGATAGGAAAAAAGGCTTTGCCTCCTACCTCTGCTGTAGGAATGTTCTTTGCCTACTGAGTGGAGGGGAACCAGCTCTGTTTTTCAGGCAGGGGTAAGTACTTATACTGGGCTCTGTCTCTGTGTTAATGGCTGTTACTGTGCCCTGGTGGCGCAGTGGTTAAATGCCGGTACTGCAGCCATAACATTGTGAGTTCAATCCTGCCGGGCTCCAGGTTGACTCAACCTTCCATCCTTCTGTAGTTTGCTAAAATGAGTCCCCAGCTTGTTGGGGGCAATGAGCTAAACACATTGTAAACTACTTAGAGAGTGCTTTGCACTGATAAGCAATATAGAAATGTAACTGCTATTGCTACTTACTATACCCCAATGCGGTATAGACTAACCTACTACATCTACCTAGCATTTCTCAGTATTGTCTAAGCTAGGAGTTACAGTTCAGCAACATCTGGAGGGCCATACAATTCCCATCCCAATCTAACAAGATTCTCTCTCTAGGTTTAAAAAAAAGTCTTTATAGCCTGAAAGATACAGGAAGGAAGTAAATTATACAGTTCCACAAAACATGGGGCCACCACAGAAATGACCCTATCTCTAATGCCTGGCACCTAACCAATATGCCTGTCCAGTGGACACAAGAGCAGGGCCTTGTAGGGTGAATTTTAATGCTGTGGAAAGTTCAAATGGGTCTAGGTGACCTTTTTTTTTTTTTTGGTATATATTGTTATTAAAGTTTTACTCAAAATAAAAAAACCCTCCCCGCTTCCAAGCATCATCTTTCCAGTTGAGTTTGTGTTTACATCCCATTTATACATTTTTTCTATTCTAAGATTAACACATTATTACTTTTAACCTTATTACATTCAGCTTATACTTATTCTATAACATCTTTAATTTTCATTACCATTTTTTCCAACACTCTTTCTTATTCTTTGCCTCATTCCTTTATCCAGTTCAGAACTTCTTGCCATTCTCTTTCAAAGTTCTGGATTGGTTTATTTTTAAGTGAAAAAACCAACCTTTCTATCTCTACCATATCCAGAACTTTTAATTTCCATTTTTTTATATCAATATAATTTCCTTCTTTCCAGTTTTGCGCATATGTCATTTCTTGCTGCAGTTATAACATTAGATGACCCTTTAAGTACATTAATCTTAGATCCTTGAGGGCACTAAAACAGGAAAACCTCCAGCCCATAGGCATAATCCATACTTCCAACTGTCCTGGTTTGGCAGGGAAAGTTCTGATTAATCCTATGCTATATCACTTTTCATCTGCTTTTGAAATGTCCCAGTTTCTCTCTCCTTCTCCTGTTTCCTCTGTTGTCCTCAGCTTATTTCAATTGCTGCAAACAGAATTCCAAATACAAACAGCTAAATCATAGGAGGAAGACAAGAGGAGTAGATGGAGCTTTGTCCTTCCCTGTAGGTTCAGTCAAAAGCAAATTGCTATTGTTTTCTTCTTCATTAATAACTTCTTCCATCTTGACTACATGCTCATGTTACTTGGCCGCACATCTATCCTGATTTACACCTGTGAAATGCTGAAGGGGATGCTAATACAACATATGTAACTTCCACTTCCAGCCCACAGAGTTCCTAGGGAACCCCTGACCCCAAGTTACATTCACTGGAGACCTGTGGGGAGCAGAGTCTCTAATCTCTAATTCTTATTTGAAGATAACAGAGACCACACATCATTCCAATGGAAAGTGTAAGCTTGATTATTAGTGATGGAGAAGAATTTATTTCATTTATTTTTATGAGAATTTTCCAAATTCAGCACCACCCTCATAAACTGGAAAGAACTTGAGATCTTTTAAAAGTGTGGATGCGGGAGAAGATCAAACTGACAGATTTGTTCAAGCAGGCACAGGCCCTTGAGTGTTTTATTCTAAACAGTCTGCCTTTTAATCCCTGCGCGTCCATCCATGTTTGTGATGCTGAATCAAGATTCCCACTTCTTTTGTTCTAAAATGCTGCTCATTTTTTAACAGCTACAGAGCAGACAGGTTCAGCACAATCCTTATTGGTTTGAGAACAGCTATAGCTATTGGCTTGGTCACGGCTGATTATTTCTTTCTATTTGTATTGAGTTGCCAGGTGAAAACAGGGGCAGGGCTCCTTTACCTTTAACACTTGTGTAGAAAAAGTAATTTCACACACATCAATAACAGAATAAAATACAATTGAGCTGCGGGCCCCAGGAGTCCGTGGGATGTTGGGGATGGAGTCGTGGCACTGTGACAGCCTAGTGCGGAAATGGCTTAAGTGCTGGTTATGAGCTATAAAGCCTTGTATGGCTGATGCCCAGGCTATTTGGCAGACTGTTATCTCTCTGTAAGAGCCAGCCTGGGCTCTGTGACCCTCAGGAAAGGCCCTCCTCTTACTCTCACCATCATTGCAAACAGGGGTGGTGGGGATGTGAGATAGGACTTCTTGGTGGCTGCCCCAGCCTCCTTAACTCCCTTCCAAGGGAGGCCGGAATGGCTGTCTTCTTCCTCCTTGCCCTCCTGTCTGCATCCTAAACCTTTTTTATTCAGACAGTCTTTTAAAGCAGAAAGTTTTTAAATAACTGCCTAGAGGGTGCTGTATTGTTTTAACAGGACTGTTTTTAAGAGCTTTTTATATTGCTCAATTATATTTTATTCTGTTATTGATGTGTGAATTTCAGCAGGTGCTACTTGTCATAGAATGGTACAGAAGCCCAGCCTCTTATTTTAACTGGCAACCTTACATTTATTGCAGGTAAGCATTTACCAATATTTGCAGATATCTTTATAAGTAGGAGGGGTGAACTCTGAAATTTAAAATATTCAAAGTGGAAACAGAGACCTGCCAACCCTTGCCAATTTATTCAGTATAAGGTGCTGTAGTGGTTTGAGCGTTGCACTACGACCCTGGAGACAATGGTTTGATTCCTCCTTTGGCCGTAGAAACTCACTGGATGACCTTGGGCACATCACACACTCTCAGCCCTAGAAAACCTGTGATTGGTTCAGCCTAGGGTTGCTATAAGTTGGAAGTGACTTGAAGGCACACCACCACCACCACAACAAGGCTGATGTGAACATTTTCCTAATGGAAGCAGAGGCACAAGGATATTTAATACAAACATACATCACTGCAAGCACATGAACTCTAAAGTCTCTGTAGCACACACCCATCATTTACATATGCAGCAGCAACTGGGAAATATTTTGAATTATGAGCAATGCTACATTCTCAGACAATTGCATTTTCCTAATGAAACTTTAACCAAGAAAGCAAAAACTCTGTAAGCACTCATTTACTGCTGCTGAGCTAGGTCTAGACTTGATGGAAGTCTGATCAATGCATTTACCTTCCAACTTTCCCAATTAATCTTTTGCTCTCCCACTTTCTCAGCTGTTTTCAAAATGTCCGAACTTCTCTCTCCTCCCCCAATTTTCCTCCTTCCTTCTCACTTTACTTCAATTACTGCAGAATGAGCTGAAAGTATAAAAGGGATTTGCACCTGATTAACTCAACAAGAGGGGGAAAGAGAGGAGGGGGAAAAGTCTTGCCCTTCTCAGTTGGCTTATTTTGGGTCATCTTTTTTCAGGTTTTCTTAAACTCATTACAAAAATTCTAGGATTTCAAAACAGTACTTTTGAGCATTCTTCATCATTAAATGATTTCTCTTCTTGTTCTCTTGACCACTCTGATGTGCTTGACCACACATGTCTCAGTTTTCACCCGTGAAACGTTGAGAGGTATGAAAGTATTCCTTGGTAGTTTCTCTCTTATGTTGATGAAACAATTCCCCTAGAGTTATTACCTGAAGCATCAAAAGTGGCTGGGACATGCTGTTTTAATTTGCAAAAATGTCCTAATTTAACCAATGCAGTGTTGCATCGTTGAAACCAAAACGGAGGCTTTTGGACACAGACCGGTGAGCCTGGAAATGTCAGTGCCAATGGACTCTTCCTGAAATGCTAGGACTTTGGTTGCTGCCCTAGGATGCTGGTGGCTGACATCAGGTGAATTAATAGAACTAGTATAGAACCTTAAGCAATGAAAGGGACTTTGGCAGGAATTTTCCTCACTACATTCCTATAGCGCGATTATTCCATTTTCAACATCCTATGGAGGGGCCGGCCGGCCCCTCCCGAAACTGCAAACCCCAGCATTCCATAGGATGTTGAAAATGGAATGATCGCGCAATAAGAGTGTAGTGCAGAAATGGCCATTAACATGAAAAGAGATGTTTTGAAGTGCACATCCAGTTTACCTCTCAAATGTGGACATGAAACATACCCTCTAGGGTATGTCCCAGTTTGGCAGGAACACTCCTGTTTAATCCTCTTCAATCCCTCTTTTTCATATGCTTTTGAAATGCCCCAGTTTCTTTCTCTTCCTCCCACATTGCCCCTTTGTCCTCAGCCTGCTTCATTTGTTGCGTAGCTAGTTCAAAGTGCAAGAGTAATTTGCACCCAATTAATTCAACAGGAAGGAAAAGAGAAGTGGGGTGGGGTGTCGCCCTTCCCGATAGGCTCAGGAAAAAGAAAACAGCTGCATCTCTCCTAGCTTGTGTGTTCTTCCTCAAGAATAACTTTTGGCCTCCTGGCCACACGTGTTGCAACATCTGTGAAAAGGTTATGATGAAGCCTTCCTTAGAACAGAGGTAAATGGTGAGAAATGGCTCTCTTGCTTAATTTCTGCCCGCCGGGCTGTTGTTAGATGCACAACAGGGCAGGGATAGAAAGAAAGGTTGGAAATCTTGCCTCCTTACGACTTGACCTTAGCTGGCGCTGCTTTGTCTTTCAGCCTTATAAAGACCTGCATAGGAAATTTAATTAGAACCATTGAGTCAAAGCCAATCCTTTCATGCTCATTCTACCTAGGAACACATTCTGAGCTTGGAAGGAGGCCTCCCTTCAGGATTCGGTTGCCTTTTATTTGTATTGCGACTGTATTAATTTTATTTCCTGTGACAGCTGTTTTAGACCGTTTCACTCTCGGCTGGAAGCATGATCAAGCCTGAAATGCAGGCTGTAAATAGCAGCCCGAGTTGCACAGTAAACTCTAATTTAATGTGTATACCATGTTTTATTAATGTTGCAATGTTTACTGTGTATTTTAAGTCTTCATTGATTTTTATTAAAATAGACACTTTTATTACAGGCACTAAATAAAATACCGTGTTTCCTCCCCCTCCCTTGGCTGTGAATTCCAGTTAATTTGAAAATGCTTTAAGAAACTAGCGCCAAATCTTTCGGGCTTTAGCGAGCTTTGCCAACATAGTCCCTAAAGGACAAAAACAACAAAAAGGGAATCAGCCTAGTGCCTGAAATCAAAATTCCCAATTTTGTCAAAATTGCATCAGAATTGTGGCTAAAATAACATTTGAGAGGAAATTTGAGGAAGGTGGCACAAAGGACGAACTATGTCCTTTCACAAAATGATCTGTTGTTCCTGACCCTGAAGAGTACAAAAACCATGATATTGTGCATCTCTGTTACGTCTCTGTACAGACATGTACAGACATGTTGAGTCAGTACTTTTAAAAAAAAGGAACAGTAATTTCTCAACAACACCAAAATCAACCAAATTTTGTAGGACAGAACTTCATTTTCAACAAGAAGGCATGGTTCTCATTTCAAAAAACGCAATTTCACCAAAGAATCCCTCTTTGGCTCTACCTACTTGTAGATGCTCCAAATGTTTTTGTCCCTTTGCCATAGGGTTAGTTTGCATCACATTGACTATACACAAAAAAAAAGCAATGTACTTTGCCTATTTTTCACAGAGATTTCTTCATTTATTCAATACATGGGAAGAGGAGAATGGGAAAAAGGTGCACATACACGTTGCAAATAATCAAATTCACAAAGCTCAAACCTGCAAATATGGAGGGAAGATTCTAATCTTTGTTTTCTTGCATCCTTTTTTTTCTTTTTTAATGCTGCTGCAAGGCCCACATTCTAGTCCTCCAGTACAGAAGTGAAACTTAAGGACAAGTTAGATATTTTTTGATATTTGGTCATTCATATTATGGGGGGGGTGTTGATAATTATTATATGGACGCACTCCAGAATTTGTGCCTGTATTCCATAGAATTTCTTCTGTTGCTAGCACTAATTACCTCAGTTCTACAGACTCCCTTCGTGAAAAAATCAGCCCAAGCACAGGTATCTGCATTACATCTTTCAAAATGGACAAATAATTCATTCCTTTGAATCCCTTATTGTCTAGCATTTCTTTTCACAAAGAAATGTGTTCTTTCCTATCCTAATTCAATTTTCTGTAGGAAGCCTCCTTACCTCTAATATGAAAAATGGTAAGTGATTGATTAAATCTGTATCAGAAAGAACCACTTTGTGACATCTACATAATAAGGAAACTGGGTGATCTGGTTCCTTTTTAAACTCACACAGAGCTTGGAAAGTTATTTTTAAAAAGTAATTTTACACTCATTCAATATGCAGGTAGTTGCCATTACTCATTATTTAAAGTTCTCTATTATTAATATGTTAGCAATTCATTACTTTTGAGTTACTTTTAAATGCCTAACTTCAATTGTTGGCCACAACCAGGGCAGAGGTATATTTCAGTTAATGAAGTAGATGTACTCTACAGAGTAGAGTACCGCTCTACTCTGCCTTGGTTAGACCTCCTCTTGAATCCTGTGTCCAGTTCTGGGCACCCCAATTCAAGGAGGACATGGTCAAGCTGGAGCAAGTCCAGAGGAGGGCGACCAAAATGGTGAGTGGCCTGGAAGATATGCCCTATGAGGATAGACTTAGAGAGCTGGGTATGTTTAGTCTGCAGAAGAGACGGTTAAGAGGGGACGTGAGAGCCATGTTTAAATATTTGAAGGGATGCCATGTAGAGGAGGGAGTGGGCTTGTTTTCTGCTGCTCCAGAGACCAGGACAAGCAGCAACGGATTCAAGCTGCAGGAAAGGAGATTCCACTTGAACCTCAAGAAGAACTTCCTGACGGTCAGGGCTGTCCGGCAGTGGAATCTGCTACCTCCATGGAGTGTGGTGGAGTCTCCTTCCTTGGAGGTTTTTAAGCAGGGGCTAGATGGTCATCTGTCGGGAGTGCTTTGAGGGTGTTCCTGCATGGCAGGGGGTTGGACTGGATGGCCCGTGTGGTCTCTTCCAACTCTACATTTCTATGATTCTATGATTCTATGTGTTCCTGGACTTTACTTCTTTAACAGAAACTCTGGTACCAGAGGTAGAAATAATATGTAAAGAATACATCACAAAAAAGTTCAGTTCAACATGTTTCAGCAAACTTTTTGTTCAAAACTATTATGCACATGTGAAATGAAACAACCAGGTCAGGTAAGCCTTGCATAAGAAAACAAAAACATTTTTAATCTTCTAGAGATGACTTGAAGACTTCATCTAAAATAGCTCCTGGGATGATTTTTTCTTTCTTTCACCAGCCTCCACATTTCTTGTGATATCCATTTTGGTGGCAAAACTTATAGATCTGTATTTTTTTTTCAACAAGGTAGTTTGTGAAGCAGGCTAATTTGCTTTCCCTTTTTTTTCTCTTTTGTTCTTCACACATGTTCAGTAATTGATTCTGGAGGCAGATCACTGTTGTATGTAAGCAGACATAGATACAGCAAGATCACGTAGAACCTTGTCACACCACTCCTTCATTCTGCTCCAGCCATTCTCCTGAGAATAGATGACTGTTGACACTCTCTGGGCCTTTCTGCACTACACTGTTATGGCATTGTTATTCCCCTTTCAACAGCCCGTGGAATTCCAGGGTTTGTAGTTTACTGAGGCCAAAGAGCTCTGGCTGAGAATTCTAAATGCCCTTCCCTAAACTTCCAACCCCAAAATTCCATAGGATGTTGAAAGTGGAACAATAGCACTATAACAGTGCAGAAAGGCACCCTATCACACCCTTTCCACATTTGTGCCTTAATAGCAACTATTGCACAGTTTGTTCATCCTCATTAAGGTGTCATTACAGACTTCTGCACTTCTATAATTGGTTCCTGTAGGTTAAATTGCACCATGGCATCACAACACTATGGCACAACAACATCACAATCCTATGAAACTACGATGGAAGAAAGCACTATGAGATATCCACACCTGAACTGGTTACTGAATTGTTGCAAGAATCATTAATGGGTCATTAATGGATTATTTCCACTGTGAAAAATAAACACATTTTCAATGACTCTGCAACACAACACAAAGCAATAGCACCAAGAAAGCAGCAACATCATGCTATAAGGCTAAGGTGAAAATTGGATTAATGCATTGCTATGATGTTATAAGACTATGGTGTGATAAGGCTTTTAGAGTAGAATCTCATTCTTTCCCAGGTTAAGCTTTATTGCCTGGTTTACTGCAGACATGCAGCTGCAACCCAACACTGAAAATCTGTTATTTTCCAGCCCTCCTTCACTTTCTTTCCAGTACGAATGCTGCAAAACAAAACAAAACAAAACTACTTCCAGATAAACAGAGGACAAGAAAAAGGGGGCTAGGCTGAGATCCTGTAAAAAGACTTGGATGAAGGAATGGAGGGCATGCTGATTGAATTTGCAGATGATAACCAAATTGGGAGGGTTTGGTAATACCCAAGAGGACAGGATCAAAATTCAAAATGACCTTAACAGATTGGAGAGCTGGGCCAAAGCTAACAAAATGAATTTCAACAGAGAGAAATGTAAGGTTCTACACCTAGGTAGAAAAATGTACAAATATAGGATAGGAAACACCTGGCTGGACAACAGTACATGTGGAAAGGATCTAGGAGTCTTAGTAGACCACAAACTAAACACAAATCAGCAGTGTGATGCGGCAGCCAAGAAAGCCAATGTGATTGTTGGTTGCATCAACAGAAGTATGGTGCCTAGGTCAAAGAAAGTTATAGTACCACTGTATTCTGATTTGGTCAGACCTCATCTGTGTCCAGAACTGTGTGCAGTTCTGGTCACCTTATTTCAAGAAGGATATTGACAAATTGGAACATGTCCAGAGGAGGGTGGCCAAAATGATGAAGGGTCTGGAAACCATGCCCTATGAGAAGTGACTTTGGGACCTGGGTATGTTTAGTCTGCAGAAGAGAAAGTTAAGAGGGGACGTGATAGCCCTATTTAAATATTTGAAGGGATATCATGTCAAGGAGGGAGTGGGCTTGTTTTCCTCTTCTCCAGACCCTTGGACGAGGAGCAATGGATTCAAACTACAGGAAAGGAGATTCCACCTGAACCTCAGGAAGAACTTCCTGACAGTCAGAGCTGTTCAGAAATGGAATAGGCTGCCTGGGAATGTGATTGGGTCCCATTCTTTGGAGGTTTTTAAGCAGGGGATGGACGGCCATCTGTTGGGAGTGCTTTGATGTGGGGTCCTGTATGGCAGGGGGTTGGACTGGATGGCCCCTCTGATCTCTTCCAACTTTATTATTCTATGATTCTATGAATCTACCCAAGGCATTTTAGGAACAACAACTAAATGCTACCTGTTTCAGAAAAGTTACAACGTTAAGTGATCATTATTTTGAAAAATTAGTGCTGCTGCCTAGCGTTGCCACTTCAGAATAATCCAAGGCCCTGCAGTTTCCTGGCCAAAACTTGAGACCTCAGGATGGCTCCTGGCAAAGTCAGTAAGCTTTACTAATTAAGTACCAACCACAGTTACTCACAGCTTGTTATTTAAACACACAACATATTTTCATTTTTGGAAATCTGTACAGAAATGTTAGCTAAAGGGACTGCTCCCAAATCAAGGCGACTATTCCTTCTCACTTATATTGGGAGACAGGATAAGGGACATTGAATCCCGCCAGAAGAGGCTTGCAGAAGAGAATACAAAATGTGCCCTGGCCTGACAAAGACTGGAAGGGATGAAAAAGCTAACTATATAGACATCCCTGGAAAGCCTTTGCAAATTTCAGTAACAAATAAATTAACTCTTGCAAAATTGTAATAAGCTGCTGCTCTATTACTGAGCTGAAGATACACACAGAACCCTTTCCTCTTGCCTGGAGTTAAGTCCCCGAGAACTGGAGAATTTGCACCACTGTTTCTTGTCTGGAGATGACCCATGAAAATTGGAGACTCAGGCCCAGGCCCTGAGATTTAGCAGCCCTCCTGTTGCCTCATATTATCCCCAAAGATAGTCCACTTCACGCAATATTACTTATGGCATCCAAGCTCTAGACCTGTACATGTGGTGTGATACAATTGTTGAAGAAAATAAAAAGATCTTTTGTAGTAAGAGAAGATGCACTATGCACCAGCATAAGCTGCATTAAGCCCAGCAAGTAAGTGCCCTTCTTGAATGATCCATTACTTTCCAAATATTCTTCATGAAAGTCATTTCTTTTTTGAAGCCAAACTGCTTTTGAAATCACTGGAGGACCCTTAACCATTAGAACAAGGCAGCATTCTGTGGGGAAGCCATTTACACCATCATGGACAAGAATTCTCCGCAAACCGGACATTGCTCTTCTCCAAGGCTGTGAGCTCTTACAATCAGCTGCCCACCTTTGAGCCACAGTATGACTGGGAACCTGTTATCAAATCCAGACTAAACAAGAACTCTATGCTTCACTTAGGGTTGTTTTCTGTTTCTTATTGAGCAGTCTTTTATGCTTTTAACAGTAGTGAGTCATCTGATCAAGAGAAGCTGGCCCAATCAGTCCTCTGTTTCTTCCATTCAATCCTGCTATTCCCTCACCGAACTCAAGAAGGCATACGTGACTCTCCTCTTTCCCCCTACATCCTAACAACAACCTTGTGAGGTAGGACTGGATTAAAGTAATTGATGCAAAGTCACCAAGTAAGTCTTATTACTCTTTTAAGTCACACTGTCATCAAGTGACAGTCACTTTTTTAAGTCAAACAGTCACAATGATTGTCATTCTGAAACAAAAAGTTTCATTTCCTAAGGCCCTCTCTGCATGAGGGGACTGAACTGCTGTGGGGCCAGGATGGCAGCAGTTGGCTGGCCGTGCTTCCGCACAAGGCTGTCACCAGCCTGCCACCATCTTGCCTTCAAGATCACGATATTTGCAAAACAGAAAAAATCCATTTTACACCCACCATCACACGGTGCTGCCGCCCTTCCCAGCTGTGCAGAAGGGCTGAAGCGTACTGGTGATGCCTCCCTCCCCAGCACAGCAATGGCAAATGCCCATCTGTGCTGCGGAAGAGAAGACAAAAGGTGAGCATGCTCCACTCCACAGTGACCCCGAGTGTGTGTGTGGAGGGGAGCATTCTTGGTGCACTCCCCTCCCTGCTGGGGCTGCAACAGAAGGACTTGCTGGAGCCCCATTGTACAGAAATGGCCTAAGAGTGTGTGTGTGTGTGTGTGTGTGTGTTTCCAGTCTTTTCCCCAGTATGGGACACAAGGTAGAACACAACAGTGTTACCCTGATTTCTGGGGTCCCTTAGGGGATGCCTTAATGTGCTCCATGTGGTGGGAATGGGAACTCAACAGAGCACAAGCGATAGCAATGCAAGGGCCAGGATAACCTAGCGGGGTCTTTTTACTCAGTTTTTACAGGGTCAGGCCAAGCCAAAAACCAGACAAAGATGTCAAATAAATGATTTTATTGAAGGGAATATCATGCATCAACGCACTCAAGACCTATTAAGAAGCAAAAGAGAGGAAACTGGATAGGGTAAGTATTGAAGGGATTGTAGCTGGGGTGATACTGCACCTTTTCCTGAAGTCCTTGGTCCGGGAAAACAGTGAACAAAGCAGAGCTCAGCACAGAGAGGGCTGAGGGGATTACTCGACGGATGGAGAAACGGTCTGCTGGTATGACCGGGAGTTATCCAAAGAATCTCTCAAAAACTAGGACTATTTGTAGGGGAAAACGTACCTTGAGGGCAAATCTTCCCAGGGGGAACAATGGGTGTTGCAACGGAAAAGAAGCTCCACAATGGCAACTGCTTTTGCATGATGGGATTACGAGGTGTTGCCAAAGTTTCAGGATCTTCAGTTGCATTGGGTTGTAGTGTGAATTTATGTACATGGTCCTTGCCTGATATGATTTTACTGATATCGGTGCTCAACTTGGGGAAAACACGCTAATCCCCTCAAGTTGGCTCCTCAGTAGCTGAGGAACTTTTGTTTACTGTGGGCTTGCACAGCTTGAGGTCTCCTGGGGCTACGTGACGGGGGATTTTAATGGCCTGACCTGGTTTTCGATCGTTTGGCTGTTGCTGCCTACGTGCTCATCCAGGTGACCTCTCTGGCATGTTGAATCACATTTAACATTAAAAATTGTAGACCCTGGGATAGGCTACACCAGTGGGCTAACAACAGTTAAAACAAACATAGGTAAAAATTCACAGACTATGAAATTTAAAAAGCAATTAAACTTTCATAAAATTAAAAGTGGTTAAAAACATAAATGATGAAAAACAACAACAGTAAGTCAAGCATATTTTATAAGGGCTGTTTATCCTTTTAAAAAATTAGTTATCAAAGACCTGCTGAAATAAAAAGATTTTTATCTGCTTGCAAAATAGTAAAGAAGATGCCAGTGCAGAGCCTGGGAGCAGCCACAGAGAAAGACGTCCCCCATATTCCGACCATATTCCAACTGTGTGGCTGGAGCAGAAAGAAGGGTCACCCCAGAAGATCTCAAAAGACAGGCTGTTTCGTGTTGAAGAATACAGACAATGTCAGAGTGCAACATCATGCAACATTGGTTTGTGGTCAAGATGGCAAGAACAGCAAGAACACATAGCACGGGCACAGGAGAAAGGCCAGAAGTAACGCTGGCAACCCTAATCAAAATAGTATTCTCTTTGATCACCTTTAATGTTTACCTCACTGAGAAATAACATAGCAAAATGTATATTCTAATTATTCGCAATTAGTAATTCTAATTATTAGTACATATATATTAATTTTAGATGTTGGATATATGCACTATATATGGAGAATTTAAAGGTAAATAGAACTGAATTCTGATATTAGCTTTTCTTTACACTCTGGAAAAAATGTGTAGAATAATAAATAAGAAATGTTATATAGAGAATTACTAGGGAAAGAGTGAACTCAAACTATTGAATATATTCAGATTGAAGATAATAGGGAGTTTCAAATATATATGTAGAGAGAGAGAGAGCATAAATAGTGTTCTAGATCAATGGTGAAAGGAAGTCGACAATTACTTTTCTTTAAATGTTCTTATTTCTAATTCAATGTTTACATATGATTTTCTTTTCTGTATTGGTTGGACAGTTCTGTATGATAATAGTACTGGATTAGCTTTTAGTATCTGTTTTGGGGGGTTTTTTTCAGATTTTTGTTTTTTCTTTTGTTTGTGTGTGTTCTTATTATAAGATTATAAATGTTTTTAATAAAAAGATAAATATTGGAAAAAAATGTTCTACTCACTGACCACTGTTACCTGGCCTTCCCTCCATCCCAACAGCCACTGCAATGGCCTCTGAAGGAAAGAGCAAGCAAGGACAGTCCATCATGCCTGGTGAAAGCACTCCTTCCATCCCATTCCAAGCCGTCCTGCCATGGCCAAGAGAAGAACAACCGGGGCAGCTCCATCATGCATTGGCCCAGCCACTGATGAAGAACCTCCAACCCAACTGTCATTCCTGTGGCCTCTAAGCGACCAAACGGGCAGCATCTGCCAGGCTTAATCCCCTCTCCTGATGCAATCCACACTTCTTTGTGTTTTGTGTATTTTAAGTTTGTAAACGTGAGAGCAGGGAACTGTCACCTTAACAACTGTAAACTGTTCAGGTAAAGTGCCATATACAGTACGCCCTCCGTATATCTGGGCATTCCATTCCAAGAACCCTCGTGTAAAAAAAAAAATTGTGAATGCTCCATCCCACTATTATCGCTGGACACAGTGGACATGCCCATGTGCCAGTGCAAGCACACATCCAGCATAGCCATTGACGATAAGGGGACATAAGGCTTTGTGTGACCACACATTTCTATGTGTAGAGGTTGTGCCAGTGGAGGGCACACTGTACACCGATGTCACTATGTAAATAAATGATAAAACTACATGATAATAACTGAGGGCAATTCAGAAAATGAAGCAAAGCATGTAAATTAGTTTTCACCAGGTACAGTTTTAGCAGAATTACAGTTCTCAGCAGAAGGTCTAGTACGGGTAAGCATGACAGCTTTTTCAGCTGCCACTTTAGCCATATCTTTAATAATGGCGTAAGAGGCATGCATTAGCAGCTAAAACCATTACTCCTTTACTATAAGTTTCATCAGTTACTAACAATCTGGAGATCTATTAAAAGCACGAGAGCCGGACCAACATGGATGGTTGTGTTCTCTGGACAACCGGAATTTTAATATACAGATTCCTTTGGAGAAAGAGGGAAATGGCTGCCCAGTCTGTTGTCAATGACACTGCAGCTGGTGTATATCTGATCCAGCTAAAATACTTACTGCTGCTATTCCTGCTGCCCCCATTCCCCAGCTACTTGAAAATAAAAGGGAAAAGTCTCCTGTTAATCGCTGCAAAGTCAGCAGCGGAAACCTTAAACCATTCTCTTTCCAAATAAGTTAATCCAGCGCTCACTGTCATTGGAGTCATCATGGAAAGATTTGTGGGACTCTATGCAAGGTCAGGTGGCGAGTTGCAGGGGGGAATACTGGTCTCCTGTTGTTCTTGTGAAGTTATTTCTGGAAACTCAATTTCAGTGCTCCTCAAGATTAGATGGAGCAGACAAAGATGGAGAGAGAAATCAAACCTGCGCTTAGTAGAGTGGCTGGCTGATTGAAAAGTTTTCCTGCTCTGAAGTTCTTGCCCCTTTTTTCCTGGCAAAGCTTCTGTGTCTTTTATATAGCTGTGTGACAAGGAGAAATTCAGCACCTGTAGCCTTTTCACCACCACATCATGTTGGGGAAACAATCACGGCTGGAACTTATGCCTGCCATACAGTTGTTTTCCTGGGAGGGGAAAAATGTTAAGTTTATCTAGACCTGCCAAAAAAGATTCTGCTGCCTGAGGTATATGGCATGGTGGCATTGTCCAACCAAATTTCGCACATAGAAACTGGTATCAGTTGGAATTAAAACTGATTACAGGTATGCCTCAGTTAGTGAAATAGGTGTGTTTCTGGGCTTTCCTTCTTTAAAAGAAATGTTGATGCTGGAGGTAGAAATAACAAGAAAAGAATAGGGGTGGGTTCCTTCCCTGCACAAAAACAAAGAGCAGTTCAACATGTTTCCACAAACGTTTTAATCAAAACTAAAAGTGTGTGAAAGGAAACAACCATGCATAAGTAAACAAAAACATTTTGAACCTCCTAGAGCCCACTCAAAGGCTTCTGCCCAAATACGTCCATGGACAACTTTTTCATTCTCTAGGACCCATTTTTCTTATTATTTCCATTTTGGTGGCCAGATTTATAGGTCTATGCTTTTTTAATATGCAGGGCATAGCTGGTGAGAAAAACTTATCTGCTTCTCCCTTTTCCCTCTGGTTTTCTGTTTGTGCATCCACGGTAAGGGATTCTGGAGGCAGCTGCTGTCTACCTTGTCTGTTGTAGGCAGAAGCACACAGCTACAGTAGGATCTGTTGGAGTAGAATCTCATTCTTTTCTGGTCAGGCTTTATTGCGTGCTTTTTTTGCTGTTGTTTTTTCTTTTACTGTGGGCATGTTGTTACAACCCAGCACTGAAAGTCTGGGTTTCTCCAGCCCTTCTTCACCATCCCAATGCATCCCCATGTCAATGCAACTAAAACAAAATTCCAGCGAAATAGAGGACAAGGAAGAAAAGTGTGGGGGGAGATAAAAAGACTTGCAAAAACTTGTCAGAGGCCTTGTTAACTGAGATATGCCTGCATAGAACAGACTCTTGCACTGCACTAGTATGGTAGACTAGGGCCATTTCCACACTAGACTATTATAGTGCTGTCATTCCACTTTCAACATCCTATGGAAGGCCAAAGAGCTCTCTGGTTCAGAATTCTAAATGTCCCTCCCTAAACTGCAAGCCCCAGGAGTCCATAGGATGTTGAAAGTGGAATAATAGCACTATAACAGTCTAGTACAGAAAGGGCCTAGGTTAGGGAACACACAACTCCAGTCTTCAGGTCTTGTCCTCATTTGTCATTCCCAGTGTCCACCAACAGAGACAAGCACTTTAAATAATAGTAAAGACATATGGCAGAGATGGAGAGATTTTACTTCAGATCTGCAGTTGTGTTCCCCGAGCAATTCTAGGTCTCTGCACAGACAAGAAGCAGGGGTTGAGGTTAAAATATTCATTAGCAGAAACCTCAGCCTACGAAATGGCTGACAGAAGCCCATCTGTTACTGAGGTAAATACTTAATACCCTCAGCCTCTTCAGTCTGTACCAAACACCTCTAGTGGAATGCAGTTTTGTAACATGACTGACCTGGCATCACCTGGCTTTTGCTTGCTTGGCTGTAACTGGCAGGCCTGAAGCCACAATTTTTTGTTCCATACTTGAGTAAAGCCTGGTCTACACACATAATATATGAGAGTCAGAATAGTGGCTTGAGCATTGGACTACAACTCTGGAGAAGAGGGTCCAAATCCTCGCTTGGCCATGGAAGCCCACTGGGTGACCTTGGGCAAGTCATACTCTCTCAGCCTCAGAGGGAGACAAAGGCAAGCCCCCTTCTGAACAAATCTTGCCAAGAAAACCTTGTGATGGGTTCACACTAGGGTCACCATAAGTTGGAAATAACTTGAAGGCACACAACAATAATGCACATAACAGACCAATGATAGAATTATGTGACTCTAGAGCAGATTGTTCTGCTTGAAATGGGGTGTGCTATTTTGGAAATCTCTCCCACACTTAAGAAAGGCAGTTCTTGAAGGATTTCTTAAAAAAATTCCACAGTAGGGAGAAGGATTCCAGCCATACACACTCTCAGGTTGTTGCAAGAAGTACAATAGCAACTTTGAAAAAGTGGTCCCCATATCTAGTGTGACTCTGGGTTTGTTCAATTCATTCTTCCACCAGAGATCTGAGCCTCTTGTCTCTGTCAACTTGGCCTCAGTACTTTCCACTCCAGTAGTGGCTTACCTGTGGGGACCACTGAGTAACCTGTGGATCTTACTCAGTGATGAATTCTGCTGCATGGCCAGTCTATAAATACATGCTTGGTCAAGTTATCAGGAGGTGTTTGTTGGTCTTCTAGTCTTGGGTTTCCAGAGTGAGCTCTGGACTTGAGGGTGTCCTTTGGTTCCCTCCTCAATGCTGGTGGGACCTCCTATTTTTCTGACTGGCCTGAGAGCTTCCATTTTGGCAGGACAGAAGGTATTACCAAGCAGCCATGGGATTCTTCTGACAAGTGCCATTTTCACATCTCACACTGCTATATTACAATGTAGTGTTGCTATGAGGCCTTATGGGAAATTAAAATGTTTACTAGGCACACACTAAAGTCTTAGAAAATGGGGCATTAGAGCAGGTGTTAGCAAGTGTGTGGCATTAAAGCAGGTATTAGCAGGTGTAGGCCGTGGCAATCACAGGAGATGGCACATGCTGATACTTGGCCTGTTGACTTGCAGCTTCTCAGATCTTTCCCTCAGAAAACACTAAGGGCCTTTCAACACCACACTATTCTAGTGTTACTATTCCACTTTCCACATCCTGTGGAATTCTGGGATTCCTAGTTTACTGAGGCCAAAGAGCTCCCTGGCTGAGAATTCTAAATGCCTCTCCCCAAACTGCAAACCCCCGGAATCTTTAGGCTGTTGAAAATGAAATAATAGCACTATAACAGTGTAGTGTGGAAATGCCCTTTGGGTGATTTGCCTCAGAGAAAGGCAAAGGTGAACCCCCTCTGAACAAATCTTGACAAGAAAACCCTGTCATAGATTCACCTTAATGTTCTTTAAAGTCCGTTTCTGCATTACACTGTTATAGTGCTATTACTCCACATCCTGTGGAATTCTAGGATTTGTAGTTTACTGAGAGCAAAGTGCTCTCTGGCTGAGAATTCTAAATGCTCCTTCCTAAATTGCAAACCCCAGGATTCCAGAGCATGTTGAAAGTGGAATAATAGCACTACAACAGGGTAGTGCAGACAGACCCTATGTGTTTAATCAAAATACGTATGGCCATTTCTGCACTGTGGCCCCATCCTGGCATGAGAGTGCATTGAAGCCAGTCTGCAATGCATGTTACCACACGGCATCATCCTGTTGCATCCCCAGGCATTGCAATTGCGCACTATGCTATTACTGGAAAAAGTCCTATAATAGGCCCCTCTCGTGTGACGATTCCGTCAGCGGGGGCCATGCAGAAAGGACGGAAGTGCTGTCAAGGCGTTTGCTTCCCCAGTGCACCGTCAGAAGAGGCTGGCCGCACTGCAGAAGGAAGAAGCATGTCGCTAGTGCTCTCCATCTGCTGGCCGCCAGCCAGCGCAGAGGGGAGTGTTTGGGACACGCTCCCATCCCAGCAAAGACACTGCCAGGATGACACTGGGATGTTGTGGATTCACAGCATAGTGCAGTAAGGGGTCCTGGTGGCGCAGTGGTTAAATGCCAGTACTGCAACCACAAGGTTGTGAGTTCGATCCTGCCAGGCTCCAAGGTTGACTCAGCCTTCCATCCTTTCATAGCTCGGTAAAATGAGTATCCAGCTTGTTGGGGGCAATTAGCTAAAAATACATTGTAAACCACTTAGATAACACTTAGTTGATAGGCGGTACAGAAATAAATGCTATTGCTATTGCTATGTTGCTGTTCAGTCCTGCTTTCAGAACAGCTTACACAAAAAAACAGAACAAAGTAAGAATACAAAATATAAGTCCAGAATGATAATACTAGGATTCATGTAGACTGAGAGAGAGACTTCAGATGGTTCAGGTAAATGTGTTTAGTTTAATTCAAAGTGACCCATCTCTGGAGAATAAGAAGTGAATATTTTACAGGCCTTTGACACAAAGTTCTACATCCTTGGAATTACACATCAGTTTCTCAAGCTACAGAACTCCTGAGATCAGAAGCAATAAAAATCTGTTCACCTGAGGCAAACTTACAGCTATTTCATTTCATTTCCTTTACAAAAAAAAAAAAAAAGGCAGAACCAGTGGTGTTTGCATTCTGCCTCAAGCCACTTTTCAACGACTTGGCATCAAATGCAGATTTTGTTAATCTAATCTAAGGTTCCTGTCAGCAACAGATCAGCTTCACAATGCAACAGTATTAGAAGTAGTAGAGTAGAATAGAAATTGATCAGAATTATGTCTGCTTTTAATTTCTCTTCATCTTCTTTTTTGTCTTTTTTTCCAGGCACTCCCCTCCTCTCTCTCCATGTAAATTCACACACATGAAGGTTGTGGGAAGGAACAAGAATAATAGATGTATTTTTCTTCAGATGGTGATAACACCAGGTTGAGAGAGACTGTTTACACCCAAAGGGTGCAGGCTTAAGTGTGTGTGCATGTGTTCAATTTGCCTATCAAATGATGGCAACCTTGTAAAATTTCATAGGGCTTTCTTAGTCACAGAATACTGAGAGATGGTTTGCCATTGCCTTCCTCTGAAATATAGCCTATTGCATCTGCCATTCGTTGGCAGTCTCCCACCCAAGTACTACCCAGAGCTACCTTGCTTAGCTTCCAAGATCAGACAGGGTCTCATGCTTTTAGGGTATTTAGGTTCCCATAGGCTTAAATGCTTCGTGCCGAAGCATTCATCCAAAAGAGGTTTGTGGAACATTTAATTAAGAAAACTACAGAAATTTCTAACCACGATCCTACAAGCAACAGTGTGTGTGTACAGGCTTTCAAGTCGCCTGTTTAATTAAGGTAACCCCATGAATTTCATGGGGTTTTCTTTGGCAAGGAATCCTCAGAGGTGGTTTGCCATTGCCTTCCTCTGAAATATGGCTTACACCATTTGGTGTCCTTTTGTTGTCTTATGCAGATTCAAATAGGTGCCTGGCTACAACAAAAGTAGAGTTCCTATCTGTTTATTTGAATATTCTTCTTTTCTATCTAGGCAAGAAAGGCCTTGTTTTGCTCAAATGAGGCTATTTTCCCAACATCAGAAGTGGTTCTCCTGTGACAGTATTAATCTAATTATTAGACTTGCCTCTGTTCAGCTTGGTCCATTTCTTCCCAAGAGTTTTTTTGTTTGATTGATTGATTGATTGATTGATTGATTGATTGATTGATTGATTTTTGGCTTTTCCATATTGCTGCTTCTCAGGGGTTTTTTAAAGAGGGTAGATAGAGGGATTGCTGTGTCTTCAGACATCAGACCCTCCTTCAGTCTTTGTACCATATCTGCTTTTCCACCAGTCAGTTTTCTGGTCTTCTTCCTCCACATATCTATGTTTACAATAGTGGGAAAGATGTGGATTATAGTACTTGAGAGCCCTCTCCTGCACGTGTTTTTGTTATTGTTCAAATGATGTGCTTGTGCCATCACTGCCCGTTTTCAAGGCACCATGACATCATGGCAGGATTAAAAGCGTGTAGAAGTGAAAGCAAAGAGGAAAGCATTTGAACTGTCCAAACAATGCCTGTTTATATGGGTTCTGTCATGGATATCTCCTGCTCTCCTTTGTCTGATTCAGAGGAAGTCCACGGTGGTAGAAGCAGATGTTCACTTTAGGAGGATGGGGAGAAGATGTGCTAAGCAGGACGTGGCAAGACAGGACCGCTCCACTCATTCCCATACCACCTTTTAACCATTCCCTCCTGATGGAAAAACCTGACAGTGAGAACAGCCAATAATGGTCCATTGAGATAAGGACTGAAATTTCACAGAACATGTACAAATAACCAGGGCTGATGTGTTGTGTTGTATGGTACAAAGGAACATCTTTAGCACACGTCTGTAAGAATAAATGGTTAAAATACCACATTATGAATCTACCCAGTCCACACTTTAGCAATTGCAGAGTCGTAAATGCAGTTCAAATTCAGCTCAGGCCCACTAACCCTACACCTGGCGGTCCTGTTAGTGGCATATGCAAGGACAAGTTTCCCTTATGCCTGCTGCATATGTCATTTTTGGGTTGCTGCAGAGGTTGGTATTCTCTTTCTCCCTCCTCAGTGCCCAAAGAGCTTGCCCCCATGACCCTCGATCTCATTCCTGGTGGTGCAGTGGTTAAATGCCAGTAATTGCAGCCAAAATGTTGCGAGTTCAGTCCTGCAGTGCTCCAAGTTGACTCAGTCTTCCATCCTTCCATAGGTCAGTAAAATAAATACCCAGCTTGTTGGAGGCAATTATAAAGCACTTAGGGAGTGCTTGCACTGATAAGCAATATAGAAATGTAACTTCTATTGCTATTGCTATTCCCTTCCAGGGCTCCCTCTCTGCCTCCCCCTGCTGCATTGTCTTGCCTTTTGCCTCAGTGCAAGTTCTCAGTGCCAATATCCAGAAGCAAGGTAATGGGACAGGGAGCTCTGGAGGGGAGAAGGAAGTTATGCACATACTCCCCCCATTTCCAGGTCTCTTCTTATTATAAAGGATGTCCCTTAATCGAGGACTAGAAAACTCATCCCTTATAGGGCTGGCAGGTGCCCCTTATTATGAGAGATGTCTGCTATTTATAGATTGTAAAGCTTTTCCTTTTATACAGACTGAACAAGATGCCAAAAAATCCATATTTTGGGGTGTGGGCCCTTCATAAAAGCAGAAATGTGTGCATAATGTAATTTATGAATGTAGACAGCATGTTAATTTTACAGAGAAACAGATGACTAAATTAACGGAAATTAGTACTTTCATTTGGAATTTAGACAGAACACAAACTTTTAATGGCTGCTTCCTGATTCTTAAACCTGAACGTAATGAATTTTGACTAACTCTTATTGCTGTTTTGAAAACTTGGCAATTCCAGTACCATTTGATTCAGGAACAGTTACTATGCACTCCCCATTGCACAATGAGACAATAAGCAGGGACACTGACAGATACATGATATCAGTATTCAGCAGAAAGCTGATGCAGTGTAGACATTTCTGAGTAACTACACAAGGGTGGATTTACATACACTGTGCAAGTATGAAGCAGGATCTTTACCATTGTGTTTGCAATTTTTTAAAAAAAACTGGACAACACTGTGAATTTTGCCCCCCGCCCAGTGTGAATGTTGCATGAGATCCAGATATCTCAGTTGTCCAAGCCTTGAACAAGAATGGCACTGTAACAAGGTTATAATGTAAAGCACTAAGCAATTAGCTGGCAGATTTACCTCTCTATCTTAAAAGCATTTTTATTGCTTAATCAATCTCAAGCAATTTATAAACAAGGCTGGGTTTTTATGAGGAGTTATAAATCTGTCGTGTTCACTTCCCTGATAGAATGAAAGGTTGTGTGTGTGTGTGTGTGTGTGTGTGTGTGTGTGTGTGTAAAAAAGCTAAATTTCCAGATGACATTTTATCTATTAAAAATCAAGCTAAAATAACTCTAAAATATGGAGGGGTCAAAAGAAGCAGACATCACAAGAAGAGAGAAAAGAAGGAGCTATAGTAACAACTGTACCCCAAATTTAAGCAGCAAAGAGATTTTTTTCTCAAGCTTGTAATGCCTTCCTGATAAGAAGAAAGTCTTGGGAGGGGTGAATACCCTAAAGGTACCAGATCCTGTCTGATCTTGGAAGCTAAGCAGAGTCAGCCATGATTAGTACTTGGATGAGAGACCACCAATGAATTAGAGGTGCTGTAGGCTATATTTCAGAGGAAGGAACTGGCAAAACCAACTCTGAGTATTCCTTGCCTAAGAAAACTCTATGAAATTAATGGAGACTCCATGAGGTGATTTGAACACACACACACTGCTAATAAAATCTGTGTGTACCGAAACACTAATTGCACTTTTGATGTCTAGACAGCCTTGCAATCAGCGAACACAACAACACACATTAGTAGTAATTGTGTCCTAAGAAAGATGCTGAGTATTATGAATCCTCAGCTGACCTTACCGAACTACAGCTGTCAGAACTATGACTGAGTAATGATTGTGATGTTTTTAAAATCACAATAGTTTAAGAGATATAAAAATTAAGTGTGTCACAATACAGTAAAACTATAAAACATCACCATTTCAAAAGCAACAAAAAATTCTCGGGAAAGCAAACATTAAAAATAAAATGTAACGTTTTGAAATTCTTGGGCAAATATGTTTTCATTTGGCACCAATATAATAACAAGATTGACATCTTTCAGAGGGAGGCATTCTAAGGATGGGGCAGCATCACTGTCACTATCATGGGATTTTCTTGGCAAAATTTGTTCAGAGGGGGAAGTCTGCCTTTGCCTTCTCCTGAGGCTGAGATAATGTGACTCACCCAAGGTCACCCAGTGCGTTTCCACAGCACAGAATTATGACTGCCTCCTCAATTACTCAAATTAAATGCAGCACCAAATTATAATGGCAGAATAGGAATTTATTGTCATGTTGTTCTCCCTGCCCTAGTACAACCACTACTCCCATCTCCTGTAGGATGCTTTGATCAGATGATCCAGCAATCTCTGAACTCTGGGCCACGTCAATTTACCAGCAGAGTGAAACTAAATGTGATCATGATGGCAACACTTTCTACATCATAGTGCTTGGACCATGTTTGCCTCTTCCCACCATAGCTTGGTAATGCGTTCTGTCTTTCTTCTGAGAACATCTTCATCTCTCCGTTAGCAGGGGCTGGGAGACAACAAAGGAACATCTTGCATTGAACAACCAAACTGGTGAGTAGGAAGGACATATTGACATATTTACTGGGGGGATTGCTGAGCATGGGGGACATTTGAGAAGCAGAACCTTATCTCCACCCATTTGGATTGCAATTGTGGAAAAAAACAGAATTAAGCTGCCAGTATACTGCAGGTAATGCCAGCAAAAATACTTGGCTGTTTCCCCTACTGTCTAAGTCTCCCCCCCAAATCATTGCCAAAGCTTCAGGAACCCTGCTTCATTTTGGATAAATCCCAAATCTCTAAAGGAATCTACTTTAGATCAACATTTAGGATTCATCCAAAGTGAATTCATATTTCTAGTTATTAACAGTTCAAAAGTCTCCAGTACTTGGACGTCCAAATCAATTAAATAGTCATAAAAGCATCTGTTCCAGTTGTCAAAAGAGAATATAACACCTTCATTATATTGCACTGCATAAACTGTTTCTAATCCCCAAAGGATCCCCAGTTCAGAAGTAGGAAGTTCTTCTCCACAGTACCTTTTCAATTAATCATCTGTCAGCCAGACAGTTGTCAATCAACAGCCAGACAATAAACTGAGTGCATGTTTATCCGGGCTGGAAAAAATCCAGTAGCTTGTTCACTTGGATGAATGGGAATATGAGCCTCATTTCAAATTTCACACACACACGAGATGGAAAACATGGAAAACAAGATGACTGTCAGCCTAAGGACCAGTAGGATTGTCAATGGCCATTTCTGCACTAGACTGTTATAGTGCTATTATTCCACTTTCAACATCCTATGGAATCCTAGAGTTTGCAGTTTAGGAACGGGCCTCAAACTGCAAACCCCAGGATTCTATAGGATGTCGAAAGTGAAATAACAGCACTATAACAGTCTAGTGCAGAAATGGCCAATGTGTTTTCGACAAACACACTCATCCCACTTTCCCTCAGCATTAGGAGGACCACTGTGAACTCTACCATTTCCTAACATGAAGGTGGCGAGGGCTTTTACCTTTTACCAAAAAAATCATGCTCCACTCCCTATTACGGTCCCCAAATTAGACGCATCTATGGCCATTTCCGCATGGGGTGAGGGAATTGCCCCACGCCGTCTACTTACCGGATCTTCTGGCTCCCTGGTCCAGTCCAGACTGCTCCGGAGCAGTGTGTGCTCATCACTCCGCACTGCTCCGGCGTCGAAAATGGCGGTTTCTGGTTGGTTGAGGGTCTCAACCAACCACTGAAGCTCGCGAGCCTAAAGCCCACCCCCCGGTAGATCACAGGCTCACATTGGTGTGAATCTGCACAAGGGAGCAGGCTCACAGTGGCGTGCTCCGTGCTTTTGAAAGACCTGATTTTTCCAGTCTTTCAAAAGCATGCTGGACGACCACTTGGGGTCATTCCGGAGCGGACCGAGGTGCAGATCTACATTAAGTAGTCCGGACCCAGTCCGCTCCCAGGTGCGAACGTCTTCCCTGGAGGACAGACTGCACCATTTCAAATACCCCATGCGGAAATGGTCTAAGGGTGTGCTGCAAGCGGAACGCCAAGCAAAGTGGTAGAATGCATCTTCTTCTTATATGGTATAATAAGACAGCTGGCATGGTAAAGAGAGGCAATGTGGTTAGTGATTTGAGTGTGTGACTAGGACTCCTGGAAACCAGGGTTCAAATCCCTACTTAGCCATAGACACCCACTGGGTGAGCCACACTCTCTCAGCCTATGAGAGAGACCATGGCAAATCTCCTCTGATATTGCCAAGAAAACACTGTGGTAGGGTCATATGACTCATGACAGGGTTGCCATGAGCCAGAGTTGAGTTAAAGACATGTAACAACCACAAATAAGTCTACTTATTAGACAGGGCAGCAAGCAATGGCAGGCACTTTGTCTTACTTTGGCCTTGATTTTTAATGTGTGAGTGAATCTGTATGTGCCTTAAGGCTTTCCTTAAAGCAGGAGTGAGCAAAGTATAGCCCTGGGATTGCATGAGGCACTCCAAGGCATTACCTTGTTACTTTTCTGTTGTTCTCCCAGTGGGAGATCATTTGGAAATTGATTCTTTTACAAAGGAGATCATTAGAAATGCTTTCCAAACAATCCCCCACCAGGGGAGTAACAGAAGAAGAACAGCTTCATGTGACAAGTCCTGGCCAAAGAAACTATTATCTTGCTGTGTGATTCAGCTGCCTTGTGTAATAAAGCCCTTTGCTTCCCTCAGTGACTCTAGACTTTTCCATCAACCCTCTCTCCTTGTGTTGTAGGATCTTTTGGATAGTTTCATATCCCTAGGTCCCTCTCAGCTCAGTCCATTCATCCATGTTGTGTAGAAATTCCAGGAAGCTCCAGGTTGTCCTTCTGATTGTCCTCCAGATTATACATGACAGCATCCCTGAATTTGTCTCTTCACTTAATCCCATATTAATTAATGACTGCCATCTGCTCTAATGCCACTGTACTTTTGAGAAACCTGATCTCCAGTCTGACACTGGATCTCTCTAATCGAGATCCTTCAGGAGAGTTAACTGTATCTCTGAAAGTAAAATATTGATTAAATCCCTCCCCTGGTAGTATGCAAGCCTTCTCTTTCTCTTCATACAAACATTCCACCTGAAATAGTGGCAGCCATTTTTAAAATTGCAAATGAAAAAAGACATTACAAAGAAATTCTGGATTAGTGGTGCTCTCTCCTCAAAGGGAAGCTGACCCTGCAATGGCTGTCACATGGGGAACTGCGCGTGGTGAAACAATCCACTTCATATCCACCATCTCAACTGCAGAGGCAGCCAAATATTCAGAGCTCAAGTTTCCTACTTTTCAGCAAATTACATTGTTCAGCTCTTAAATAATAATAAAAAAGACTTTGAGATAGCCTAAGGGACTTTCAGACATATTCAAGTACAAATTATGATAAAGCTGTATGTATAGATTAAGATGTAGATAAGCAGATACAGATTCCAATATAGAGATATGCAACTGTGCTGAAGAGCCTTTCGGCCATTATGCGTTGATGAGCTATGTTCCATGCAGTGACTGTACGCAAGGTTCTCGCATTTCAACACCTAATAGGAACAAATGCATATTCACACAGTTCACTGATTTAACAGCTCTTAGTGGTTTTGATGAATAGCCCATTTTATTTTCAATTCCTCAGCTTTTATGGGAGGTGCAGCAGTGTCAGCGGGAGAGAAGAAAGAAGCGGAATGTCACTGGAGAATATGGTAGACAAACCTTCTCTTGTTTCTGGCCCAACAGAAGGAAGGAACTGGAAGCCAAAGGAAAATCTTAAACATGTAAGAATGGGAGAATAAATTTATATTACAAACGATACAGGATTTATAGGTTTAAATTAACGGAGTGATAAAGAATTAAAGGAAGACAGAAAACTAATATATAACTGTAGAAAGCAGATTACCATGTATTAAATATTGGGGAAAATCCACAGTAAAAATCAATAGATATTTTAGATATATGTTTTCTTTAGTATGACTAAATTATCAGTGACAGTAAATGGTCGTTTAAGAACCTGATCACAAAGCATTGTAATATTTCTTTACTCTTATGAGTATTTTATACACAATAAATCCAGTTGCTTGCCAGTGAATCTATTACTGAACAGGAAGTCAACACATGCATAAATCCCATTGATACAACTGGTCTGCTTTGGTTGTGACTGGCACTTGGAGTTAGGCATTCGTGTTTGCGTCAGTTTAAAGCAGTAGTCCTTCAAAATGTAAGGATTTCAACAAGGATGTTTCAACAAGGATACTGACGAGCTGGAACATGTCCCAAGCATGGTGACCAAGAAGATTAAAGGTCTCAAAACCAAGCCTTGTGAGGAAGGACTGAAAGAGCTGGGTGTGTTTAGCCTGGAGAAGAGAAGACTGAGAGATGATATGACGGTTGTCTTTAAATATCTGAAGGGATGTCATAGAATCATAGTATCACAAAGTTGGAAGAGACCCCAGGGGCCATCCAGTCCAAACCCCTGCTATGCAGGAACACCCATCAAAGCATTCCCAACAGATAGCCATCCAGCCTCTACTTAAAAACTTCCAAAGAGGGAGACACCACCACACTCCAAGGCAGCATATTCTACTGCTGGACAGCTCTGACCATCAGGATGTTCTTCCTGAGGTTCAGGTAGAATCTCTTTTCCTGCAGCTTGAATCCATTGCTGCTTGTCCTAATCTCTGGAGCAGCAGAAAACAAACCTGCTGCCTCCTCGACATGACATTCCTTCAAATATTTAAACATGGCTATCATGTCCCCTCTTAACCTTCTTTTCTGCAGACTAAACATACCCAGCTCCCTAGGGCGTTCTTCATAGGGCATGGCTTCCAGACCCTTCACCATCTTGGTTGCCCTCCTCTGGACGCACTCCAGCTCGTCAATATCCTTCTTGAATTGAGGTACCCAGAACTGGACACAGTATTCCAAATGAGGTTGGACCAAAGCAAAATAAAGTGATACCATTACCTCCCTTGATCTAGACACCATACTCCTATTGATGCAACCAAGAATCATGTAGAAGATGGACCCTGTTTGTTTTCTGCTGCTCCAGAGACTAGACCACAAATCAATGGATTCAAATTACAAGAAAAGAGATTTCACCTAAGTATTATAAAGAACTTTTCTTACCATAATAGCTGTTAGACAGTGGAATAGACTACACTGGTGGATGCTCCTTCTGTTGGGGCCTTTAAAGTGAGCTTGGATGGGCATCTTTCAGGATTGCCTTCAATCAACTATATTCATCCTATCCTAAGTACTTTGGACAGTCATAAGCCTTCTGCTGCCTTCCCTTATTCATGATGAAGGATGAGAATTTCATGTGCAGGAAAATATGAGGCTGCTGACTGAGACTGATATCCAAAACTGAGTTCGCTCAGGCCCTTCCTCTTAAAGATTGCAAAGTGCTAAGTACAAAATAGCTACAAGCACAGGTAATAATATGCCCCTTGTTTGGAATTTTTAATTAGGTGTTTTGCACGGTGAGTTTCTACACACACACATACACACACACACCATCTCTCAGTCCAAAAATTCAAAACTCAGACTCTGTTGAAAGAAAGCACAGAGAAGGGCTAACACTATCGGGTAGCTACCATGGCTCCCCTTCAAACAGGGGGCACTTCCATGATTTCTAACATTTTACAAATGAACACCAGGATACATGTGGACAAGCAACATCAGAGTATAGTCAAGATGGCAAAAGTTATTTATGAGGAAGGACACACAAGCTAGGAGAGGCTGCAGTGGTTTGCTTTTTCCTGAATCCACTGGGAAGGATAAGATTCCATCCCCTCCTCTCCTCTCCCCATACTGACTTAACTGAGTGAAAATTCCTTTTGCATTTTGAACTCAGTTTGCAGCAACAGAAGTAAGCTATGGGCAATAGAGGAAAGTGAGAGGAAGAGAGAGAAACTGGGTCATTTTAAAAGCAGCTGAAAACATTAGAGGACTAATACATACTTTTCCTGAAAAATCAGGATAGTTAAAGAGTATGCACTTCTGACCCACAAAGAGCTCTCTAGCTCTTTGCCTACTATTGCTTCCAGTTCAACTGCCCTCGAACAGAAGCCTTTCCCTCTCCTTCTTGACAGTACTGGATTGGACCCAGAAAAAACAAAGCATAAGCAAATAGGCAGTGAGGACAGAAAGTAGGCCCACACTCGGTAACTCTCCAAAGCCCTCCAACATCCTCCCTACCCTACCTAAGATTTTGTGACAACAGCCTAAAAGTTCACACGATGTACAGGCTGTTTTGCATTAAGAAGGGCACAGCATCCCTTCCTAGAATCTTCAGACATGAGCTTGTCCAAGAACTTGGAAAATGCCTGCTAGTTGTTGGGGACATCGTTCCAGTTGTACAATGCTTGGCGTATGTCCCAAGCCACCATCAACCTCTGCAAGAAGGCCTGGAATTTATCATTGTCATCTCAATCCAGTTAACACTGTTACTAGACTGAATGGTAACAGTTACGCACATCCTCCAGATTAATGTATATCTTGTCACCTGACAATCTTTTTTTCCTCTTGTGGTTTGTATTGGGAAACAAAGCAAATATCTCAACGCAAGACAATAAATCAACGCAAATGAGAAACTAAAAATGGGAGCGCAGTGAATGCTATGAGCTAACATTTCATTCTTTCAGGACATTCTATTTCAAGGGTGAGCTAAAACATAGCTCAGAACTCCAGCTGATGCATAGGGAGTACTGAGGATTGATTCCATGTTGGAGGAGGCCCATGGGAAAATACTTTCTTCATCTTCTTTAGGACTTCTAACAGCATTAGCTGGATCAGCCATTTCTGTCAATGCCTACCATACAACATCATTCCAGACTATTGTAAAAATATAAGTGCCAGAAATCATTTTAATTTCACACAATTTCCTTGGAGCAATGCTAAATCAGAAACCAGGGCTGGGAAAGTTACTTTTAAAAAAGTAAATAGTGGCAATTACAGTTTAAGGGGAAGTAGTTGGGTAACATTTATGCTGCAATTTTTTAGGAGTAACTTTTTCATTTCTCAAAGGAAACCAAGATAGGGTTAAATCAGGCAGGAACTGCCCAATCAAGCCTGCGTATGTGGGTGTCTGTTCTCCCTGGATCTGCTTGGCTTATGCCCTTGCCCGATTTAGAGGCAGACCTATTATACCTTTCTGGCAAACTAGGTGAATGATTACCCACATTGATTGATGCGGCTAATGTCAAGCTTATCATGACCTATCCCCTCCAACTGACCTGATTCGGTAGAAAAAGTCCCAGTTAAGTGTTGTCCCACTTTCCTTCTCTAACTTTCCCCCTTTGTCCTCAGCTCACTTCAATTGCTGCATCTTGCCTTTTGTTTGAATTCATTGTATGAGGACCCCAGGGTTGGCTGTCCTGGGAGAGGAACGCAACAGAAGCGCTGCCTTCCGTGTGGGCTGCCTGATGGATGGGAGAAAGCATGATGGCTCCACCTCTCCCTTCCACAGCACAGCCTGGCACTTTTTTCAGGCTGCACTGGGGAGGAAGCACAGCCATTGCGCTTCCTGAGGTTCTGCACAACAGGTAAGTGTAGGAGGGAGGGAGAAGGACTGCGCAATTGCAGGTCATTGATGTAAGAAACCCATCAATGATTTGTTCCACGATTGTGACAGGTGGCCACGAGATCACGACAGGATCATGACAACGTCATGCAGAACCGTCATCATGATCCCATTGCAATCCCATTGCCATTGCAGGTAGAGGGTGGGGGTGGAAAGTGCTTGAGTTTAAATTGCAAAAGTAGTTTGCACTCAACTCAGTTGGAAGGGGAAAAGAGGAAGGAACATAATTTTACCCTTCCCTGTAGTCTCAGGCAAAAGCAAAGTGCTGTAACCTCTCCTTACTTTGTTATTTCTTGTTAATAACTTCCATGATTTTGAACATGTTCTAGTGTTGTTTGGCCATATGTGTCCCAGGTTTTATCTGGGAAATGTTGGAGGATATGCAGATCACCTTCTTCCCCAACACCACTTGGAATGCTTTCCTAAATTCATTATCCCTGCTATAAACAAAGGTGTTTTTTTTTTCCTTTCAAATCCAGCTTGAATCAAACATCTTTGTACATCGCTGCATACAGAATTGTAAAACAAAGAAACCTTCTTTAACGCATCACTTGTGCAGGAGGCTGCTTATAATTCAGGATTCATCTCTCTAAATGTTTCCTTCTGCTTCAGTCTCTCGCTCATTAAGTGACAGTATCTAATCTTAGCTTCCATCCTCACATCCAACAAAGCAAACACAAATCTTCATAGAAATGATCAAAGTTATTTTATTTATTATTATTCTTTTTACAACCCTTAGGTGTATTTGCATATTAAAGCGCTTATTAGGGGAAGAAGTCATGCATGCAAATTTGACATTCAGATGTCAGCTGCCTCCATAAATAAGGTCAACTATGATGAGGACACATGTTATATCTCCATTTATGGGACTCTTAATGTCTAAATGATGCTAATATGTAGCATCTGCCACCCAATCATCCAAAAAAAAAAAAAAGAGGGGAGAAGAATAAGAAATATTTATCTGTTCATCAGTTTGGTTCTGTTTTTGCCATAACTATGAACCACTGAGAGGTTTTGTATTTATAATAGCCTGGAAATTAGTGGTTATTTGGACAGTCTTCTCCTTTTCTAATCCCTAAATAAACAGCTGTTGAGGTCACAGAATGTCCAACAATATTTTTACTCTCAGGGCGAAAGTGTTATCAACAGAACAGTGACAAACAGTGCAGCTTCTCTTTTCTTTGGCTAGTTGAAACACAAAGAACAGAGAAGCAAACGTGAGGCTGGGGAAAAGCAAGTGCGGGGTGGTTAAGGAAGCAATGAGGCAAGAAAGTCAGGGATAAGACCGAATTTAATTTGAAACAGCCATCCGGATATCCTTGGTGACTGGCCAATATCAAATTAGTTCAGTGTTCCAGTGTTGAAAAGCTGACATGTTCAAGGGTATCATCTTCAGCTGGGATGAGTTTTGAACACCTGTGCTCCTCCCCCTGCTCTCCCCACCAACTATACCCCCTACTTATCCAGCCCTGAGAAAACATGTTCTAAGGAAAGACCAGCTTGCTCAATTGATTTAACACCACATTTGCGAGTAACCCCCCCAAGGCAAAAGGGAGGAGGAAGCATTTTCTCTCTTTCTAAACAAGATGCCAGCTGCAGTTCAAGAGACCCAGTCTCGCCGCAACCATTGCCAAGGACATAAATGAGAGGTGATATTGTATCTCAGAAGCTTTAGTGTGCCTCAGATGTCTCTGGGACACTCATCAGTCAGAGTTCTGGTGACAATTTTAGCATCTGACCTCCCAGTATATTTTTGGTAGTCAAATACTTCTTCACATAGCTTTATCTTTCCTGTTACATAACCATGGGTTGAAAGAGCTAACTGGTGTCTCTTTCTTCATACCTCTCAAGTTTCACACTAGTCAACTGCTTGTGTCATTGTACTGTGCACCAAGTGCCAAGGTATAGAGTAACAAGGACTTAGACCTTCCTGGCAAATGTCCCTTGAGTTTCTGGTGATGGTGTACACGTGTGAGTGCGTTTTCTGGAGGAGGTGCTACTTGCCAGCAATAAATAGTACCAATAATTGTCTCACAACAACAACTTCTCTTTTATTTGACTGTTGTCCCCTTTTTACCTATCTCATAAAAACACTAGCAGGCAGCAATGTACTTAAGTCTTTTACTCCAAGTCTCAGGTCAAGTCTCAAGTCCTTGCAAGATACTTTCAAGTCAAGTCTCAAGTCTGAAAGCCAACTTTATACCTCAACCTATATTCCAGACAGACTCAAATAAAGTCAGTTTTAACTATTTAAGCAGAATCAGCTCTCCACGTTTGCAATTTTGCCATCTGGAGCTTCAGAAGAGGAGAATAAGATCTTTTTTTACTCTCTCTTCCTGAAGCTGGAGGCTTTTGTGTCAATGGGCATAAAAGAGTCTGCCACTTTGGAATTGGAGAACAAGATCTTTCTTACTTCCCATTTCTGAAGCTGGAAGCATTTTCAGAAGTGGGGAATAGGATTCTTCTTACCCCCCATTACTGAAACTTAAAGGCTTTAGAAGGAAGGATTCTTCCTCCTTAAGCCCATTGCCTAACCCATTTGCTGTTCCCCTCTGAGAAATGCACGCACACTTTGGGCTTGAGACAGATTGTTATGTGACCAGTAGGCAACGAGGGATGGAAGCGTTGTTCAAAGTTGTAAGGTTTCTGGATGAAGGTGTTATGTTACTAAACCAAGGGCATCAAGTCAGTCACTAAAAAGATACAAGTCACAAGTCGAGTCGAGTCAGTTCATCATTTATTGTCGAGTCGAGTCCAAGACTTAAGTCCAACTTGAGTCTGAGACAATTGACTCAAGTCCATATCACTGCTAGCAGGCAATCAATAGCTTTAAACACACACATTTTAAAGCTTTCATGAATAAGGCAGTTCCTTGAAGGAAAACACTTTTTTGGATTACAGGTCCTACAGTCCCCACAGCCACCATGGCCTCCATGGTTTACCAAAGGATTTGGGAAACTTCTAGAAGCTCTTCCAAGAGAGGCAACAGGAAGAGGATGCTAAATCTGGATCAGCAATAGAAAGTTAACACGCCATGCAGATAGGAAGTGGATGTTTTTGCCTGGGGTAGCAAAGCAGCGACTGAGGAAAAATGTAGACTTTTTCTGCACAGTGGATACTGGTATTTTTATTCAAATATTTGTCCAAGAGGGGCAGGACTGCTCATTTTGTGTGGGAATTTGAAAAGATTCTATTTTAAAAGCATACAGCAAATTGTCGTTGTAGTGTGCATTCAAGTCATTTCCAACTTATGGCAACCCTCAGACAAACTTATCACAGGGTTTTCCGGGGCTGGGAAAATGTGACTTGCTCAAGTCACCCAGGGGGCTTCCATGGCTGAGCAGAGAATTCGAGCCTTGGTCTCCAGGATCAATTGTCCAATGCTCAAACCACTTCCACACTGGCTCTCTAGAGTATGGAGGTACCCCTCTAATCATATACAGTTATAAATAGGGATGTGAAATGTGAATGTGAAATGTGAAAACTGGCAAAACTTCTGTTCAAGTTTCTTCTCATTCTAAATCAAAGTCAATTCCAGTTTTTGTCCTTATTGTACTGCACATTTTATTTTGCCTCCAACCAAAAAAAAAATCACTTTACCATGTGTATTTTTCTACACAAGTGCATTTTAGGGGCAAACTACATATTTTTTCTCCCTGTCTGTTTTTCAAATACAGTACATGTAGCTTTTTTAATGAGCATTGTTTTTAGATGCCCACATTTATCCAACATGTTTTGGGAGTGCACGTGCCATGTTGTATGACTGTTAACATAGAAATTTCCAGTTCCAATATGCATTCAGGTCAAAGTTCAATTCAGAGTGATAAAGTGGACAAAGTCTGGTCAAAACTAAAACCATTTTTCAGGTACCATACTATGCATACATTTATAAAACCAGAGACACTCAAATCTCAGTGGAAGCAGGAGGTCTCAGGTTTCACTCTAGGTTTAATAACCATACCAGAACATAAGTAGCACGGTTTATATTCAGGGATTCTCCATACCAAAAGATTCTCCATTTTGCAGAAACTCAGCCCTTTTATACCATCATTATCAGATATAAATTGTTCTAGCAACAATGTGCAACATATTAGGAAGGATGCAACAACTGAAAGGAGTTGCTGACCAAGATGTAGGAAAAAGCTGAGCTTGTCCTTTTGGATTACCATACTCTCCAACTGCCCTGGTTGGGCAGAGACAGCCCCGATTCACCTTTTGCCATCCCACTTTTTCAGCTGCTTTAAAACATCCCAATTTCCGATTCCTCCTCTCACTTTCCCCTTTGTCTTTACCACACTTCAGTTGCTGCAAGCTAAGTTCAAAGTGCAAAAGTAATTTGCCTTCACTTAACTCAGTGAGAGGGGAAGAGAGAGCAGAAATCTTGTCCTTCCCAGCAGGCTGAGGCACAAGCAGACGGCTGCAGTCTCTCCTAGCTTATGTGTTCTTCCTCTTTAACGACTTTTGCCATCTTGACCATGCTCTGACGTTTCATGACCACACAGTTTTTATCTGTGAAACAATGGAGGTCCAGATTATGGCTCTCAGCATTCTCCAGCTGGGATGCCTACAGGCCGTTGTTTCATGTGACACTGTGTAACTGAAGCACAACTCTCACTTTAATGGAGACATCAATCTTTAACATCTTTAAAAAAAAAAATTTTTAGTTTAAGTCCTACAGGACGCTTATCTTTCCCTAATCCACATGCTATGAGTGTCTCCTCCTCCACTCATCTTGATACTCCTTCAAATTCAGCCTCACTGCCACTGTTGGTTGATCTGTAGAGACGTAATGTCACAGCCATGGTAGACAGGGATTCTTGCAAGTGTAGTCCAAAGAAGTAACTTGGACAAAACTGGAAAGAGAAATATTAATCATCCTTCATTCAATGGCCAGAAGATTTTGTTGCTTCAGCTATGTATGAGCATGTATTTTACAGATGTCTACTTTAAAAAAAGTTTTGGAATATACAATCAGCTAATACTGATATTTGGGACATTTCCACACGACACTTTTATAGTGCCATTATTCCACTTTCAACATCCTAGGGAATTCTGGGGTCTGTAGTTTCCTGAGGCCAAAGAGCTCTCTGGCTGAGAATTCCTAAAGGCCCTCCCTAAACTGCAAGCCCCAGGATGCCATAGCATGTCGAAAGTGGAATAATAGCACTATAACAGTGTAGCGCGGAAATGGCCATAGATTCAACCCCACCTTCCTATCTTTGCATGTCTTATTGATAAGTGCTATCAAGTCAATCTTGAATTAACGGCAACCCTATGAATGAAAAGACTTCCAAGCCACTCTATTCCCAATCGCCCTGCTCAGGTCTTGCAGATTCAGGGACGAGTCTTTCTTGACTGAGTCTATCCATCTGCAATGTGGTGGTCCTCCTTTTCTACTCCCTTCTACCTTGTCAAGCATCATTGTCTTTTCTAGGGAGTCATGTCTTCTCATGATACAGCCAAAGTATGACAGCCTCAGTTTGGGCATCTTCGCCTCTAGGGAGAGTTCAGACTTAATTTGCTCTAGGACTCATTCGTTTCTCTTTTTAGCAGCTCAGGTTATCCATAGAACTCCTCTACTACATTTCAGCCCTACCTTTCGGATGAGCTTATTTTCTTCCTGTCAGCTTTCTTCACTGTCCAGTTTTGCCACCATACATAGAAATTGGAAAAATGATGGCACGGACAATCCTAACTTTCTTTTCCTTCCTTTTTTTCCTCTTCTTTTCTTCCTCTCTTTTTTTTTCCCTTTCCCCCTTTCTTTGGATTTATATTTTTAAAATACATGCACAGAGATACACACACATACACACATATGAGCACATGCTTTTCCAAGCTCTGCAGAGCGCCTGCCAGAGGTGACTTGCTGATTGTCCTCTCAAGCCCAGAGTTGGCTCTAACTCTGATTTTGTTTAAGCAAGCTTAACTCTCTGTCCGCCGACCAGAGACAGCAATGATTTCAGCCTCAAGAGTGGGAGCCGGCAGCCAGAAGTTGTGTGTGCAAGATCAAAATCTCTACCGCCTCTCAGTTTAATTCCAGTGATTTTCCTCTTACTAAAAACCTGCCGGCACAAAAGGAGCCATTAACAATATTTCCATCTCTGCCTCTGTCTCCCTTTTTGATTACATTTATCACAAGTAATGGAGGCAGCGAGTCACTCATACAGCACAAAATGGGCTCATTCAACCTGGCTTCCCCATACACAATGCAGGCAGCCTCCCTCTTGCTTCAGCGGATGCCTTGTTTCCATCTGCTAGGTGCCAAGCGCCACCCGCCTCCTTGACAATTGCTTTAGCACAATTACTGTATTGATTTGATGCAGCATTAGACCTGCGCTTGAAGATGGTTTATGTTTTTTAATTTGCAATTAAATAAAACGATGTCTCTTCTTTAAGATGGCTGACAGTTGTTTGGACTCCGACGGCTGCTTGATGAAGTGAACTTTTTATTTGACTTCATAAAACCCATTTTCTTCACTAACTCTGAAGTATTGCTGGTGCTTGTGTTCCTCCAAGAAGGTTCTAACCTTCTGGAAAGATAAAGCCTCGGCTCCAATCTATTCAAAAATGGTCCAAGTAAGGAAAGTCAGGTGGCAAAAGCACTATAAAGGAACAAGCGGAGAGGATGACATTGTGCTATTAGTAAGAGGGATGGTGATAATATCTTACAGTTCTATAACCCTGCTCATCCTGAAGGATTCCAAAGTGTTTCTGCCAAGCTAAGGAATCTGTTCATCAGCTGCATTCCACCTACATCTAGCTACTAACTCTGGGGCAAGAAGGTGGATGCTGTTTAATAGAACATGCAACTGTGCTTTCTTGGGTACATCTCAACATCATGACATTATGTGTGGACAAATAACCTTTCTGTAGTAGTGTAATGTTGCGGCAGAGGATAATTTAAGTGGAAAATTAAGTGTTTATCAGGAGAATACTGGAAAAATAAAACTCTTTTTGTCCTCGGAGGTATGCATTATTTCCTTGATATTCTGGCACAAATGAGATATTATATTCCAGATTTGCAGTTAATCGCTGCCATCCCACTTTCTTAGCTGTTTTTAAAGTGTCCTGATTTCTCTCTTCTCCTGCCACTCATTGCCTTTGTCCTTAGCTTGATCCCACTGCTGAAAACAGAGGCCATTTCTGCACTACTTCGTTATAGTGTTATTATTCCACTTTCAACACCCTGTGGAATTCTGGGGGTTGTAGTTTATTGAGGCCAAAAAGAGCTCTGTGGTTGAGAATTCTAAATGCCCTTCCCTAAACTGCAAACCCCAGGGTTCCATAGGATGGTGAAAGTGGAATAATAGCACTATAACAGTCTAGGATAGAAATGGCCAGAGTGCGTAGTACAAATGTAGTTAATTAGCCCATCTCAATTAACCCAGCAGGAGAGAGAGGAGAAGAAGAGTGATACCTTTCCCAGTAGGTGGATTTGTGTTGGTTTGGGGAGGTCTGTTTTACTTTGCACAATTTTTTTTCAGGCTTTCCTAAACTCAGTACATAAATTCCAGGACTCCTCTGATTAAAACAGTAATTTTGTGTTTTCCTTCTCATTAATAACTTTTGCCTCCTTGGTGTCTGGCAGCATCCTTTTGACCATACTCTGGTGTGTTTCAGCCACAGTATGACCCAGTATCCATCTGGGAAATGTTAGATGTTACAGGACTGCACCAAAATTCCTCAGTTTTGATTTATAGACCAAATTGGATAGGGCAGTAAAACAATTTGTGCATATATTCACTGCAATTATAGTCCTGTTGGTACCATTACTGCTGATCTGGTCTCTTTCTCCTTTGTGGATAAATCTAATGGAAGCATTATTGAATGAAGTCCATTCAACACCATGCAGCCAATAAGACTTGAGTAAACCAGGAGTGGAAATTATGTGGCCCTCCAGATCTTGCTGGATTGCAACTCTCAGCCTTTCTGACTATCATGACTATCCTAGCATAGGCTGTTGGGACTGGCAGTCCTACATTTGGAGGGACCCATGAGTTTCATTGCTGGGCTAACTTATAGTGCCTGAAGACAACTGGGGGTGATTTCAGTGATTTCAGAAAAGTAAACAAACAAGTGAAATGTCACAAAGTCACAAAGGCTGCCAAATAGTTTTAAAATGAGAATTATTTGTGGAAGGATCAAAAGTGTTCATGGATTAGATTTGTTTCACCATCCTATCTATTACTCCTACCATTACTCTGCACTGGATGCTAATCAAGGAGAAGTTTTACTTATTGGTTCCCAGCTGGCCTGGTTTTAAGGATCGATGTGGCAAATGGCAATTTCCACACTACACTGTTTATAGTACTATTATTCCACTTTCAACATCCAGTGGAATCCTGGGGTTTGCAGTTTAGGGAGGGGTCTTTAGAATTCTCAGCCAGAGAGCTCTTTGGCCTCAGGAAACTACAAACCCCGGAATTCCACGGGATGATGAAAGTAGAATAATAGCACTATAACAGTATAGTGTGGAAATGGCCAATGACATACCCTCCAGTTCATTCTTATTTGGCAACGACAGTCTTGATTAATTTTCTGCCATCTCACTACTTTAGTTGATTTTAAAATGTCCCAGTTTTTATTTCTTCCTCCACTTTCTCCCTTTGTCCTCCACTTACTTCAGTTGCTAAAAACTGAGTTTGTACTCAATTAATTTTGTACAGTTTGTACTCAATTAATTCAGCAGAGAGGTAGGGAAGGGTGGAGTCTTGCCCTTCCCAATAGACTCAGGCAAAAGCAAACTGCTGTAGCCTCTCCTAGATTTTGTATTCTTTCTCATCAATAACCTTTTTCCATCTTAACCATACTCAGAAGTTATTTGGCCACATGTTTTCCAGTTTTCATTGGTGAAATATGAGTGGGTATGAAACGACATGCTTAACCTATCTTCATTTGTGGTGCTCCTTCTTTGCTTGCTATGGAGTGCATGCACTGAGAAGATAAGGACATCTCTAGAAAGCAGATAAGATTTCAACCTGAACTCAGGATGCCATGTGTGCCTTCCAAACATTGAGTGGATTCCATGGTTCCTGTATACCATCCTCAGCTGGATTCTGGAGTCTTATCTATTGCCCCATGTGACTTCTGTGTTTTCCTAGATGGCAGACCAAGCCATTTGCCAGGAATTTGGCGTCTCTTATTTTGTCAGGTATGCTGCTCTAAACAAGGGGCAAGACGCATGTACTATAAAACGAAAGCCAAAATTAACTATAGGACTCCCAATGCCACATCCTTCATCTTGATGTAAGTCTCTATTGTCATATAAAAGCTTCAGGAGACAGCAAAGGTCACAAGTTACCAAAGTGCAATTTAGCTTCAAATTCTGTTTCTTCCCAGGTCAAGTTCTTTAGATTTTCATAATCCTCAGGGATTAGTGTCCGCCATTTTTCTGGAGTGACACTTCAGCTCCCAAATCTCTTCGTTTCATACTATTTAAACACTTCAAATGTGAAGAGGCTATTCCTTGGGGACATTTAACAAGAGGCTTAACAAACGCTTGAGAAAAGAAAATTATGTTTCACACCAGGGCTGTCCAAGAAGATGGGGTGGGAGGAGAAGTGTTTGTGCTTTTTTTTTTTCATTTGAAGATCATCTACCATAAGAAGGTTTGTGCAAGACAAATATCTACATTTCACTATTTGTTATCAGAAAAAAAAAGATCCTTACCACCTAGAATTCTGTACTGTACCAGTAAATTCCCTGTCGCAATATAATATAACATAGGCCATTTTCTCACGCAATTATTCCATTTTCAACCTCCTAAGGAATCCTGGGGGTTTCAGTTTAGGGAGGGGCTTGTCTTCAACTTGATTTCTTTTTCTTTCCTTGTTTTTGGTGCTACTCTGGATAAATCTGTCTTTGAAACGTATAGCCCATAAGGGCTTGCAGAGAGAGAGTTAGTGCCTGGGAGAGCTTTGCCCCAGACCAGTAGATCCAATGCACAGCTCTCATCACAACACACATTGTTAAATCTTCTGTCCATGGGCTCTCATGTTATCCTTCAGTACTGAAGCATCAGTCTTTTAGCAGTCACGAGGACATGAAAAATCCATTTTCACTGATCATGTGTTAAATTCCAAAACATGGGTAAAAAGCAAACTGTTGCTTTTTAAAAGGAATGAGTGACTTTACTCATTTCTTTGACCACTTGACACAAGAAGCCCCCACCTTTAACTGTACCTGGTTTTAACTGAATGCAAGCCACCTTGGGTCCTGCATAGGAAGAAAAGCAAGATATAAATAAATTAATGAAATAAATAAAAAATGAAACACAGTTTTCTTGCAAGGCCCATGGATAGCACCTCATTACAGCTTCTGTACAAGGTAACTCTATATGTTCATCTGTTTGTTGTCTGCACCAGTCACTGTACTCAACATGAGCTCTGCTGTAGTTTGCTTCATTCTCAGAACATTAGACCAACACAGTCCCCCCTGCCTTTTTTTGAGGGGGGTGGCTTCTTTTCTTTACCTGAATGTAAAATCTAAGCTTGAAAAAACTTTAAAGCATTTTGTGGTATAGTTTTGCCATCCAATACCTGCTGTATGCTCTGGAAGCAGTCTGGCTTTCTCGGGGATTTCAAAGTGGTTCTAATCCCAGGTGATTCAATTACCTGCTTAGTTTGTACCAAAGCCCCATGGGCTATGGAGCACATTATCAAACTCATCCAGCATTGCTGCCCCTTGATGGCAAGGTACCGGGCAGCCAACATCCATCTTCTTGGCTCAGATTAATAAACACTCCAGCACGCTATCTGCATCCTAGCCACTCTAACTGTTTACTCATTCATGACAGGACTTGGGCAGGTGGAATCAGCTTACTTTATCAGGCTGCTCCACAAGTGTATCTCCTTTTAGAAGGCACAAATGAAAAGAAATAGCCAAATCTTACCGCTTACACGGTTGCTGTGGGAAGCAGGCCTTTTGTCCACGTAGCATGTTTAAAGGATTCTGAAAAAGCAAAAAGAATTTCATATTTAGTACAAACTGGGGAGCGGGGGTCTTGTCTTACGGAGACTTGTCTTATGCTAATACCCCAGAGGACAGGGTCAAAATTCAAAATGACCTTGACAGGTTGGAAAGCTGGGCTAAAGCTAACAAAGTGAATTTCAATAGAGACAAATGTAAGGTCCTGTACCTAGGCAGAAAAAATGAAATGCACAAAGATAGGATGGGAGACACCTGGCTGGACAACAGTACATGTGAAAGGGATCTAGGAGTTTTAGTAGACCACAAGCTGAACATCAGTTGGCAGTGTGATGTGTCAGCCAAAAAAGCCAACGCAATTCTTGGTTGCATCAATAGTAGTATGGTGTCTAGATCGGGGAAAGTAATAGTACCACTCTATTCTGCTTTGATCTGACCTCATCTGGAAAACTGTGTCCAGTTCTGGGCACCTCAATTCAAGAAGGATATTGACAAGCTGGAAAGTGTCCAGAGGAGGATGACCAAAATGGTGAAGGGTCTGGAAGCCACGCCCTATGAGGAACGCCTTAGAGAGCTGGGGATGTTTAGCCTGCAGAAGAGAAGGTTAAGGGGGGACATGATAGCCATGTTTAAATATTTGAAAGGATGTCATATTGAACAGGCTTGTTTTCCGCTGCTCCAGAGACTAGGACAAGGAGCCATGGATTCAAACTGCAGGAAAAGAGATTCCGCCTGAACCTCAGGAAGAACTTCCTGATGGTCAGAGTTGTTCGGCAGTGGAATATGCTGCCTCAATGGAGTGTGGTGGAGTCTCCTTCTTTGGAGGTTTTTAGATAGAGGCTGGATGGCCATCTGTTAGAAATGCTTTAATGTGTGTTCCTGCATAGCAGGGAGTTAGACTAGATGGCCCCTGTGGTCTCTTGCAACATTATGATTCTATGATTCTATTTATGAAGGCATTCCTTATGACGGAGAGAGATCGTGTGTGTGTGTGTGTGTGAGAGAGAGAGAGAGAGAGATTGAGACCAAGAGAGAGCAGGGGGAGCGAGAGATGGCATTTTGTTTGTTTTATCTTGTACACACTGATTGGGAACATAAGAGCTTTGCTCTGATCAAAGATGTTTTGTTTCTTACAGGGCACAGCCAGATGTTCCTGAGCACTTCACAAACAGAGTCTGAACATTTGCTTTATTATTCCTAACACCTGATAATTCAGTTGTTTAGTACCTTGGTGTGACTAAGGCTGCCCGTATTTTGCAATTCCACATGAGTGTCAGAAAAATACATTAGATACAGACAATTGAAAGCCAGCACAGTGTAATGGTTTGAGAGTTGGACTAGGAATGGAATCCCTGCTCAGCCATGGACATCCACTGGATTTCTTTGGGCAAGCCATACTCTCTCGGCCTCAGAGGAAGGCAATGGGACACCCCTTCTGAAGATATCTTGCCAAGAAAACCCTATAAGATGGTCACCCTAATTTGAAGCTGGCTTAGAGACACATACACACCATCACACACACACACACACACACACACACACACACACGTGCAATGACAAAATCATTTAAAATAAAAGTGTAGTCAGTGTTAAAACACACAATAAAACACTGTATGAACCTCCAGTTGGTTTAAGAATTTTAGAAACCATACAGGCTTGCTGTCATTTTGTAGACCACATTGAGTGACTTCTATTAACATGAAACGAGATGTCATCAGTGTCAAGTAGAATATTTCAGAATCTGTTGTTATCCATTAAAAGCAATCAAAACACGGCCCAGTTTTTTCCTCCTTGCTTAATTTCTAGCTTCTTCTCTCTTTTTTTTTCCAAAGAAACAGCTGAAGTAATTTAATAGAACATCTTTTGGTGAGAACAATGCTACCTTTCTGTTTTCACACAATACAGAGTAGCAAGATTAGAAATACAATGCAAACAGTCTACCTAAAGTAAAAAAATGCTTTTATGTGGTACTAGAGTTCCGAGTCTGGGTCACAGATGTTATTGGGCTTTTACTCCCAGAAGTTCCAGCCAACATGGCCAATGGTGAGGGATTCTGGGAGCTGCAGTCTACCATCATTTGGAGATGCACAATATTGTGACCCGTTACATTACATCATTAGTTCTTGTTATGTTCTCTGGCTTTAATTGGTTTGGGCCGTTACCTGGGATGAAGTCCCATGAAAATACCTGAGATTAAACCCAAGGGAGTTTACTTCTGAATAGACATGTGAAAATTGTTTTATTAATCAGTAAATCGGTTTTGTTAATCAATAAAGTGGAGTGGGTTTTTTGTTTGTCTGTTTAGATGATGTATATCCTACCTATGTATGGTTGTAAAAGCTGGACAGGGAGGAAAAGTGACAGGAAGAGAATCAACACATCAGAAACGTGGTATTGGAGGAGAGTTCTACAGATACCCTGGACTGCCAAAAAGATAAATGAATGTGTCCAAGAACAAATCAAGCATGAACTCTCCCTAGAAGCCAAAATAATTAATCTGAGGCTATCGTACTTTGGACGCATCGTGACTTATTAGAAAAGATAATAATGCTTGACAATGTGGAAGGTAGTAGGAGCCAGCCATTTGGTTCCTGGCTGGATCTGGAGAGCAAAACTCTCCTCAGCAGTTGTGAAAACAGCCCTTGGGGAAGAGAACAGTAGCGTTTGCTGCTCCTCAAGTTCTGCCAGACAGGGGCTATGGAGTAGTGGTTTGGATACTGGGCTAGGACTCTGGGGGACCCGGGTTCAAATTCCTGCTCGGCCACAGAAACCCACTAGGTGACTTTGGACAAGTCATACTCTCTCAGCCTCAAAGGCAAACCACTTCTGAACAAACCTTGCCAAGAAAACCCCGTGATAGATTTATGTTAAGGTAATCATAGTTCAGAAATAACTTGAATGTATGCAACACACACACGCCTGATGATGATGCATCACACCTCTTAATTGACAGGATGGCCTTGATGTAATTTTGGAGATGCGGGGTGGAATGAAAAAGGAGCCTTCACCTCATTCAACGAGTGATAGCTATTGTTTGTCAAACATCCACACTACAGCCTTCCATATATTTACTCTGGCTTAAGGACTGCTGATTTCAGTGGGAACATGGTCAGGTAAGTGGTAACAGCACTGCAAGCAAAATTTCCTAAAATTCCCTGTAGAATCTTCAAAATGTAACTACAAGCACAACCTTTTAATCAGTCAATAAAACGTTGTAAAAGGAAAGCAATCAATCAGCTTTTTAAAAAACCTCTTAATTTCACTAACAGTCTTAATTTGTCCATGGTTGGTTAGATGTTTGTGAACTTTTAAAACATACCTATGATGATAGTACTATCCCAAGGACTAAGAGGAAAAAATACGGCTTTATTTGCAATAAAGAGATGCAAAATCAATCAACATTATTACCCCTTTTGGTGAAAGAAAGAACATTGGGTTCTGTTTAATCACATTTTAACGTTGTTTATTTCACAGTACGTAAAGGTATGTCAACAGGAACACACTGCTACTTGAGGGGAATATTTAATGTCACTTAAATGGGACCTCCAGGTTTCAGAATTTATCTGTTACTCCTCGGGATGCGATAAAGCTCAGGATGAGAGCTGCAAATGATTAAGAGAATGATTGGGGGCTCCTGTTTGCTTTTGGGGGACAGTTTACGAGCTTCCTTGATGCAACCTGCTAACCAACGAATGCTGGAATGTGCAAGAAACTTTGGAAAGCAATAGACTTGGAACAACTACTAGTGAAAGTTAAGGGGAAAAGGTGGAAAAACAGGATTATAAATGAATATTGGGAAGATAAAGACAATGGCCACAGGTGATTTATATAATTTTAAAGTTGGTACTGAAATCATCAAAACAGTTAAATATTTTCCATACCTAGGCTAGCCATTGATCAAAATGGAGGCTGTAGTCAAGAAATCAGAAGAAGGCCAAGGTTGTTTCCACACTATACCGTTATAGTGCTATTATTCCACTTTCAACATCCTGGAGAATCCTCGGGTTTGCAGTTTAGGGAGGGGCCTTTAGAGTTCTCAGTAAGAGAGCTCTTTTTGGCCTCAGTAAACTACAAACCCCAGAATTCCACAGGAGGTTGAGAGTGGAATAATAGCACTAGAACAGTGTAGTGCAAATGGTCTAAGACTTGGAAGGGCAACTAGGAATAAGATCTCCAAGTGTAAAAATATATCAGTAGATATCAAAGTCAGAATCATCTATGCCGTAGTATTTTCAGTTAATGTGTATGGGTGTGAAAGCAGGACAGTGAAGAAAGCTGACAGGAAGAAAATCAGTACTTTTGAAATGTGGTCCTGGTGAGTATTTATGGCAGCCAGCCCCTCAGGATTCCATAGGATGTTGAAAATGGAATAATCATGCTATAAGAGTGTAATGTGGAAATGGCCTAAGACAAGGAGCAATGGATTCAAACTGCAGGAAAGGAGATTCCACCTGAACCTCAAGAAGAACTTCCTGACAGTCAGAGCTGTCTGGCAGTGGAATATGCTGCCTCGGAGTGTGGTAGAGTCTCCTTCTTTGGAAGTTTTTAAGCAGGGGCTGGATGGCCATCTGTTGGGAGTGCTGCATGGCAGAGGTTTGACTGGATGGCCCCTGTGGTCTCTTCCAACTCTATGATTCTATGAACAACAACTCATGGCTGTTAGGCAGAGAAGTCCCCAAGAGTTTGCCCAGGTTGGATTTCAACACAGACCAGGTTCATGGAAGTGCTATGTCTTGACCATCAACTTGGATTTCTCCACTGCTGTTCACCTGTTGATTGAGGAAGGACACTTGTCTTGCTCAGGAATTCTGAATTCTGTGTGTGCGCGCACACGCACACACGCACACACTTCACTTCTGCCTTCTACGTGTAACCTGCTGAGCTGTGGGAAAATTCTAAGCATCCTATTACAAAGCATTGGCCATTGTCACCTCCTAGGAATAGAGGAATGCTCTGAGCACATATGACCACCAAGTATGTTGAGGGATCGACCCATTAGCAGAATAGGAGATTCTAGAAATGACTACAGGAGAAAACTTAAACTGTTCCCCCTTCAGCACTGGTGCCTGAGCTAGCAAGGAGTGTGGAGCAATTGCCTCAACTGAAACTTCAATAATCCAGGCTTGAGCAAGAGATGTTACCCCCAAATGTAGGTGCCACAAGGACCATTCTGCGATGTCAATACTTCCTGGCAAAAGTGGGGAATGAATTAGCTCAAAGTTCAGGAAGCTTGTGAGAGGGGGACAACTTAGCAAGACTTTTCCTACCTATGTCTACTGACTCACACAGGAAAAACAACAGCCAAAGAGTAAAATGTAAGCGAAAATGTGATTTTATTGAAATAAATTCACTCACACATGCAACAGTTCAAGCATGCACCAATCCCACAAGGACCAGCCAAAGAGAAGGGAGGAAAGTGGGATAGAGCCTGTGAGGGATTTGGGCAATAATTACTGTGTCTGGAGAGAAGCAGAGAAAAGCAGCAACATGACTTAGGTAAAGAACTTAAGGACAGTTCTCAGGCAGGAGATGGACGGACAGAGTGGCATTCAGATCTGTGAGAGACTGCACTGGGCAGCCTAGAATCAGGAGTATTTGTACCTGAAAAATAGCCTGTGGCCATGGAAAATATGTGCTGTTCCAAGTGCGGAACATTGGGAATTGTGGTGCATGCAATGGACTATCAACCCACTAATGTTCGTAGTGTTTGGGTGAAGGCGCGATGGGCGTTGTAATAGCTGTCCATTGTGGGTTCTACAAGAAAAGAGAAAAAAGTCCAAGTGCACAGGGGACGAGTATAAGTCAATCAGTGTCCTGGTGGGCTTCTAGCTATTGTGTTCTCTGGGAAAACTCCAGCTTCTACTTAAGCTTTTTATCCACAGGAACAGCATTTGTTTGCCTGACAAATGATCTAGTTTTACCTGGAGGGTGTCTTAGGCTGACCTGCCTTTCTTTCTCACATTCACAGTCAGAATTTCCGCTCTGCTGGTTTGACCTCCTGGTCACCTTCAGGTTTGATTTTGATATTAGTGCCAATTAATGTGCTTGCCAATTAAACCTGATGCCAATTAGATATGGCGCCTATCCAAACCATACCATTACTGATAGCTAGACGCAGGTCCTAACAAAGAAAAATGGAATCCTACTGTTGTATCCAATCTTGCTCAGGAGGAATCAGCTAGCAGTTCCAAAGGCCCACTAAAATGCTTTAAGACTCTTTCCTTACACAGGAAGGGGAAGTGGGGAGGGGAAAGCAAGAAACCCAAGCAAAACACTGGTGATACATCTCCACCCAACACAGTGAACCCAACAACTTTGGGGTACCAGAGATGTGATCTGGCTCACAGAGAGTTGACAGTGGGAGGAATCTATTTCCCTGCACCGTTCTACTTCCTATTTTTTCTAGTGTGGAAATCAAATGGCAATGAAACCACCACCTTCATTTCTGAGTGTCAAACTGCTGCTAAATGCAAACATAACCCATTGTTGTTGTTTTCTAGAAGCAGAACTAGCCAGGGTGTATATATGTATCCTCATGTGTTGACAGACTCCCTGCCTGTTTGTGTTTATGAAGGTTCTTCTACTCCTTCATTTCTTCACTGTGATAATCCACTTTTCAGAAAGACAAGTCAGAAAAACACACTGGAGAACATCTGATACACATCTCATTCATACCCAGCCTTTCCTGAACACCCACTTCCCGCTGGTTCCAATTATGTAGGTTATGTTCCTGCCGGTTTTGCTGTGATGGCAGCTTTAATAATTGATATTAACATGCTTAATGTGCTTACTTGCTACTCCACATGTCTACTCTATCCTGGCTTAAGAACACGTTCAGGTAATAATGACAATTTGAATGGCTTGTCAGTGGAGTAATGAAGTCGTGTCTGGCAGCTGATTTTTAGTTCAATTCCAGAGGGACAGCTAAGGTTGGTTTTACATCTTTGGAAATGGCTGGAGTTTGATGGGGGAAAGTCAAAAACTAGGATCACCAGTATAGGTCTCTTTGCACATTGATTTAGTGTACATGCAGGAATTTTGGTTTCAAGAGTATCTGTAAGAACGTAGGCGTAAATCCAGTCACTGGTCCAAGTTAGAGGACATCCACCAAATCAATGAGAAATTGGTAAGCCAGCTATTATGTTCTATTGTTCTAACTGGTCTCCTCTAATTAGGGCCAGCAATTGGATCTGTACTGGCATGGGATTTGGGCTAGCCCTTCCATTACTGTTGGACTGCAACTCCCAGCAGCCCCAGCCAGCATAGCAAATGATGAATAATGCAGGCAGTAGCTATCTACCAAGATCCGAAAGGCCACACAGATCCCACCCCTGATTTAAACCACAGAAAAACACATATATGTGGAGTTTTAAAAAATACATACAACCGTATACTTGACCTATAATCCTGCACTGGCAACCCTACTGGGGCAGTTGCAGATTCGTTTCACCTGAGCAGTTCAGAATCACAAAGGGATAAGATGTTGCATAATCAGCACTGTTTAAATACATGCACAGGGACACCATTTTTATACAGCTGGCAATAAAATTCCTATTAACTTTTCACTCCACTTTTCCCTTCTTCTGAGATGGACCAAGTCTTGGTAAAGAATTTCTCTTCAACAGACTACCAGGGTGAGAGAATGGATTCCTTTGTCTTCAGGGGTGGAAAAAAAATCCCGTTGTTTCTTTTGAACTACTTCCTTCAACACTCTGTTTTTTTTAAAAAAGGAAAGATCTTTCATCTATCTTTAAGTGGCTCCATTTTAAGCGTGAGTCAGTCAGCTTTTCAAGTTAATGCAACTCAATCAAAAACTGACTTGGCTGCAGTGACTGCGCAGACAACTAAGATTTCAACCGAGATTTGGAGGGAAGGGGGAGAAGCGGGAGGAGAAAACCTCTGAAATAAAAACTTCATCTGCTCTTCAGCCCTTTCCAGCTGAAACAGAAAATGTTTGGAAGCCATTTTGAAATTTAACAGTGGGGGAACGGCACGAAGATGAATTTATCAGCCTGAATGGGCTCATCATTAAATTAAAAGTGGACAGGATACAAATGCTGAGAGATCTAACAGTACCATCACGTACTTTCCAACATTTCACAGTTGAAAACCAAGACGGTTGTGGCTGAGCAACTTCAGAGCTTGTTCAAGATGGCAAAAGTCATTAATAAGGAAGGAGAGGCTGCAGCAGTTTGCTTTTGCCTGATCCTACTTGGAAGGGCAAGATTCCACTCCCTAGTCTCTTCTCCCTCCCAGCGGCAAAGCTTGGACTGTGTGGAGGGGGGCCAGGAGTGGGCGGGGCTATGGCACGAGGGGCGTGGCCACTGTGTGCGGGGGCGTGGCTGCGGTGCATGAGGGTATGGCCAGGGCACGCGGGGGCATGGCTACAGGCCGGGATGCCCCAAAAACATTGCCGCCCAGGGCAAATTGCACCCCCCCGCCGCCACGTCCTTACACGACTGCTCCCTCCTACTAAGTTGAGCGTGAACTGCTTTTGCACTTTGAGCTCAGTTTGCAGCACTGGGAGTAAGCTGAGGACGAAGGGAAAATGGGAAGAGGTGAGGAAACCAGGACTTTTTAAAAGCAGCTGCTTTTACTGCAGATTAACAGACGACCAAAGGAGGATACTCAATGGCTTATGAACTATAAACGAGCTGGTGGAAGCAATAGAGAAAACAGGGAAATCTCCACTACCCTTTATCATTAAAAGTGGAGTAAGAATTAATGAGAAACCAGCAATGATGAATGAAATTTTAAAGAATAGAAGACCAATGACCTTGGGAAATTCCACTGTGACCGTAATACCGAAAGACGACAAAAATCAGAAGGACTCGAAAAATTATAGGCCTATATCACTATTGAATGTTAGCTATAAAACTTTGATTCTCTACATATTTTTAATCTTTTTTTAATTCTTCTGAATCATTTTGTAATTTAAAGTTTTGAATAATAATTTTCAAAAACTTTTTAAAATTTTACTCTGTTCTGTGGTACTAATTTCCTTTCCACCATCTGATTCCTTTTCTTTAGCCTGTATGCTATCCATTTCACCGATTTGCGTGTTCAAAACTTCTTTGTTTTGTTAGTTTATTTATTTTTTTCCTATGTCTTCAGTGGTGACGAGGGATAATTGCTTCTACAATATTTTTATTTGATTGTTTATTCTTTTTTCCAGAATTTTTCTTCCCTCTTCTTCTTCTTCTTTAATTTCTTCCAACGTTTTTGAGATTTCCCCTTCTGTTTCTTATTTGCTCATATCGTTGCTGCATAAAGAACCACCCCCCATAGCCGTTCTGCTTGTGTCCCAAATTATATTTATACGGAATTCTCCATTTCTATTTTTTTTTAAAAAAAAAAAAATAATAATTCAAGGGGTTTTTTAGGTTTCTTCAAGATCTCCTCATCTTTAAGAAGATTTTAGTTTAGGGACTATGTATAGTTCTTTTGGAGTGCTTTAAAGTAATTGTAATTGGCTTATGCTCTGAAATGATCTTCATTACAATTTGGGTCTTTTCCATTTTTGTCATTAAATGTTTTGAAATCAAAAACATATCTATCCTTGAGGTAGTCTTACAGCAATCTGAATAAATGATGAAGTCTCTCTCTTTCTTATATATTTGTCTCCATGGGTCTGTCAATGTAAGGCTTTCCATCATTTCATAAAAATTCATTGGTGATTTCCCTTGATTTTTTTTCTTCATTGACTGATCTGTGTGTTCATCCAAATTTGTATTTAAGACCCCATTCCAATCACCCATCATTATTATGTTTTCCTAGTCATAATTCATTATTCTCTTATATGATTTTTCTTTGTTTTCACAAGGCACATAAACTTCTATCAATAAGGGTTTCATTCCTTGAATTTGGGATTAGATTCCAATTATACAGCCTTCTTCATTATTAAGAATTTCCTTACTCATTATTTTACTGGAGACATAGATAACAACCTCTCTTTTCTTGTCTGCTTCTGAAATAATACATTCCCCTAATTTAGGGTTCCTGAATATTTTGGGTCTTTTTGTCTTATGTGCATCTCCTACAAACAAATTTTATCTGCTTTTGTCTTTTCTAGGTAGTGGACAACTTGTCTATTCTTGTATATTGAGTTCAGTCCTCTTACATTCCGTTAAATTATTTTCATGATCCCATATTCTTAATTCCCTCTAGATTTTTATCCTCCATTTCCTCTTGCATTACTTCTTCATCTTCGTCTGATTTGCTTAGCTCTGATGTTATTTCCTCTTCCTCTTCCTCTTCTTGAGTTTGTATATCTTCTTCCTCGGTTCAGTCCTGTCTCTCAATTTCAGTCTCATCTGGCACTGTCCTTCCATCTTCTTCATTAATGTTTCTTCTCATTTCTTTTACATTTTTATTCCAAAATTCTCTGGCCTTTCTGCTTTGCAGTTGGAGAGTTGACTAAAAACATCTTATCAGTCTCTAATTCAGTTTTTTCCACCTTCTGTGTCTTGAAGTTAGCCAAGATTAATGTAACTATCTTGTACAAATCTCTTCCTTGTTGTTCTGATAGTCTGCTTAATTTTAAACATTTGTTCCTCTCTTTGGTCTCTACTCTTAAATTTACTTCTGTTTGTCTTTTATCAAAAGCCTTTTCTGCATCAAGAAAAATCAATGCAGCTTTCTTGCCAGGATTTTTGTCATAATACTCAATTACATCCTAGATTTTTTTATCTCTTCAAAAATTCTATTTGGATCCATAGCTTTAGTATTTGATTCTAGTGGGTAAGTCCTTCCCCAGTCTTGTACCTTCTTCACTTCCTCTTACGTTCAAACACATACAATTTACTTTTCTCCCTCTTTGGCAGCTTCCCTCTAATTTAAAGTCTCCATTTTTCACACAGCCTTATTCCCAGATTCTTCAATCCTTCTATTTAAACTCCACTTCCTTTCCTCTTTTCCACACTTTGCAGTAAATATGTATCTTTTATTCGGGCAGTTTTATATTAACAGTGGATCATCAATCCTGAGATATTTTATCAAGCATAAATCCATATTACCCGATTTATTTTAAATTTTGAGGTTTGTTATAGCACTTCTGCAAACCCTTCTGTCTGCTTACGATGTCTGGCAGTGATTCTGCTCATGCTCCCCAGCGACACTCGCAAAATTAGACTTCTTCTTTTCTTCTTCTCCATATCATTGCTGGGCACTGTCCCAAAATCTCTTTCAGCTCTTCTAAACACTCTTTACTGGGGGTGAGGTATTTCCTACCAGATGAAGGGGGTTTTTTTGAGGCTGTCAACTGGACAAGGAGCCTGTTTGAGATGGAACTCCTTCTCAACCAGCTACCTTTGCCACCATAGCCACTTGGAACTCTATTTTAAAGTGATGATTGCAATTGCATTTAAATTTTATTGTTAGGGTCTTTCTAATTTTCTTCTGAACTGACTTAGACCCCACTTGGAAGAAAGGCAGCATAGAAATTAAATTAAAAAATAAAATAAATATTGACTAGGCACACTTTTCCCTCTGGGACATGAAGAAGATTGTTGTGGCTGCCTGGAAGTTTCCTTAGCATCAAGCAACGTGCGTGGGTTGCAAAGATTTAAAGCAAAAAAAAAAAGGAAAAGGAAAAGGAAAGAAGGAAAAACAGTGTGAGGACTGCCAGTGACAAAGTGCTGTTGTTTGCTGGCTGTCCGGACTGCATGATTCCTGGGTCTATGCCCAGTTGTCCAGTCTTAGTGTGGTCACTACTCCTTCCTAATACTTTGTGGGGGGACTGAATAAATGGACTTCCTTTAACACATTACAACTGCAATCTCATGGACACCTGTCTGGCCATTATCCCCATTGCAAATAGCTGCATTTATTGCTAAGGAAAAAAAATACAAGGGTTGGAGTTCTCTTAGGAACACACAAGCATGTAAGTCTCACTACACATGCAGGGCCAATAAGTCATCATTGTACAAAGGACCTGGCGGAAGACGTGGCCAGACAGAATGTTCGTCTGTGCCTTGTCTTTGCAAGTTGTGCATTGTGCACCCTATACAGATATACCTCAGTTAATGAAGTAGATGTGTTCTGGGCATTACTTCTTTAACAGAAAATTTGGTAAAATTTGGAATTAGGATAGCTTCCTACACCACAAAAAGACAGTTTCAACAAATGAACAATACATACATGTGAAATGAAACCACCAGGTCAAGCCTTGCATAAGTAAGCAAAAATATTTTGAACCTTTTAGAGACCGTTTGAAAGCTTTTGGCAAAATGCTTTTTTTAAAAAAAAAAAATTGCTTTCACCACCCTCCACTTTTCTTGTGATTTCCACTTTCACCTGTAGATCTATGCTTTTTTAAAATACTCAGGGTAAGGCAGGCTAATCTGCTTTCCCCCTTTTCTCTCTGTATTGCAGTTCACGTATCCACAGTAAGAGATTCTGGAGGCAGCTGCTGTTTACCTTTTCTGTTTTAGGCAGGCACACACAGTTACAGCAGGATCCATCGGAGTGGAATCCCATTCTTTCCCAGCTCACACTTTACTGTATTGTTTACTGCAGACATGCTGCACCCAAAGTCTGTTTCTTTAACCCATTGTCATAATTTCCCCAGTCTTGATTCTGCAAAAAAATAAATAAATGTCCAGCTACATGAGGAGCAAGAAGAGACAGGAATGTTAAAAGACTTTGTAAAAAGCAGCTTTTTTTGTCAGAAGCTTTGTTAACTGAGGTATACCTGTACCCATATTGTGACTGCACATTGTAGTTGCGCATCCTATATTTTGCATTGCAGTTGTGCAACGTGTACTGTTGCATTGCACAGTGGCACCCAGTCATTAATATGTTGCACAGTGTTGTTCTTCTGCAAAGGGGTTGCATAGTGTTGCCATGGCATACGTCCGCATGCAGGTATTTATGTTACGCTAATGGGATGCTGGATTGAGGCCACAGTATTATGCTAAAACCCAGGACTAGCATGCGGCAAGACTAAATGGAGGAGGGGGTCAGACCCAAATTCTACATACATCTGCAAGTTTTATGAAGCCCCCAAATTTTTTCCTGGATAAGATGATCCAAAAAAAAAAAGGTTTGCAGTCTTGAGAAGGAAATGCCTGCCTCTTATTGAAACATGAAGTCCAAATTCTTAAGGAAACTCAACCTTAGAAGCTTTCTGGTTTGTACTTAGTAAAACATGTCATGAAGTCAAGCTTGAGCCCAGCTGTGATTGAAAGCGAGGAGCTGTCAAGGCAGCTTGTGTTTTAAGCACTACTGCCATCTTGTGACAGATTGGAAGTAAATGAAAGCAAAATTACCGAACTGCACTAAAAAGCAGGAAGGAGCATCAGGATGTGCAGTTCAACCTTCTGAGCAGGAGTCTGTTGGAATATTACAGAAGGGACACACACTTAATGAGAAATGGGGCAAATAAAATGTTCTATGACTTGCCCGGCTTTACTGCAGCCCTTCTTCAATATGGGCTGGGATCCTGTTAGCAAGGCACAATGGCATTAAGTCCAGCTTACACCGTCCTAACTCACTTTTTTGGTTGTTGTGGTGGTTGGAGTTCTGTACCAGCTGTACAACAACCAAAATCTCTCGCCCACCAAGAAAAACAACAACAACCCTTTGCTGTAGCACCAATGCTATTATCCCCAACATGGCAACTTCCTGGCCTATAGAGACCAGGGAATGGCAGACAAGTATCCAGCTATTTTCTCTATCACTTGCAGCAGCTGCTGTCCAGTAAGTCAAGACTGGAGAAAGATTAGGTAAATCAGCTTAGCTACACAACTAAGATAGTTAAATAACTAAGTAGCTGAATCTCAGCCCAGAGAAATAGTTGTGGGAAAGGCTTCATGTTGGCAGAAAATTGGAGGAGAGGGTACACTTTTCATTCAATACTTAACTAGGTTGGAGGACAGCATAGCTGAAAGCTCTAAAGAAACTTAACAAATTAATACTTCTTGGTTTGCTTTCACAGATTTCTTATAGAGCACGACCCACCAAAGAGCCATGAGCAATTTCAGCACAACAAGCAATATAGTGTTGTTTCATAGAATTTGTGTGCATTTTTAACTCTCCAAAGTGTTAACACCCTTCATCTTCCAATTGCCACTGCTCCATCTTCAGAGGGAAAAGAAGAGCAGCCAGGTATATTTCCATCTTGCTGAGGCTTAGCAGCTATTGAACTTCATTTTTCCCCTCCTGCCTCCCCATCTCTTTTGCCTTGTGTGCCATGTCTTATTTTTATTGTAGCCATGAGGGGGAAGGACAGTTGTATTCACTATTTGTAAGCTGCTCTGGGACTGTTTTTGGCTTAGAGGGCCAAGTATAAATGCTTCCAATAAATAATACATAAATAAGGATAGCATTGCTTCCTTTCACTTATAAAGTCTGCACATTCTCCACTTATGGATTTGTTGTGTGCCTTTGAACCACACAATTCAGTTTTGCCCCTTACACTGGCAGGCATCAACCCTGTTGACCAGCTGAGGGATGATTCTAATAGGACATGCTGGTCTATTCCAACGAGATTGCACATGCCCCATAGAGACACACTATTTTCTTCCATGAGGTTCCAGTATATGTTTGCCCATCAAATGTGGGACAATGTTGCTTTACAAGATGGAACTGAAGGATTGGTGAAGGGCCAAGATGTGCATCTTACCATGTGCCACTTCTACCCTGTAAATACCAGTGTCTTATTTAGATGATTTGGCTCAATAATTGGACAGAGGACAGCGTGCGATCCCTAAGGTTGGCTTTGCAATGATCTCCACAAAAGACTAGGCAGTTACAATGTCATAAACTAGATTTACAAAATCCTGTTTTGTATTCTCATTCACAATCATGGCACCACTGCCATGATTGCAAATGCCCCTAAAACCCACCTTAAAAGCCACAGAGCTGTACCAAGTGAAGGAGTTCTTTGTCACTGTTGAGTAGGATGCTAAAGGATAATGCATCCAGTCTTCTCCCATCAGCTAGGCACAATATGATAATCCCTCAGTGCCTGCTTGCAAACAGTATAGAACTCCTTTGCTCACTACAGCTGCCTGGCTTTTAAGGTGGGCTTTAGAGGGTCAACACTAGAGATGGAGCACAACTATGACATTACAGCCATGTGCCCCATGCAGGATCCTGGCCAGTATGTATAGCGAATAAGGAATGGTGAGATTTGGGTTCAAATCCTAAGTCAGCCCCAATCTTTACTAGGTTAAACCACTCTCATTATTTCTCCCAGCCTACTTGACAGCACATGGTTGTTGTGAAGAAGAAAGGAGAGGGAAATCATTAAATGCTCTCTTGATCTTCTTGAAGGAAGGGGTGGGATTAATATGTAATATATAAATCTAAACTTCTACCCCAGACCTATCTGGCAAAAGTATAGGGGCTCAGTTATCATGGAGATCATTTATGACTGTAAGGACACAAAGTGCCTCATTCTGCCTTATGGGAAACCTTACCCCACACATTGCTGTGGTTCAGGAGTAGGGCTAAAGGATGCCATCCTGCTGTCTATTTATCCCATATAGCACTGGTTCTAAAAAAAAATTACCATCTGTGTCTGATAATAAAAACAATCAAAATGAACCTGTGGAGAGGAGCATTGCAGGAGTTGAGATTAGGCTTGACTTCACATTTTCACTCAAATATAAAACTTAAAGTGTGATGAGTGTTCTTTCTCAGTGTAACTATCTCACAGTGTTCTTGCAAAGATGAAAGGTGGAAAAACCATATACACCACTCTAAGTTCTATGGAGTGATGGGCTAAAAAAGCATTTAAATTGAAAAGTAAACATTGACACCTTAAGTCACTGTGAAACCTGAGGAAGAAAATCCAGTCCCCCAGTTGGACAAAATATTAATCATAAATGTAAGCTTTAAGAGTGCCAAAAACATCTGCTACCCATTGTAAATATCTGGGCCAGGCAAGGAAGCTAAAAGAGTAAACCTTCTGCATTTGTATCCCCCTTTTCCTTCTTTTCTCACCAGGAAAAAAAAATAGCCTGAAAAATCTTCAGACTGTCCTGAAGGAAGGAACAGTTCCGCTGCATGCCTGGAATATGAGCAGATGAGGTGAGTTATCTTAGTGCTCTGACCGCTGGGAGAAAAGAAGCATGTTAGCCTCCCTGTAGCCTGCACTGAACAAATATGGAGCTATTTGGAGAGGGGAAATAAATGGGGGAGGGAGAAGGAGGGCTAGCTGCACAGAAAGTATTGCCAGATTTGTTATCACTTCGGAGGAGGTGGCCGCTGAATGGGACGCCCCTTGGGATGGAGTAATACTTGCCCCTCAAAAAAATAATATTCTGGTAATGTTCCATGACTGCTGCCTACCAGCTCCACATGAGCCGGAATTAATAAACTGCCTTTCATTTGTGACACTTCGCCATGAATTTTGCATTAGGCTTAATTCAGTAAAGTTCACAACTGACACAGTCCCTTTTATGACATTCTTTTCAATTGTCCTCTTTTTTTTTTAAGGGATTTTTTTTAAAAAAAAATCCTTTGTACATTTAGGATGTCATAAAGATGTTTGAGCTGTCTTTGGCAGGGAGCTGTCTTTAATCTCGAGAAAGAGCTTTTATATAACCCACTCATGCCTACAGCATTGTTGAATGAAGTCTGCAAAAAGAAACGCAGCCCTTCCCACCCCACCCACTCCCCAGTCCATTTGCACTATTAACAAGGCAGATCAGGTTTTGAACGTCAACAAGAAGCAACCCAGACACTCATCTCAATGCCAGCCTTGTCACAGCAGAAGATATTTCAATGGAAGGAAGATTAATGAAGGGGATGGATGCAATGTGATAACATCAGTGGACACCCTCTGGAATTATTAATACAGGGAGCATGGATCACCTCGGCCAATTAGGAATAGCGGTGTTTATCAAACTCTGAATCTACTCTCTCTTCCCTGATGAGCAGGTGGCATGTAAAGAGATTACAGGGACGGGGGCAGTGATCGAGAGAGAAGGGAGGGAGGGAGGGAGGGAGGGAGAAAGAGAGATTTTCATGCTCATGTAAGAGAGCTGACAGGCAAAGAGCAGAGTGACAAAGAATGATGAGGAGAGGCAGCTAAGCCTCTGTGTATTCAACAAGTCTACATGTCTGGCATGAAAACAAGAGATTCTCCAACCTGTTCTGGCATCCAGCACCGTAAGAATCTCTGGTTTCGCCTTCTTTCTAAAAGGAGGGACCTTTCTAGTCCTTAGTATTCCTTACCCGATGCAGAGACTCTATCTCAATATCTTTCCACACCTGCCACTTCCAAAATAAATTTGGAATGTGTGGTTCCTTCTATTATACACTGAATGATGAAATATTAAGCTGATAGTCACTGATGGCCATTTGGAATTCGACTAAAAAGCGATCCAACGGGTCTGTGGGTGAGAAAATAGCCTTCTTTCATCAGCAAACATGCACAACTTATTTTGTTTATTAAAATATTTATATCCTACCCTATATCATGAAATCACAGGGCAGTGTACAAGTAAAATCTATTTATTTGGGTCAAAATAACTTAAAATGGTAAAATTTAAGTCAATTGAAAACATATTAAATAATTCATCAAGCTAAAAATAGGCTTAAAAGGGTGGAAAAATTTCAAACCATGTAGACAAACATTTTGGAGTAAATCTGCTAAGGCCCAAAGGCTAAAGCAAACATAAATTTTTAGTTGGTGCTGAAGCAAAGTCAGCATTGGTGCCATTTGGGCCTCTAAGGGGATGGAATTCCACAAATGAGTTGCCACAGCCAGGAACACCTTCTCCCATGTTCTCACACACTGGCCCTTTTCGCACGGCATTTGCCATGTGAAAGGGCCCCTCGAGCGTCGCGCGATTGTGAGGAGTGATCCGCACGACACACTCACAATCACGTGACGCTCCAGGGCCTGGCAGGTACCACTCGTGCACTTTTTCATTTTTGGCTTTCAGCCAAAAATGGTGCACAATCGTGCATTGCTCCAGGGCCCCATGCGCACTTGCAGTGCGTACAGAGCCTCCAGAGCCATGGCGGTCACGCTTCCTGTCCCAGCGCAGCCTGGGAAACTCCTAGGCTGCACCATGGAAGGAAGAGGCAGGGCTCTCGCGCTACCTGCTCGGGAGCAGGCAGCTCATGCAGAGCTGAAGCAGCGGGAACGCAAGAGCCTCTCGCTGGAGGCTGCTCACGCGATCCCCGCACCCCAGCTCAAGAAAAGGTAAAGTGCAGAAAGGGCCACTGTGTTGCTCACACTAATGGGACACAGGCCATTTCCTCACCACATTGCCATCCCCCCACAGCAATGGGTTGTTCTTGGTCCAGGAGTTGTGCTACCGCATGATGTTGTTGCTATCCAGCTGCTATCCTATTCCCAAGCGTTGCAAATCAGCCTCATAGCATTTCCAGAAAAAGACTGTTGAAAGTCTCCTTTCATGCTACAATCCCATCAGCTGTATCAGTGAGGTTCTGTAATAGCGCTTGATAGTGCTTCCTGTCGTCACCAATCCAGCAGTGGGCAGGGTGTGGGTGTGGCCAGGTTGTCCCTCCTTCAGCTACTTCCATGGTGTGGTAACTTCAAAATCTATCACCTCTCCATGTTCATTTTAAAATTCTTCTTTGGGTTATTTTTTTTATTTTTTAATACATTTTTTAGCATTATAGCATGAAAATACAATAGTGTACGCCATGCAACTACAACATTGCTGCGTTTACAAAGGCTTGCAAAGAACAACAACAACAACAAAAAAAGACCAATCATGAGCTGTGGGTTGGGGAAAAAGTGGAGGAAAGGACTGGTCAATGATGCTGTAGTGTGGAGGGAACACCAGTGACATCAGCTTAAGTCAAAAGGGTGTGGTAGAGAGCATTCCTAACCTGGCACCATGATGGAAATGGCAATGCTGGGATTGTATCAGAATAATGCACTATTGAGGTATGGTGCAGAAAGGGCCACAGTGGAGTAGGGACAGGTGGGCAATGGTGGCAATTCACCCTGGGCGGCAATGGTTTCGGGGCGTCCCAGCCTGTAGCCATGCCCCACGCACCCTGGCCACGCACCCTAGCCATGCCCCTGCACACCCTGGTCATGCCCCTATGCGCAGTGGCCATGCCCCCTGCACTGTAGCCCCACCACACACACACACTCCAAGCCCCACCACTGGAGGGCCATAGTGGAGCCCTCCTGCAGCAGCATTCAATCCTCAATCAGGTGTATATAGGAAGAGGTGCTCTCTCAGTTATCAAATTCCCAAGCCATTTAGGGCTTTAATTGTCATCATCAGCACTTTGAATTCAAAATGGAAGCATATCAGCAACCAGTGTGACTTCTTTAAGACCAATGTTACATGTTGTCTGTATACTAAATTCTACTCAGCAATCTAGCAGCTGTGATCCAAGTCACTTTCAAAAACAGCTCCATGTAAAGTGCATTACACTAGTCTAATTGGAAAGTTACCAGCACATGAAGTATTATGGGTATACTATCCCAATCTAGGAAAGGCAGGTTGGCAGTTCAGTCAATGCTGACCCCAAGCGCTCTGAACCATAAAGTCTGTTAGAGCCTCCAGTGACAAAAACAGACCCAGAAGTGCTCCCAAGCAACACTCCTGCGCCATGAAAGGGAGTGTGGTCATGTCCAAAACAGGCTGTCTACCCATTTCTTAGACTAAAGAATCACCAGTCCACAGAGACACCCTCTATTAGGATTCAGTTTCAGTTTACTGGCCATCATCCAGGCCATTACAGCATCCGGGCATTGCTCCAGCACCTTCACAGTCCCAGCTGAGTCCAATGGCAAGGAGAAGTAGAGATGAGTGTCAACAGCATACTGATGGCAGCCAACCCCAAACTTCTAATGACCTTGCCCATAAGCTTTGTGTAAGTAGTAAATAGTATGGAATATTAGATGCCACAAAGCACTGCAGCAGCCCACAGCTTAATAGCAAAGGGATTAAATAAGAAATCACCAGCGTTACTCTGGAACCTGCACCGCAGATAGGCGCAGAACCATCATAACATAACCACCCTCCTAGACCATTTCCACACTAGACTGTTATAGTGCCATTATTCCACTTTCAACATCCTATGGAATCCTGGTGTTTGAAGCTCCTCCCTAAACTGCAAACCCCAGGATTCCACAGGATGTTGAAAGCGGAATAATAGCACTATAACAGTCTGGTGTGGAAATGGCCCTCGTCCCATCTTGGGGAACCTGCCCAGTGTTTTTTTTTAAAAAAAGATCAATGGTATCAAAAGTTGCCAAGAGATCCAGGAAGATCAACAGCATAGCACTTCTGCTGTCTTTCTTGGTTCAGGTCATCAGTCAGAGCAACAGAGCAGGTAATGTCAGTGTGGTATCCTGGCCTGAAACTAGACTGAAGTGGCTCGTTGTTGTTTTTTAAAGATATCTTTATTAATAATTTCCAGAAACACTAAAACTCTACAAGTACATAAAAGAAAAAGGAAAATGAAAGAGGAAAAGCAACATACAGAAAAAACAAGACACATGAATTAGACATTAAAAAGTAGAGAAAAAGAACCAGAAAAGAAAATGAAAATGAATTGACTGCCCTCCTCCCTTTAAATTGATTATAGCAGTGTAATTGATTTAAACCTCTCAAAGATAATATCCAACATTTCCCTTCTTGCCCCCTACTGCAATTCATGCTTTCCAAAAAAGGGAGGGGAATGAACTTTCTTCTGCCAAAGGTTAACACATCTAGCACCATATTTCAATATTACTATTAATATCATTACATATTACATTTATATGGTATTAACTGATAAATGACATTAATACTAAGTGCTATTTGCTGACTTGATTACAGAATATTTTAATTAGTTAAAACTGAAGAACTATTCCATCTTATGTGCCATCTCTAAATCCAGATATTTCTATACTATTTTATACTGTAGAATCCTTTACTGCACTTATTAAACCAATCCAGTTTTCATATTCTTGTATCTGTAACCATTTCATGGCCTAATTTCAGCCAAAACTATATCATTTGGATCTTAACTCCCCTCTTTCTTTGTAACCATCCTATCTATGGATTTCACCCTCTCTAGCTTCTCAGATTCCCATCCTTGCCCTTTACCACTATTCTGAGTTCCTTCACACTTTGTATTTTACAATAATTGTCCTGAAAAAGTATCTTTTTTATCATCTTCCTCTCACCTCCTTCAGTCATACAGGCTAAATTTTGTTTCATTCAACCATATAAATAAGTTGATTACAAATCAGATTTAGATTAGCCTCCCTTTCTCCCCGCTTGGGCTATAATCTCCCTTTCACAAATCAAAGCTTCTTGGTCATACCTCTTGCCCAACTCAGTAGCTTCCTCCATTCTTCACTTTTGTAACTCCAAAGATTTAATTAAGAATTTTTCTTTCAAAAAAGCAAGTTGCCAACATAGGCCCATCAGATCCTCAGATTCATGCAGTTGCATTAGATGGTAAGGACAAGATATTGCTCCTTTGGTTCTTCCCCTTTATAACAAGTTTACTCATGATTAAATCCAAGTAAGGGGAATTCTGGACTTTAATGGGTAATCCTCTGATACCCCTTTAATCCAGGGAGAATTTCTCCAGGCAAAGATCCCTCTGATCAGCACTTTTACCATGAAAGCTCTATTTGTTGCAGAGCTGCAACTAGAAGGTTGACTTCCAGCAGGAAGATCCTTCAGTTGGTCTGCTGGAAGTCAAGTCTGAAGTGAAATGAGTTCTTGAAGAAGTTCTGAAGTTATTCGGTCACCCCACACCCAAGTACCTTGCCTAGAAAGGGAAAATTAGCAGTAACGCAGGAGTTCTCACATACCTCTAGGTCCACAGAAGTCCTCTTCAGAAGAGGGTTATTACAGCTTCTTTCAAAGTAAGCAGGTAGTCCCCCTTGCCAGAATGAGACATGTGCCACCTCATGGATCCACCTAGTCAATTACCTCAAGTAGGTAATAGCCAAGATGGGCAAGGATCAAGCTTAAACATGGTGAGATGAACCAGTTTAAGCATCTTGTCCACTTCATCTAGCTGCAACAACAGAAACTGATCTTTAAAAACTCATCAAATCAACTGATACCCATTTGGATGACTGTAACTCACTTTATGTGGGTCTGCGTTTGGAAACAGTTCAGAAACTTCAGTAGGTCCAAAATACTGTGATGGGAATGCTGACTGGAGCCAGTTTACATGGACCATATAACTTCTTTGTTAAAACAGCTTCACTGGCTACCAGTTCATTTCCAGACATAATTCAAAGTGCTGGTCATGACCTATAGAGCCCTATAGGCTTAGATCCAGACTGATAGACTGTTATCTCCCTACTTGAACTTGCCAGAGGTTTAAGATGCACAGGGGAGGACTTTCTCTCAGTTCCACCACCATCATGGACTTGTTTGGTGAGACCATGGGAGAGAGACTTCAAAGGCCATTTCCACACTACACTGTTATAGTGCTATTATTCCACTTTCAACCTCCTATGGAATCCTGGGACTTATAGTTTAGGGAGGGACCTTTAGAATTCTCAGCCAGAGAGCTCTTTGACCTCAGTAAACTACAAAGTGTTACTCTGATTTCTGGGGGTCCCGTGAGGGACACCAAGGTGCGCTCCAAATCACAAAGTTGGGAATTAGCAAAGAGCACAAGCTAGCACTGTGAGAGGCAGGGCAACGGAGCGAGATCTTTTACCCAATGTCTACGGGATCAGTCTGAGTCAAGGAGGAAACAGAAGTGAAATAATAATTGTTGTTTTTATTAAAATACAATCAAACAAGTGTATGCAACACACTCCCACGGATAACTAGAGAAATCAAGGTTGGAGTTGTATAGAGGGATTTTTAGAGGAGGATTTTGGTATGGGAAATACTGCACCTGTCCTGAAACCCGGGTAGTCTGAAGATAGAGTTTGTAGATATGGAGGTTCTTGGTACATGGGACTGAGGGGAAGGCTCACCAAGCAAAGCAGCAGTAAGGCAGGATGGAAGTCAGGAGCGATCCCAGGAAGCTCTCAAAGTCAGGGTTCTTATAGGGGAAAATGTGGCCGTAGGCTAGTCCGTACTTGGGGAAAACAATGAATTTTGGGCTGGAGACAAAACCTCCGAAAGGTCAGAATTTAGCATGATTGAGTCCGAATTGTCAATAAAGTAGCCAGTGTGCAAACGCAGAGTGCTTGACGCTTGAGTATTCGGCTCATCAAGCTGCCTGCTCGGGGCAGGGAGTTCTTTCTAAGTAGCGTGCATACATAATGTAGTACTTGCCTTGAGGTCTCCTGAAGCAGCGGGATAGCTATTTCTGGCCTGCCTATATTTGTGTGGAATATTACAGCGATAAGTGGCCGTGCCTGTATGCAAGCTTGTCCAAGAGCAATCTGGATGAGAATTGTAAAGGCCCCTCCCTAAATAGCAAACCCCAGGATTCCATAGAATCTTCTCAGGCAGCCAATCCTATGAAGTCTTCTCGCCTGACACAGCCAATCGTATGAAGTCTTCTTTGCCTGACAAACAGACAAACTTTGACTTTTATATATTAGATAAGTTAAACATGAGTTCCCTGAACTCTTTCTATTGTAAAACATTGCCCAAAGCAATGGGCAGTTTTTTTAAAAAAAAATCCAGAGCATGGGAAAGATCTTTTTTGGGACTACAAACACCAGAATCTCCCAGCTAGCTTGACCATTGCCAATGGGATTCTGTAGTCTCAAACAGTAATTTTTCCCAAGCATGGCTTCACTTCATGGTGTCTTTGCCCACTTTGACTTCTGACAACTTGGGACAACATCTTATCAAAAGCACTTCCAAAACGTTCACTTAAGGAAAAATCTTGCCAAATAACACTTTCAATTTTCTGTTCTTACCATCATCGCTCGTCTGTGAGTAATAGTTTGGAGTCAGGGCAGCCTGCTCTTCTGATTGTATGTGTGGCACTTCTTGGGATAAGTGGTTTTTACATCTGGCAAGGTATGACATCAATCTAACCCTAATTGCCCTTGCAAGAAACCAGTTGTATTTTTTGAAGATGCAGTCATGGTGTAGAGCAGTGGCTGAAAGGCTGAGCTATGAATCATAAGGAACTGTGCTTTTTAATATTACATCTTACATGAACTTGCTAGGTGGCCTTAGTTATACTTAGTTATACTTTCAGTGCCAACATCTTGCCTATAATACAGAGATACTAATTAAGGCATGCCTTACAGCATAGAAGGAAAACATGAACTCTCCAGGAATTTTTGGACTGCAAGTTCCATGAGCCCTAGCTGGAATATCCGGTAGTGGAAAACTATGAGAGTCAAAAACATAAGAGCCATTCTGGATCAGACCAAAAGCCTATGTAGTCCAGCACTCTGTTCATACAAAAGCCAACTAGTTGCCTTTGCAGAGCCCACAAGCCGGATGCAAGGGCAACATTGACCACTCCTTTCCCTCTCTCTCTCTTTCCCCACTTCTGTGTGTTTACTTGTTGTGTGCCTCAAGCCATCTCCTACTTATGGCAACCCTAAGGTGAACCTATCACAGAGGTTTCTGGGGCTGAGAGTATGCAACATGCTCAAGGCCATACAGTAGGTTTCCATGGCCAAGCATGGCCAGGGTCATAGTTCAATGCTCAAACAACTATAACATGCTGACTGTCTTATACATGCACATACACACACATACACACACAGTCCATGCTTCACAGAAAATGACATAAAGAGATTTACTGTCTCTGGTACTGGAGGGGATATATGTTTATCATCATGAGTATCCACTGATAGCCCTTTCCTCTGTGAATTCATCCAACCTCCTTCTAAAGCCTTACAGGTCATCAGTCATCATAACATCTTTTGGGACTGGATTCCACCGTTTTAACTGCGTGCTGTCATAAAGAAGTATTTTCTTTTCTCTCTCCTAGATCTCTCACCGTTCAGCATCAGTGGATGACCCCAAGTTCTAGTATTACGAGAGAGGAAGAAAAACATCCCCTTACCTACCTTTTCCATGTCATTTATAACTGAAAACAAATCTACCCTGTCATCTTTTACTTGTCTTCTTTAAATAAAATTCTCCAAACAGTCTATCTGATCATCCAGGATAAACGTTGTTATGTCTTTGCTAAAAAGCACTGAAGCTATTTAAGGACACCCAGGCTCACCAGGTTAAGCTTCTGGATTCTTTTTAAAATGCATGCAAAAGGAAAGGGACATTGGAAAACTGGAGAAGGGGAACTGCTCAGGCCATCTAGTCCAACTAAATACACAACAGGAATACAAAACTAAAGCACTCTCAAGAGATGGCCATTCAGCCTCTGTTTAAAGACCTCCAAAAAAGGCGTCTCCACCACCTTCTGAGGCAATCTATTTCACTGTTCAACAGCTCACCCTGTCAAGATATTCTTCCTAAGATTGAATCTCTTTTCTTGCAACTTGAATCCATTGGTTCGTGTTCTCTGGAGCAGCAGAAACAAACTTGCTCCATCTTCCACATGACAAATTTTCCAAATGGCTATCATATCAAACTTTCAATTTTCTCTTCTCCAGGCTAAACATACACAACTGCCTTACCTGTCTCCCACCGGGCTTTGTTCCCCAGAACTTTTGCTATCCCCATCTCTCTCCTCTGGACACATTTCTGGTTTGTCAATATCCTTCTTGATCTTTCATACCTGGAACTGGATATAATATTCTAGATGAGATCTGACCAAAGCAGAATAGATTAGGACCATGATGTTATCTTGATCTGAACACTGTGCTCCTGCTGATGCAGCCTAGAAATATATTGACTTTTTTGAGCCAGCACATCACATTGTTGACTCATGTTTGGCTTGTAGCCAGGGTTTGAATCCCTGCTTGGCCATGGAAAGCCACTGGGTGACCACAGGCAAGTCACATTCTCTCTGCCTTCAGAGAAAGGCAAAGGCAAGCCACTCTTGGAACAAACGTTACCAAGAAACCTTTGTTTTAGTTGTGTGCCTTCAAGTCATTTCTAACTTATGGTAACCCTAAGGCAAACCTATCATGGGATTCTCTGGGGCTGAGAGTGTGTGACATGCCCAGGGTCACTCACTGGGTTTCACGGCCAATCTAGAAATCGAACTCTGGTCTCCAGCGTTGCAGTCCAATGCTCAAACCCCTACAATATGCTGGCTCTAGGTTCACCTTAGGGTCGCCATAAGTTGGAAGTGAACTGAAGGTAAGCAGCAACAACTACTTGACTACTTCACATGAAGCCAAGTGCCACCCATTCTGTAGTGTTGGCCTTGTACTGTTGGACTAGGACAGTGGGAGACCACAGTTCAAATTCTCACTCAGCTGTGGAAACCCACCGAATGACCTTGGGCAAGTCACACTCTCAGCTTCAGAGGAAGGCAATGGTAAGCCTCCTTTGAATATATCTTGTCAAGAAAACCCCATGATGTGTCTATGCCTTCAAGTCACCTGTGGGTTTTCTGCGATTATGAGACTAGGAAATCTTTTGGATGTATTTCATTAACCTATCACAAATTGAATACTATTCAGGGATTCATGTGTGATTATATTGCAGACGTTGTACACTCAGTATCATATAAGGTTGTAGCTACTAAGACCACATGCAATATTCTCAAATATGCATCATTAGCTCAAGGAATTTTTCTTTTCTTTTCTTTTCCTCATCTATTTGAGATAATTGGGAACTTAAAGTTATATTTTGTCTCTCACTTTTTTTTATTTTTCTTTATTTTTTTTGTTCAGAGGGTGGCTTAACAAGAAATTTAACTAGGTACTGTTTTCTCAGCAGAGGGGGAGATCCTTTTAAAGTAAATTGTTCGGGGTCTGATGCTGTGCAAATTCCTAGGCTCACGTTGGTCTTCAAAGTAAATTTGCCTAAATAGGTAGGGCTACACATGCTTAGGGAGTATTAGTCTGTTATTTTGTAACTGTTTTGTGTAAAGTTATTGTTATGTTAGTATTATTGTTATGGTTGTGTTATTGTTATGTCAGTGTAATGTTAGTGTAACGTCACTGCTATTGTAAGTTTTATGTGCATTAAGTGGATGTATGTCAGATATTAGGTGAAAATTTGTGCTTCTTTTGAACACTGTATCTTTTCCTTTTCTTCTTTCTTTGTTCAATTTTTTTTTTTTTAAGAGTCACCTGTCAGCTTATTATAAGCCCATGAATTTCATGTAATTTTCTTAGGCAAGAAATACTCAGGCCATTTCCGCACTACACTCTTATAATGGGATTATTCCACTTCAACACCCTATGGAATCCTAGGGTTTCCAGTTTAGGGAGAGGCCAGTCGACCCGTCTGCAAACTGCAAACCCCAAGATTCCATAGGATGTTGAAAGTGGAATAATCGTGCTGTAAGATTGTAGTGCGGAAATGGCCTCAGAGTAGTTTTACCGGTTCCTTTCTCTGAAATATAACCTATTGCCCCTCATATTCCTTGGTGATCTCCCACCCAAGTATTAACTTGGGCTGACTCTTGAAGGTTGATTCTGAGTTATAGTCATCTCATACCCTGAAGGCACCAGAGCCTATGTAATTTAGCAAGCTAAGCTTCTCCCATTCAATACACAAAAGCCAACTGGATCGGCAACTGATCCTTTCTCCAACACTGCCCAGTGAAGATCATCTTCTGACACACCCAAAGAGAGCAGATTTGCTTATGGGGTGCTGGACAAGGTTCATGGCACACAGCTTTCCCCTTTGACACCTTGTTGCCCCCCTTTTAAGCATTTGCTGCCCAAAGCAACCCCCCCCTCCACTTAGTGGTAGACCCGGGCCCCAGAATTCAATGTTTAGTCAATGAATCAGTGAGATAAATCAATGAGAAAACTTTCATTCAGTCAAAATGATGCCTCTCTGCTTGATCCTCATAGCAAGGTTCTCTATTTCTCTAAAGATATTTTTGAAAAGGCAAGTATTTGGGGAAAAACAGATGGCCGTGGTGAAGAGGTTAAGTCCAATGCCACTTGCATAGGAAAAATAAGCGAATTGAATTGTGCTTCTGAGTAAATAGCAGATGTCTGTCTTATCTAAAAATTTTAGAAATAGCCTTGCAACATCCAGAGGTCGGGGGACTAAATGGGAGTAAGCATACTCCCTCATTTTGGCTGCAACCATTAATTTGTATCACTCTAAGTAACCTTGTAAACAAACCCCTTTTTTGTTTTCTTCTGTACACGGTATGCCAGTCAATGATGTAATGGAAAGTTAACCAAAGATTTTTTTCTCCAGTGATGGGGGGGGGCTAAATAAATGATTGATTGCTGACATAGAATGCAAAAGGTATATAGTAAATGCTACCTCAATTAATCGACAAAACAGCTCTGAATTAACTGTTGCCCCTTGCGCAAGGTATTGTAATAAAGCTGGCTTTTTGATTTTTCCCTAAAACCGGGTTTTTCCCCGCCACTTTTTTTGGGCCGACATTTCTGGTGCATTGGCCGGGAAAGGGGGGGAAGGGACTATTTGTCCCCCTTGACGGACTTTTGGACCGGGGATTGGGGCCCCCCCCTTGACAAAACCCAGGGCGCCCTCGACCTTTTGTCGAAGAGGTTTGGTTAGGGGAGCGGTGGCATCCCTGGCGACAGCGATCCAGTCAAAGGACCTCGGGTTACAGCGGGAAAACCCCAAGCCTCCATCCATGGCCCTTTGGTGAGAAGGGGACCCCCCCCTTTTGGGGGGGGGAAAGGGGGGAACTATCACTCCTCGAGGTTTCGGCTGAGTACCTCTTACCCGGTGAAGAGGGAAACCCCGAAAACTTTTGGTATGGCGGAATAATAAATGAGACGTCTCATTTGGGTGGTTTAATGGGCCAGATGGGAGGTTGTTTGTCTGAATGAAAGATGTGTGTGTGAAATGCTTGCAGCATTGCAGTTCTTGCGTCATGCCATGACCGTCTGGGTGGCCAAGTCAGTGCTGGAGTGACTGGAGTGAAAACCCTTTGTGTGGGGGGGCGCACGACCCCCCTTACTGGTGCATCAAATCCATTCCTATTGTGTCTTGTCGGGAAATTTTGGGGGAGGAAAGGGGAGGGGGAAAAAATCGGAAAATTCCCTTTAAGAGTGTACGATAAAAGAATTTAAAGGAGGATTCAGTGGAAACTTACTATTGCCATTGTAGTGTAAAGTGTAAAGAGAAAAAAAATGGTTTGTTTCCTCTCTCAGTTTTTAAAGCCATTTCCTGAAGCCCCTCCTTCTTGGGCTCTCTGTTGTTTTAAGCCAGAGAAGTTAACTCAGCCAGAGGCTGGGAAATGGCAGAAATAAAAGTCAGTGCAAAAGAAAAACCTCAGGATAGTGAGGAAGCAATGCAGAGTCTCATTGTTTTCTCTTAGGTGAAAAAAGCCTGATTTTGCAATTCAGGCGGGGGGAATTTTGGGGTTTGGGACCCCAAAGGGGCTTCAGAGAGCCATTACTATGTTAATGTTACAATTAACTGGAAAGGGATCCTTTTTTTCCCATGCCAAGAGGCAGCGGGAGCAACTCTCGGCATGACAGGAAATAAGGGGTTTTTTTAATTAAGCCCTACTCCCATGATGGAGATTTAAGGGGCCCGGGGGGAAAACAGAGGTTTTGGAATAGCAGAAATAAAGTTATAGAGAGTTAAGGGGAAAGAAAATAATAAGCCCTTAAGGTGTTGCATGGAGACATGCCAGGAGTTGGAAAAGATTCTCCTCTAGCAGAGTCAGGGGCCAGAGTCTATTGTTTAAAAAAAAAAAAAAGAAGCTGTATTTAAAAAGGAAAAAAGGGAAAAAAAAAGGAAGGAACTCTGCACACACCAGGAATTCCCCCTTTTGCCCCTCCTTTTGAAAGGGGAAAAGGGAAAAGGGAAAAAAAAAAACAAACAAAACTGACAGCCCTCTTTGAAAACCCATGCTCAAGGCTCCTTTTAGAATCAACGAAGGGGGGGGCCCAGGTAGTTTCTCCCCTTTAATAAAGAAGAAAAAGCCCTTGTTTCCTAGTAAATTCCCCATGCCTTAGAAAAGGGAGAAAGGAGACTTCACTGAATATTTAATGAGCTGTCATTTTGGGTTTTTCCCCAATCCATTCACCATCACTTTAGACTGTGTATGCAGTGGTGGACAAGACTTAGAAGAAATTTGGAAGAGGTTCAACAGTGCCAGCAGCAGAAGTCCAAGTGGCCCCTAACAGAGGCACTGGTGCTGCTACCAGTGAGTTCAGAGTTATAAATACACACCCTTCACCATGTCAGACCTACTAAGTAATAGAACTTTGCTCCAGAATCATGGCCTCCATGCCTCTAACTGGCAGGACTGTCAATAGTTGCTTTTGACCTTGTTCACTACTGAGGAGTGGAGGAGAATAAATCCAACATGAGGAATGGCGAGCCAGCCGGGAGGGCACCAGAGAAGAGGCAGAGTTCCCCTAGCTGATCCAGGGGGGGACCCAAAAATAATCTTGACCAGATGAATATGCTCACTGATTATCAAGTTGGTGGAAACAGTGATAGAAGGGATAAAAGAGAGCTGTTGAGACTCCAAGCAGGCAGGAGGAAGAGGCAAGTGAAGAGGAAAAAGACAAGGCCAAGATTGGGAAAGTTCAGGAATGATGGACATTGGGGCCCCAAAATTTTCCCCCCCAAGAACCCTTGGGAATTCCAATGAAAAAGAACAGAGAGGTAGAGCCCCACAGAGGCCTTGGGGGGCGGCAGCTCTTTAGGAAAACCACGCTCCCCCCCCACCGGATCCTGTCTGCATGCCTGTTTGCCTGTCCTACCCCTGGGGGGACAGAGGGGGGGAAAAAATAATACCAGCAATAAGGAGTGAAAGCCGCTGCTAGCATTAAGAGGCTTCTTGGAGGAGAAGCGATGTGAAACAACACCCCCCCCCCACCCTGAGGTGCCAGTCAAGGAGGGAGGGCAGATGGGGGGGGGGCGAATGGAAGCGGCGGATGCAGCGGAGGCTGAGAGGATGCAGCCGACAATAAGTAGCGGGGAGCAGAGGGTCAGTTTGGGAAAAAGGGGGGGTTCACCCCCCCCCTCTTCCTAGTTCGTCTGATGTTTGGAATTTTAGAACCAGGCGAGAAAAAAAAAAAGGAAAATAAAATGCACCCAAAAATTTTCAGGAGCTGAAAAAAGGGGCTGACGAGGGCAGAAAGGAGCAGCTTAGCTGCCTACGGCCATACCACCCTGAACACGCCCGACCCCTCGTCTTATCTCGGAAGCTAAGCAGGGTCGGGCCTGGTTAGTACTTGGATGGGAGACCGCTTATGAATGCTGGGAGTTTTGGTTTTTTTAAAAATCCAAAATGAGTAGAGGTTGGAAAAAATAGAAGGTGGTAGGAAAACCCAGAAAAGGGAAGAGGGTCTTGGGGGCTTTCCAATGTGCCCAGTGTGGGCAGAAGAGGCATAGATGAGAAAAATCTGGGGCAGATGGTGAAGACAGTCAGAGAAGGATGTGGATAAGTGGTGGATATGTGGAAGAAGACAGCAGGGACCAAGTGAGAGGTGATGTATGGTGGGAATCCTTTTATGGAAGATGACAGCAGAACTCCATGAATAATGGCATTGGTCAGCAGTTAAGAGGAAAAGTTTTGTTCTTCGCCCCATAAACTGCAAAGGGCAAGGGCCCCGGAGTTGTGACATTCTGGTGAGAAACGTTGGCAGGAGAAGTATGGAGAATACGGGAAAGGGGGCCCAGTCAGAACTGGGAAAAAGGCCCCCCCACCAGTTCCCGATAAGATGGAAAACTGGGGAAAAGGGTCCCCGGGCAGTCCCAGCGGGATAGGAGGTGATGGAGCACCCCTAAGCTGGGGATTGTGGGTTTGAGTCCCACCAGGGTCACCACTACGAGCAAGCTGGGGGGAAAAGGTGACGGAGCACCTCGTGAGTTGGGAGGGGGGAAAATAAGGGAGCATTTCTGAGAGGCGATAGAGCGCCTCTCCAGTTTGGAAGTGGAGTTGCAGTTAAGGGACTCTGGCTGAAGAAGGCAGAGGAGGAAAAAAGATGCACGCGTAGACAGCTAACAGACCGACAACAGCCCTGAAAAAGCCCACGCATCATACAGGCTCAAACAACAGACCTGCATTTGTCCACCAGATCATCAAAGATTAAATTACTGTGCTAGGAGTCCCCGGAAAGTTACATTGTACCTGCAAGACCTCAGAATTTAAGGAAACTGGAGAAGATGAAACAAAATCCTGGAGACTGGGGAGTTCAACGTGTATGGTCCAAAAAACAGCCCTGGCTATGTTTTTGGACTGGATGCCAGCACAGGACAAGCGGCATGATACCACATTAATCTTCTGAGCCCATTTTATAGAAACCTTTCATTCTCATTCCATGTGCAGCCCACAACAGAGAAACCAGGAGTGTTTTTGTTTTTTCCCAGAGCCCCATCATGATGGGGAAGAAGATGCAATATATACTTCACAGAGTCATGAAGTTGTCACCTTTCAGCAAAAGTCCTTTTGGATGGATTAAGGGAACATAACTCTACAGAAAAGGGTTAGTGTGTTAAAAGAAAGCTCTAGTACGACAAGGGAGAAAATGTTAAAATAGGGGGTTCTTTCCCTACAAGCACAGGCACACCCCTCAAACCAGGAGACATGGGTGGGGACCTATCAGGTAGTAGTGACAACCTCCACTGTGGGAAAGGTGGCCAAGATGCTAAACTAGGGACACATGCATGATCAGATTTTTGAATGTGGAAAACAATAGATTGAGACAGGTATAGGAAGGGCAGGAAGTTTGGTTTACCTATTTTATCACTAGGGATTGGAAGATATGTGTATATGGCAAATAGGCATGCCCAGGGAAATGTCTCAATGTTAAAATTCTTTCCACTTACAGCATAGGCTTTACTGAGTTGTGTGGGAAAAAAGGGGGGGTTTGGGCCTCCATAGTCAGTGCTGGAAAGCAACCAGTTTTTACAATGGCAAATGGGTATATGGTCAACTTCTAGGATGAAATGATTTGGCCACTGAGGGAATCAATTTTTCACTTGGTGACAAAATGATATAATTTGGCTGGCCAAAAATGAAAAGGATTCACAATAAAAGCAACAGGTACATGACAACACATGATCCCCATGGAGGGAATTGGTTTTCATGTAAAGCAGGTGCGTTGTTGGCTGTCAGCTCAGCATGAAACTATCTCTTCAGTTGTGAAGGGGTACTCAGTATTTTGGTAAAATATAACCTGTTGTCATTATGTAAATAAGTTGAATGCAAAGGGGGGAAAATGTGTTTTGAAGTATGCAATATAGGAAGAACATTCAACATTCTAGTGGTCTGCAGGCATGTGGACAAGATTATTGGGTTCCTTAAGTAAGTATGGGTAAAAGACTGTATCAGAAGTACTTTGCACTAACATAATGGCTTTCCTAAAAACTGCCAGTCTTTACTCTGCATGTTAAAAGTGTTGTTTTTTAATCCTAATGCTCAAGTCAATGGAAGAAGGAAGTTGATGTGTATGCCTAACTGGTGGTTGCAGAAAAGGGGAGTCAGAAGAATTTGGGGTAGGTGATACCTTTGACGCTCCGGAAGCTGGGCCCAAAATGTACACCAGACCCAGCAACTCCTGAGGGAGAAGAATTGGGGGTAGATTTTACAAAACCCCCAAAACCGGAAGCTGCCAGGCAGCGTACATCAGATCCAGCAACTGCTGTGGAGTTGAAGATTGGGGCTAGATTTCTGCTGGGGTTACACCGGACGCTAACCTCTCTACGCACAAATCAGACCCCCTCCGTTATTGGGAACAGCGTGTAAGGGGTGTAATGTGTGTTAGTGAATCCTAATGCTGCTATGTATGCTGCTGCTATGTATCACTTGTGCTATAACGAAATAGGGAATAGTACATGCTTGAAATTGCAAAGTTTTGAATTTAGCATGAAGGGGGGGAAAGAAGAGGTTAAGTCCAATGCCACTTGCATAGGAAAAGTAAGCGAATTGAATTGTGCTTCTGAGTAAATAGCAGATGTCTGTCTTATCTTAAATTTTAGAAATAGCCTTGCAACATCCAGAGGTCTGGGGGCTAAATGGGAGTAAGCAACCCCCCATTTTGGGTGCAACCATTAATTTGTATCACTCAAAAATTGGGAAACTAACCCTTTTGTTCTCTTCTGTACACGTGTATGCCAGTCAATGATGTAATGGAAAGTTAACCAAAGTTTTTTATGATGGGGGGCTAAATAAATGATTGATTGCTGACATAGAATGCAAAAGGTATATAGTGATGCTACCTCAAAATTTAAACGACAAAACAGCTCTGAATTAACTGTTGCCCCTTGCGCAAGGTATTGTAATAAAACCCGGGTTTTTGATTTTTCCCTGAAACCTGGGTTTTTGCCACTTTTTTGGGGCTACAGTGGCTGCCATTTTCCTTTCATTCCCCAAAAAGAAAAACAATACCCTCTTCTTAGTGCCGATACATACCCTCCAATATTTCACATATGAAAATCAGGGCCATTTTTGCACTACCCTGTTATAGCGCTATCATTCCACTTTCAACATCCTGTGGAATTCTGCAGTTTGTAGTTTACTGAGGCCAAAGAACTCTCTGGCCAAGAATTCTAAATGCCACTCCCTAAACTGCAAACCCCAGGATTCTGTAGGATGTTGAAAGTGGAATAATAGCATTATAACAATGTAATGCAGAAATGGCCTAGGGTAGGTGTAGCCAAGCAACATCAAAAATGTGGCCAAGATGGCAAAAGTTATGAACGAGGAGAAATGTGCCCATGTACCCATCTTGGAAGGACAAGACTCCACTCCACTCCTTGCTCTCCTCTCCCTCTTGCTGTGCTAAGTGCAAACTTCTGCACTTTGAGCTCAGTTTGTAGCAACTGCAGTGAATTGAGGACAAAGGAGGGAAGTGGGAAGACAAGAGAGAAAATGGCGCATTTGAAAGCAGCTGAAAATTGGGACAATAAAGCATTAATCTGGCATTGTTATACAGGACAGTTGGAGGATACATATATACACCATGGTGCCCTGCTACTTTCGGAGGAGCATTTTCCACTGAATAACTTCCAAGATGGCAGCAGGCACTTCTTAATGCCCACATGAACACCCCTTCCCCACTGCCAGCATGATTCCCTCTTCCTTGAAATGTTTACAGGCAAAGGAAAAAGATTAATCCACTAATTAATCAGTGAACTCATTAAAACACCTATAAAAAGAATTGACCGAGATTTCTCTATTTGGACAATGGCCTAGGACCACGTCTTTTCATTGTTGTGGTGCGCCTGGGGGGAAGATAGATGATGCATGGGGGAGATAGATGATGCATGGGCCTCCTATCATGGCAGAGAGATCTGGGAGAGAGTGAAATAGCTCTGCCTTAGATCTCTGGCTGAGTTCAGCGCAAGCCAGATTGGAAGTGTCATGTCTCACATCGCTTTATCCAAACGCTATTGTGATCTTGGCCTGAGCAACTCCAAAATATTAGAAGGACAATTTGTCACATAAACGGGGTTGTCTGTTGCTGTGTTCGGAGCATCACTCTCCACCACTTTGCCTTTCTTTGAAGTCTCCTGTCACACAGCGCAAGTACCCATGTCTGGCCCATTTTCTGTCTGTCTGACAGCTGCACATCATCAGCAGGTCTCATTCTGGAAAGCAGATGCCTTAATTGACTCATGAAAAAAAAGAGAGAGAGAATGAGTGGAGGGGAAAGAAAGGGTCCTCAGCCAAAATAAAGCAGCCTGCAGCCTTCCATAGGAGAATTTTGTTACCATAGGAACAGCAGGTTCTTCTTGCTGGTCCACAAACACAGAGCTGCAGCAACATCTACAGGCCGGTCATAATATAGCAACATCTCCAGAAACCCAATTATGAACAAACGATGTGGGGGGAAAATTAAGGACAAGGGAGCAAGGGAATTGCATTCGCCATAACTTCTATAGAATATAGGCCAGAGCTTAGCAGCCCTTTGTCTTCAGGCCCAGCAAGTAGGGAGTGGAAAAAAAGGGAAGGGTTTTGCTTTTTTCTTACCTATCTTATTTTAGTTCCAGGCAGGATTTGCCTGAGTCTCTCTCTTCAAAGCTTCTACAGAGCAGAAATATGATCCTTATTTTAAAAATCCATACCTGACTTTCCACCAAAAAAAAGGTGCTCAGAGTGGTAAACAATATGAAAGTCCAGATTAAGAACAAAACCTTGATTGGAAATATAACATTAAAAAGATAAAAAGACATCCCACTCTACACTGTTATAGTGCTATTATTCCACTTTCTACCTTCTATGGAATTCTGCAGTTTGTAGTGAGCTCTTTGGCCGAGAATTCTAAATGCCTCTCCCTAAACTGCAAACCCCAGGATTCCATAGGAGGTTGAAAGTGGAATAATAGCACTATAACCATGTAGTGCAGAAAGGCCCCCCTCTCTCTCCCCCTCCTACTTTTCCCTTTATCCTACCTTTTTGACTACAACTCCCAGAATCCTCAAGCAGACATGGCATTTTGGATTATAGCTCCCAGAATTCCATGGCCGTTAGCTTTGATTGCTGAGGAGGTCTGGAAGATGCAGAACTGATGATGACGACGACGATGCTGACAGTGATGATGTTTGAAGCTTTTTCTGTAACAATTATATCTTCTGAAAAGTAATCATACCCATAACAGACAAAAGTAATCCTACCCCAATCCTCCTGGTTAATCCTCCGTTATCTCACCTTTTAGCTGCTTTTAAAATGTCCCAGTTTCTTTCTTTTCCTCCACCTTTCCCCCTCTGTCCTTAGCTTACTTCAACTGCTGCAAACGGAGTTCTTCCACACTAGACTGTTATTGTGCTATTATTCCACTTTCAACAACCTATGGAATCCTGGGGTTTGCAGTTTAGGGAGGGGCCCATCGGCCCCTCCCTAAACTGCAAACCCCAGGATTCCATAGGGTGTTGAAAGTGGAACAATAGCGCAATAAAGAGAGGAGATGGCAGAATCTTTCCCTTCCCAGTTGGCTTGAGCAAAAGGAAACTTCTGCAATCTTTCCTAGCTTCTGTGTTCTTCCTCATTAATAACTTTTGCCATCTTGACCACACTCTGATGTAGCTTGGCCTCATATGACCTGTTTTTCATCTGTGCAGTGTTGGAGGGTATGGGACCCTGCCAACAGCAGATCAGCTTACATGCCAAAGACCTTACACAATAAAAATGTCTTTGTCTGCTGATGGAAGGACAACAATAGCCTGTTCATGTGTTAGGAAAAGTAGGTTAAGGGTTTGTTTATATTCACATTTTTCTCGTAACTGGGTTTTAGGGAGGCTCATAAGAATAAAATACTGATAAATTTTTTAAAAAAATGAAAAATGAAAAATGCAGAAAGTTTTAACATAACTCAATTAAAGACAATTTAGAAGCTCAACAACAATAACAACGTTAGTCATCCAGTGAAAGCCCCATGCTCTGCAGCCAGTAAATTGCTAAAAGTTCACTGAAATAGAAAGCTCTTTGCCTGCAGTGGAAAAACAAAAACAGTCCAGGCTACTTTTCCTAAAAGGGTATCCCACAGCCTTGGAGTAACCACCAGGAAGGCATTCAGTGTTCCTTTGAGACCGGTAGGACTAAGGGAAAACAGAACATATGATCATTTTGGTTCTAGAAATTTCTTGTATCCTTTTACCTTACCTGTGGTTTAATAAAACTTTAAACCTTCCCTCCTTGTGTTGTCTTTGTTTCTCTTGTCTTAAAACTTTCTCTAGCCTTCGGCAAATCACCTCCTATAAAGATCTGAGAACCTGGTCAGATTCATATGGGAAAGTATAGCCTTTAATGCACTTTTAATGAAAAACTGTGTCCATTTTGTTGTCATGGAGCGTAGCGGAGTATTTCTTTTCGTCTTTTTAGATAATGTGCAAATGTCCACCACGCAGGACGAAAAAGACTTTTTATTTGCCGATTGCAACTGGCCCAGTCAAAACATCCTGTTCCGTAATCACAGTGTCGTAAGCCTGACTTACATCATAATTTCACCAAGCCATTTTTATGGTCATTGCACCATCACAATGACTGAAAGTAGCCTCCAAAACCTACATTTTAAATCATACAGTCCCTCAAAGAGGAATTTCCAAAGCACTGAAGAGTGGGGTGGTGGATGATGATGTCTCCAGCCCTCTCCTGCAGCGTGACAGCCGGATGCAACAGTCCCAGGCACTGCCTATCATTGTGTACTTTGCTATCAGGAGAGGGCTGAAGGCATCATCACTCATCACCTTGCTCTCCAGAGCCTTGGAAATTCTTCTGTTGCAGGGGTACATGGAAGGGGGGTTAGCATCAGAAGATGTAGCCATGTGTGTAGCATGTAAATCTGCTGTCACAGCTATGCCTCCCATCTCAAACCTTTGCCTTGCCCATTTTGTTTTGAGGACTATTTTCCTCCGCAGTTTACGAAGGCTATTCCAAAATATAGCAAAGCTTTTCCTTCTCCAGAAAGATTTAATATTATTCCACTGAATTGTTTGATTGCAGATATGATGATAAAGTCCCATTGAAAAATAGATGTTGCCTGTGTCCAAAACTCAAAGTAGAGCCTTTCTCACATGTACTCTTTCATTGTTGTTGTTTTAAGGGACCAGGGAAGACCTAAAATACCCTATTATGCAAATTTTCTCAGGCTGTTCTCCTGAGTCTCTCATGATCATTTTTCTCTGGGTTCTAACAAGCCAGTTGCTCTGAAAGCAACTAAACTTTGGTGCTTATCTGGTTTAACAAGATCGTCTATGGCTGTGTAATTATGTTTACATTTAATAAAGACTTATTCTATTTTAGATGTACTACTATGCACATTTTACCAAAAGGTATGTTTTAACGTGTTCTAATACAAAGGTTTAATGGGCAATTGACTACAATAAAAAAAGCAAAATGGTTTCAGTTTGGGCTTATATATATTTTGCCTAAAGATGTTCAAAACCTCAGTCCTAAAACTGGTTATGAAGGAATAAGCCCCAATGAACTCAGACTTAGATCAATAAATAGATTCCTATGGGGTTGCTCTGCAAGGTAGGAGCAACTCTGAGTGGGATGTTGTACTTTCAACACTGGTGAAGGCTTCATTTTATAAATATCTTTTCTTCCAACCCTGCCCCTGGGGCCTGCCCATCACCTTTCTTTCTGCTTCTGTGTGTGCCTCTGTGTATGAACGTGTTCTTTCATAACTTGATTCTTTTTATCCAATTTTCTTTAGAGCTGAAACCCACAATCTTACACCTTGATCTTTGGCACATTTATTTTCATTGGCTTGTCTTGCCTTCCTTTAAAGTGTGCTTTAGGATTCTAGCCATGGTTCAGGGGGGCAAAATAATTTCTGTATATCCTGTATGGTTTGCAAAGAAAATGGAATCCTGTCCCTTATATGTTCCTCAAACTAAGTCTGATAGGAAACAACCCTCAAATTCTTTCCTCCTTCTTCTCTAGAAGGCTCCCTCCAGCACAAAGGATTTCTTTCAATGGCCATTTCTGCATTAGACTATTATAGTGCTATGATTTCACTTTCAACATCCTATAGAATCCTGGAGTTTGCAGTTTAGGGAGGGGCCTCAGGATTCCATAGGATGTTGAAAGTGAAATAATAGCAGTCTAGTGCGGAAATGGCCAATCTCAGGGATACTCCAAAGCCATCATTTGCTGAAGTACAGTCATAGAATCATAGAAATGTAGAGTTGGAAGAGACCACATGGGCCATCCAATCCAACCCCCTGCCATGCAGGAACACCCTCAAAGCACTCCCAACAGATGGCCATCTAGCTCTAGAATCGTGGAGCTAGAAGAGACCATAAGGGCCATGTCCTAGCCTTTAGGGCAGCAGGCTTGCTCCATCTTCCATATGACATCCTTTCACATATTGCCTCTTCTCCTCTCTTCTTCTCTCTCTCTCCTTTAGGCTAAACATACCCAGCTCCCTGGTTTCCAGGCCTTCTTCCACTTTGGTGGCTCTCCTCTGGACACATTCCAGCTTGTCAATATCCTTCCTGAGCTGTAGTGCCCAGAACTGGACACAGTATTCCAGGTGGGGCCTGGCCAAAGCAGAATAGTGTGGTACTATCACTTCCTTCAACCTCGACACTATACTCCCACTGATACCACCCAGAATCACATTGCCTTGTTTAGCTGCCACGTCACTCTGTCAGAAATCCATCCAAGACTTGCTAGCAGCGAAGCTTGGGTTGTTCTTTGCATTTGGGGCCAGATGCCAAAGAAGCAAGGTGCAAGAGAACTTTCTCCCCTGTAGCCATTTTTAAAGTTAACTGTGCCTTAGATGATCGTGTATATGAGCATGTGTCTTCAAGTCACCTGTCAACTTAGGGCAACCCCATGAATTAACTTTCGCAAAAAGAGAACCATCCCCTTCTCTGAGTAGAGTGGTAAAAGGCCTTTCTGAATGCCTTAGCAGGAAAATGGTGGCCTCCTGAGGCAGCACTGGTACTCTCCCCTCTCTGTGGAATGATCCTCAACTCATCCATGGGTCATGTCAAAATCCATAATTTTGGTCCCAGCACCTGCCCTCAACTTATACATGAGTATATACAGTATCTCTAATCACATGGAGCTCTGTCACCATGTCCAACCAGACAAGGACCATTTCCACCCTATACTGTTATAGTGCTATTATTCCACTTTCAACATCCTGTGGAATTCTGGGGTTTGTAGTTTCCTGAGGCCCAAGAGCTGTCTGGCTGAGAATTCTAAATGCCTCCCCCCTGCAAACTGCAAACCCAAAAATTCAACAGGATGTTGAAAGTGGAATAATAGCACTATAACAGTGCAGGGCGGAAATGGCCAAGGTTACGCCTCCTTTCCAGATCTTCTTTGTCAACATGGGAATGTTTCAAGTGGAAGAGTGAAAGAGGTAAAGCCACATTTCCCTGGTTCTCTTACCACCTTCCCTCTACACATGCAAAAAAAATCAATGTCTGAATAGCTCTTCAGTCTGGAAAACTCAATGGATTAATCACAATCAGATGAGAAAACTGGAACTACCTGTAGTTCCTACTTGTATTGGGGATTTTTTTAATTGCACATTTAAATAAACATTCAAGAAAAGAAAAGGAGCAAGAAAGGGGGAAAAGAGAAGGAGAAAAAGACACAGGATATTGTCATGGCATAGAATGTCATGTTACACACATTAATGTAATTGGCCTCAATGAAGAGGAGCAGGGAATGCGTTTATGGGATGGAGGCAAAATGTGGACGTTGGTTCCACAATAAGAATACTGCCTGCTGAATGAATTTTTTTTTCATTTCACAAATTTCTAACATTGTAAGTTAGTGAGATATTGAAAATAATCCACATCTAGAATGTTTTAAATTATTATTATTTGCTGTGTTTGCTTTCCCTAGGTCACCTTGCCTGCCCTTTTTCTTTGGATGCCTAAACTGTACTTCTGAATGGTCGAGTGAAGTTTCAAGCTACTGTGATCCTAGAAATTTGGGGAGTGAAGGAAAATGTCGTTGAAGGAGGAGATACCTTACCTGGAGGGGCAGTGCCTTTGTTTTGCTCCTCCCAGTAGCTAAACCCCTGAGGAGGAGGAGGAAGTGGAGGAATTCTGCGTGGAGGTGATATCTGTAGAATACCTCTTTATGTGTAGATAAAACCATAAGATCTCCTGACCGTTGAATCATGGGTGCTATTTTGCCTTCTACCTGTGTATTGCTCCACTAACTTCAAAATAAAGGTGGTAAGCAGCACAGCCAGGTTGTAGGCCATTTCCACACTAGCCTGTTATAGCGCGATGATTCCACTTTCAACATCCTCTGGAATCCTGGGGTTTGCAGTTTCGGGAGGGGCCATCCAGCCCCTCCCGAAACTGCAAACCCCAGGATTCCAGAGGATGTTGAAAGTGGAATCATCGCGCTATAACAGGCTAGTGCGGAAATGGCCATAATCTTTCACCTGCAGCAAGAGTGTACACTGGCCATGTAGAAATATCATTTCAAAGTATATAGGCATACCCTCTAACCTTTCAGAGATGAAAAGTGGGACACGTGTGGCCAAGAAACACCAGAGTGTGGTCAAGACGACAACAGTTACCGATGAGGAAGAACACACAAGCCAGGAGAGACTGCAATGGTTTGCTTCCCCCACCACAAGCCTACCAAGGACCAGGCTTTACCCCTTCCTCTCCTCTATAGCTGCTCTAATCACCAGGTTGCTGTGGTCTGTCTTCTTTGAGAACTGCTGCCTGCCTACCTGCAAATAGCCATCCGTATACTTGCAGGAGGGGTCCCCAGGTACTGAACCAGTGGCAAGCCGGTACCATAGCCTTCACCTGCTCTCCTGTCTCGAAGGGAATATAAGCAGCTTGCCACTGGCAGAGTCACCAGTGAAGAGATGACACCAAAGGGACGTTGCCCCTTTGGGGGAGCGGCTTTGGGGGTAGAGTGAGAGTGAGGTCCAGTTACCCTGTTTGGGAGTGGAAAGGAAGGGTGTTTGTAATGACTAATGACTCAGCCATAGTATGGAAACTCTTGAACTATTGCAATGTCTTCATCACCTACGGTAAGATTATATAAATCATCTGTGGTCATTATTTTTGTTTTCCTAATGTTCAGCTGCAAACCCGCGTTTGCACTTTCTGCCGTGACTTTCTTCAGGAATTGTTCCAAGTCTTTAATAATTTCTGCTACTAGTATGATGTCACATCCATTAAGAGAGGTGTAGTCAAGGGCTTGTAGTGTCAGATCAATAATTCCAGAGTCTGATATTTCTTAAGTACGCCTGATGTAGTGGTTTAAAAATTGGACTAGGACTCCAGGAGACCAGGGTTTGAATCCCTGCCTGGCCACGGAAATCCAATGGGTGACCATGGGCAAGTCACACTCTCTCAGCCTCAGAAGAAGGTAATAGCAAACCCCTCTGAACAAACCTTGCCAAGAAAGCCCTGACAGGTTCACATTAAGATTGGAAACAACCTGACGGAAGACGACATCAACAACGGGGGATACTCCCTCGCTCCCCTTCCCTGCAGAATAAAAGACACCTCCTTTGTGTTGTGGAAAGACTGGACAGCTTTTAGATATATAATACAGGTACTGGGCTATGTTGGAAATGTTCAAAAGAGATGGGCATGATATATCATATGTGGTGGACTTGTCCAAAAGTTAAGAAATATTGGTGTGTGATACATAACAGGATATGTGAAATATTGAAGTTACAGATGCCTATGATTCCTGAAATGTATTTGTTGAATATGATAGATCTTGTAGAAGGCATGAGTATAAAGAAACATTGGAGAATACTATTGTACATGATAACGACAGCACGAATTGAATATGCAAAGGTATGGAAAACACAGAAAATACCTACAATTGAGCAATGGTGGGGGACTTTTATTGAAAACAAACATGCTGATATAGCTTCTCAAAGACTGAAAGGGAAATCAGAAGCTGAAATTCAGAAAGAATGGCAAATTGTGGGGGGATGAGTGGGTGAAGTCTGATAGAAGTTTATAATTCATGGTATTTTGTGGAAAAATTAACTGAGATGATTATGGTTGATATCATGAAGCGGAAATATGGAAAATGAAATGCAATGAACCTGCATACTAAATGCTTGGAAAATGCAGTACAATGTTATAACTACTTAAGAGATATTGAAAATGAAATCTAGATCAGTCTGGCAGAATCAAGAAATAGTTCATGTGAAATAGCAATAACAATTGTTTGTTTTTATTTGTGAAATTTCAATAAAATGATTAAAAAAGAAAAAAGAAAGACTGGACAGCTTTCAAAGTGATGCAAGCGTTAGTCTCAAGCTTTTGGCTTCATTTGACCAGAATTCAGTGATGATCATTGATTCTTTCCAACATCCTCCTTAGAGCTAGTGGGTTGTTTTTTTAAAAATCTTATTTTATGTTCCCTTTCTTCCAGGGTTCTCATAAACATGGCCATTGTCCCAAAGGCCCTGGGAATGACTCCTCTTGAATGCCTAATGAGTTCTCTATTAGCATTTCTTATAGAGAGCAGATGCGGCTTTCCCTCTTGGCTCACAATGCCATCTGTTGTTCCCTGCCGTCATTTGCATGTGGAAGTGGTACTCCTGCCACTATATATTTAATCACAACACTGTTTGCAGCCGTTTGCATGGAGGCGGAGGAAAGTAACACCATTTAAATGTGGCACTTTGGCACTTTGTTGTGTCTTTGCTGAAACAGAGGTTTAGTGAACATGAAATAACGCCAATATCAAAACGCTTTTTGGATGAATGATAAGGCTTCCCCCCTCAAGAAGTGACTGAAGGCCAGAGGAGGAGAGGTCCAGGTTCAAATCCCCAATGACTTTTTCCATCAACCGATCCTACCTCATAGGGCTGTTGTGAGAGTGAAGTGGAAAGGAGTACTGTAAAAGCTGCCTTATATTCACTGAAGGAAAGGGACGGAAATGCAACAAATCAATCAGTCAGTCAGTCAGTTGGTATAGGTTTATTTCAGCAAAGCAGGTGTACATGTGGGCATTAATTCATTAACGGGAAAATTTGGTCCCAGAGGCAAGAATAACATGAAAATAATGGGGAGAGGTGACTACACCATAAAAAGCAATAGCAGTTTGTCACGTTTTAGCAAAAATTTTATCCAGAACCAACCACTATGCATATATGAAATGAAACAATTGGTTTAAGTAATGACGTAAGTAAACAAAAGCTTTTTGAGCTTCATATAGACCTGAAGGCTTTTTGCAAAATGAATCCAGGGATTCTCCACCAGCCTGTACTTTTCGTTTTGGTGGCCAGATTTACAGATCTATGTTTGTCTTGTTGGTTTTTTAAACATGCTGGGGACAGTTGTTAAGGCAGGCTTATCTACTTTCCCCTTCCCTCTCTGTTTTGCTGCTCCCATATGCTCTGTAAGGCATTCTGATGGCAACTGCCTTTTACCTTGGCAATTCTAGGTAGGCACACACACATGGCAACAGTAGGACTGTCTAGAGCAGAATTCATCCCTTCCCAGCTCAAACTTTATTTACGACTTTGTTTACTGCAGACATACTGCTGCAAATGGACAGTGAAACCCTGCTTTCCCTTGGCAAACTATGGCCATTTCCACACTACACTGTTATAGTGCTATTATTCCACTTTCAACCTCCTACGGAATCCTGGGGTTTGCAGTTTAGGGAGGGGCATTTAGAATTTGCAGCCAGAGAGCTCTTTTGCCCCAGCAAACTACAAATCCTAGGCCCTTTCTGCAGCTTACCTTTTTTTGGCATTGGGGTGGGGGGATCACGCCAGCAGCCTCCAGCGAGAGGCTCTTGCGTCCCCCCTGCTTCAGCTCTGCACGAGCTGCCTGCTCCCAAGCAGGCAGCGCAAGAGCCCTGCCTCTTCCTTCCGCAGCATAGCCTGGAAACATTTCCACACAACACTCTTATAGCACGATGATTCCACTTTCAACCTTCTATGGAATCCTGGTGTTTGCAATTCCAGAGGGGCCGGCTGGCCTCCATAGGAGGTTGAAAGTGGAATCATTGTGCTATAAGACTGTCATGAGGAAATGGCCTGGGAGTTTCCCAGGCTGCGCTGGGGCAGGAAGCACGACTGCCATGGCTCCAGAGGCTCTGCACGCACGGCAAGTGCGTGCGGGGCCCTGGAGCAATGTGCAATTGCTCACCATTTTCGGCTGAAAGCCGGTCGGCCCCTCCTGAAACTGCAAACCCCAGGATTCCATAGGATGTTGAAAGTGGAATCATCGCGCTATAACAGGCTAGTGAGGAAATGGCTTTGGTTGCAACAACTTCTACTGGCCATTGGCCATGCGGAGGATGGGAAATAGGTTATTCTGGTGTAGGGGAGAAGGCGTACTTGTTAAATATTTTCCAAGGACTGCGGGGGGAACCAAGAAACAGTCTATTAGACACTCAGGAACCCCACTTTCTTGTTTTGTTTTGTTTTTCTCTGGAGTCTTTGGCCATTTCCACATTACACTGTCATAGTGCTGTTATTCCACTTTCCACATCCTGTGGAATCCTGGGGTTTGCAGTTCAGGGAGGGGCATTTAGGATTCTCAGCCAGAGAGCTCTTTGGCCTTAGTAAACTTCAAACCTCAGAATTCCACAGGATGTGGAAAGAGGAATAATAGCACTATGACAGTGCAGGGCAGAAACGGCCTTTGAATTTGTTTTCCATCCCTATCCTGACGTTGCCTATCCTGGAGATGAGTTTGCCAGATTCATTGTTGCTTACACAGTTGACCAGCTGGCATTTAGGGCCCTTCACAAGCCACAATTATAGGAGTTGGTTTCCACTTTAATTACCATAGTTCCATCCTGTGGAATCCTGGCATTTGTAGTTTCATTATGTATTTAAAGTTCTTTGCAAAAATAAAAACAAAAAAGTAGTGGTTCTCAACCTGTGAGTCCCCAGTTTGTGGACTTCAGCTCCCAGAAGCCCTGAGCATTGACCATAGTGGCTGGGGCTTCTGGGAGCTGAAGTCCACAAACATCTGGGGACCCACAGGTTGAGAACAACTTCTAGTGCCTCTTCAAACTACAAGCTCAAGGATTCCATAAGACACAGCAGTTAAAGTGGTATCAAAATGCTGTTTTCATATAGGGTGAAAGAGCCCCAGCAGGTCTTGGGGCTCGTACTTTCTAACAGGGCCAGCCTGACTGTAGGCAGAAGAAGCATGGGATGTGGAAGGATCATGGCAAAGCATTAGGGGACAGAGCTGTCTGTTCCCCTAAAAATAAGCCTGCTTTCCTTAAGTGCATCGGAGGCACTGTCTCATTGCCATTATTGAGATAAGATGTAACTGCTAGCCCATTTATCTTGTGTATGCAGAATGTGTCTAGTTGTTTTTGACTTATAGTGATCCTAAGGTGAACCTATTGCTGGGTTTTCTGGGGCTGAGAGTGTGTGAGCAACTCAAAGTCACCCAGTGGTTTTCCATGGCCTAGCAGGGAATCAATCCTGATCTCTGTTTGGTCTGCAGAAGAGAAGGTTAAGAGGGGACATGAGAGTCATGTTTAAATATTTGAAAGGATGTCATGTCGAGGAGAGAGCAGGCTTGTTTTCTGCTGCTCCAGAGCCTAGGACAAGGAGCAATGGATTCAAACTACAGGAAAAGAGATTCCACCTGAACCTCAGGAAGAAATTCCTGATGGTCAGAGCTGTCCGGCAGTGGAATATGCTGCCTTGGAGTTTGGCGGTCTCTTTCTTTGGAGGTTTTCAAGCAGAGGCAGGATGGCCATCTGTTGGGAGTGCTTTGATGTGGGTTCCTGCATGGCAGGGGGTTGGGCTGGATGGCCCTGTGATCTCTTCCAACTCTATTATTCTATGGGTCTTGAGTCTATGATTCCACGGTCATAGAATGTGGACAGCCAACATGGCATAGTGGTTTGAGTGTTGCACAATGACCCTGAGACCAGGGTTCGATTCCCCACTTGGCCGCTCCTGCATTAGTAGTGGTATACACAGGTGTAAAAGATCCTGCTAGGTTGCCCTCCTCTCGTAGACCCCCATTTAATAATATTTCCCACTGTTTCATGGAGGCATTGGCATCATGGGTGGATCTCTGAGTCACTTACATTTTGGTAACACAGGGACTGTTTTCTTCCATTTGTCTTCATATAGGAAGGTGGCTGCCTTGGATCTTGTAAAAGGAAAAAGGCAGGATATGAAATCAATCATTCAGTTAATGAATCGAACAAACCAGTCCATTTAATCAGGTGAACCCTTGACTGCAGTCTGATGTGGTCTTTCCTGAACACATTCTCACCCCATATCTTAGGAGAATGTCAGGCCAGGTGAGGGTATCAAAGCAAGCAAAAGATTCAAAGCTGTCTCCAAAGTGTTCCAAGTATGCATTAGCCCAGCATCAGGTGTTTCTGCTTGCTGCTCAGTGTGATATTTGATATTTTGCATCACTTTGTGGGGAAAATAGCTGGCCCCAAATGGAAAGCTGTTTTTTTTTCCCCCAAATGGATGAGATTGCTTTCTTGAGAATTAGTCTCTTGAGATGAGGGCCCAGGCACCAGCACTCGCAAATGGATATTTAGGGGCAAAATATCTCATCTCTGTGTCTCCTAAATTGCTGTCGGGCAATATTCTGTGCTAAGAGCACTGCTGAGTTGCCATTCTGCTGCTGACACACTAAAAACAGCTCTTCCTTAAATGAAATCTGAAAGGGCCTTGTGTTGTGCTCCAGTTTAACAGCACAAAACGGAGGCAGTGATGCCAAAGGCAACAGAGCATCTACTGAAAGGAAATAAATTAGGAAGCATGGAGGAGAAAGCTCTTTCCAAGGCAGGTCTCTGTCTGAAAGCTTTACACCTACAAAATTCCCTCTTGAAACACAGACCACCAATCAAATGACGAAAAGAAAGTAGATAGCAGGCTGGGTTAGTGCGGGCTTTGCCCAAGTGGCGGCAATTTAAACTGACCTCAGCTTTAATAATGGCTACACTTATATGCCTTGATCAGTCTTTTATAGCTGGATGAGAATGAGCTAGATGAGAGAAGCAACTTATGTTTTAACTTAGAAATCTGTTGATTGCTGAAAAGAAAGCATCGGAACAGGGAATGGGGACACTGTGGCTTCATCACTCCAGTTCTTATTCCTCTTTTCAGTTTTACTATATGCACTTAATATTGTTTCATGTTTTCCTTGGCGTAACCTCGGAAGACTTTGAGCCTTTCCGCACTACACTGTTACAGTGCTTTTATTCCACTTTCAACATCCTCTGGCAGAGCTTTCCAAACGGTGTGCCGCGACATGTTAGTGTGTCGCCTGAAGTGTGTAGGCGACACACCTACACATTTCAGGCGACACACTAACATCTCGGAAATATATGTTATTGTTTATAAATCATACATTTTTAAAAGTGTATGAAAGGTTTTCATGAGATATGTTGTGTCCCCATACATTTTGTTATTACTATTTATGCATGTGTCTGTATGTCTTATAAGGGGTTAGTTTAGTCTCTGCTTTGCTAGTAGAACTGAATTACTGTGTCGCAAATGATGCATGTCTAAAAAGTGCATCACCCACATGAAAAGCTTGGAAAGCTCTGTACTATGGAATCCTGAGGTTTGCAGTTTGGGGCGGGAGGCGGCATTTAGAATTCTGAGCCAGGGAGCTCTTGAGGCTCAGGAAACTACAAACCCCAGAATTCCACAGGATGTTGAAAGTGGAATAACAGCACTATAACAGTGTAATGCGGGAAGGATGTTTGTGCAGTTGTATATATAAATTATTTTGACTTTTTAGATTCAGTAGGTGAGTCTGCAGCCAAAATGAGGCCACAGAGAAAGAAGCAGGAGGTATACAACATCCCTCAACTTTCACTGATGAAAACTGGGATCCATCAGAATGCGGTCAAGATGGCAAAAGTAAGTAATGAGGAAGAACACCCAAACTCGGGGAGGCTACAGCAGTTTGCGTTTGTCTGAACCTACTGGGAAAAACAAGATTCTGCCTCCTCCCCTCCCGCTCAAGAGTTAATTGTGTGCTAACTCTATTTGCACTTGTTTGCAGCAATTGAAGTAAGGCCATTTCCGCACTAGAGTGTTATAGCGCTATTATTCCACTTTCAACTTCCTATGGAATCCTGGGGTTTGCAGTTTAGGGAGGGGCCGCGTAGCCCCAGGATTCCATAGGATGTTGAAAGTCAAATAATATAACAGTCTAGTGCGGAAATGGCCTAAGTTAAGGACAGAGCAGGAAAGGGGAGGAGGAAAAGAAGGAAACTGAGATATTTTAAAAGCAGCTAAAAAGTGGGACAACAGAGGATTAATCAGGACTATTGGGGTAGGAACCCTGTGAGGACATCGCAGCCTTCCACGGGTCCACAGAGCCACTGTCCTATATAGTTCAGCCCCCTCTGCAATTATCAGGCAGAGGCGTACTAAATAATCAAGCACAAACACACAGAGGCACAACTCCATTAACAAAGCTTCCGAGAAAAAAAAAACTTCCTTTTACATACTTTTTTCTTGCCTTCTAAACAACCTTTTTCTTTTGTGCTCTTGTCTTGCTGGAAGTTTTTTTAGTAGCATCAGCACTGAAAGGATGGTGAAGCAGGGCTGGAGAAACACAGATTTTCCCTGTTCAGTCTGCAAAAACTCAAAGCAGACAGGTAAGATGGCTAAATCAAAGAAGTACCCTTAGGGGTGCTGAAACTAGTTTGGTTCCCCCCCCCCCATCTCCCACAGCTCACTTCAATTGCCGCAAACTGATTTGCACAGTGCAAAAGTAATCCGCACTCAGTTAACTCATCAGGAAGGAGACAGTAAGCAAAGTCTCGCCCTTCCCAGTAGGCTTATTAGAATTTATTCTTTCTTTGAAAAAGTTTGAAAAAAAGGAGAAAGGGCTCCTGTACTAAAGATTGCGTAAAGGTTCACAGCAGCAGCAACAAAACAATGCTCTAAAGGCACGAGATCCCCTCTGATCTTGGAAGCTAAGCAGGGTCGGCTCTGGTTAGTACTCGGATGGGAGATCACCAACCAATACCAGGTGTTGTGGGCTGTATTTCAAAGGAAGGAACTGGCAAAACTGCCTCTGAGTTCTCCTTGCCTGAGAAAACTCTATGAAATACGGGAGGTCACCATAAGGCACACATTGGCCTTTCCGCACTAGCTTGTTATAGCGCAATGATTCCACTTTCAACATCCTATGGAATCCTGGGGTTTGCAGTTTAGGGAGGGGCTGTCCGATCCCTCCCTAAACTGCAAACCCCATGATTCCATAGGATATTGAAAGTGGAATCATCGCGCTATAACAGGCTAGTGCGGAAAAAGGGAATTTCAGTAGGCATTGTCTGTCAAACAATCAGATAACAAGCAACAATGTATCAAATTCCCTCTTCTACATAACTGTTAATGGCAGGGGAGCCCTCTCTGGCTTTCAGTCTAGCAACCCCAATTCCCCTACTTAGGGCCCTTCCGCACTACACTGTTATAGCGCTATTATTCCACTTTCAGCATCCTATGGAATCCTGGGGTTTGCATTTGAGGGAGGCGCCTTTAGAATTCTCAGCCAGGGAGCTCTTTGGCTTCAGCAAACTACAAACCCCAGAATTCCACAGGGGGTTGAAAGTGGCACAATAGCGCTATAACAGTGTGGTGCAGATAGGCGCAACGCAATTTAAAACGGATTCTAATTTCGAGGCTCCTGGCCCTTTAAGAAGCTGCCAGGACTTTTTCCCTCTCTCTCCTCTCTGGAGACTTCCAGCCCAACCCTAAAACTCCACCCAAGAGTCTCTTCCTATCCTCGGATTGGTCCGTTTCGAGTTTCACACCCCCTTCTCTCTCCCCGCAGGACGCGGCGATTGGCGGGGCTTTGCCCTGTCGTCACAATGGATCCTTTTATTTTGATTGGCTGCTTTGCACGGCAGGCTGCCGGCTCCGCCCGCTGTTTGGGGAACTACTGACTTTCAGGAGCCCCCTGCGCACACCGTAGCATGTGAGCCGCCTTTTGCGGGGAGGCGGGAAAGAGGGCGCCGGGGGGATCGAGGAGGGATCTGCTGGGATCTGCAGCTACACAGGAGAAGAAGCGGCCTGGGAGGCGAGTGCTTTAGCATTTACTTTTCCCCCTCCCTTTCCTCCCCCCAGTGATCTGGCTCCCCAACTGTCCTGGTCCGTTTGGGAAGGGAGGATGAAGTTTAGGAAACGGAACGATGAACAGTCTACAAACACGGCGCTGGTTTGGAGGGAGGAGGCAGGCCGTGGCGTGTGTCGCTGTCCTCTGCCCCGCGCCCCATACAAAACAGCCAGCCTTGCCTGAAAGAGCCTGCTCGGATGAGTCCGGTGGAGATCAAGGGATTTGGAAAGGGAGTTCTGGTCGTTGCAATCCACCAGCGTTTAAAGCAAGCTTGCAGCTAAGGGTGGGGATGAGCAAAAGGAAGAAATTAGGGGTTTGTTTGTTTGTTGGTTTGTTTGTTTTTTAAAAGGAAACAAAGAAGCCTGACTTTGGGGGGGGGGGATTAATGAAAATAAAATTAGCACTGATGTTTCAGAATTGGAACTTGAGTCCCTCTCTGGCTGTCCATCTTATGTGAAATTATAGATGTTATTTTATGATGTTTTTGGTGCAAAAGTTATGGGTGCAGAATCAAATCCCTTTTGAGTTATGATGGGATGTATAGGTAATGATAACAAGTCATTTAAAAAAAAGAGAGACAAGCTAAAAGTTCACAGTGTGGCATGCCAGTTTTTTGGAGTAACAGCTATTTCTTAGCAAAGCAAGATGCTTAAAATAGACCTTTGGAGGCGCTATGGGTTAACGTGGCGGAACGGTGGTTGTTTTATGAGTGTGTCTTTTTAAAGTGCGCTTGTGGTTTTTGAGGAGAGAGCTACTTACATCTGCTTATGGTTTGAAAAAGGAGCGAGGGCCAGAATGCTTTATCTCCTCTTGGGAATATAATAGAACACCAGAGTAATCTTAATTAGGGTCATGGATTGCCACTTTTCTATCCTAAATACCCAGTTTGCCATCTGATGCTTGGTATATGATACCCTGGAGTGATCTGGTCTTTGTCTGTCTGCTGAGCTTTTTTTAAAAAATGCCCTAAACCATTTGAGATAATGCACACAATGGTGCATTAATGTGGGGTAGAAGAGAATATCTTGGGTGACTTATATCATTTTCTTTGTGGGAGTGTGAGAGAGATTCTGTCCGCAGAAAGCATTAATAAGCGTGTTTTCCTTCCTAAGATGCATACACATAGCAAGAAGATAGTGAGATCTTATTTAAGATCATGTTTTGAGTGGATTTAATACACTGCCCGCCATTTCCCGCACTGCCAATTTCTGTGACTAAATCACCAAGTCCTTTGTTATCTATCCAGTTCTTAAAGGACCTGCTTAAAATTCAGCGGCAAACAATGGGTCTTGCTTTAGAGATTGTGCCGGTGAAAGATGGAACTGCAAAATGTGGCCTCTTGTGAACCTGTGCATGGTATATGTTCAAAAGTCTGCCTTTGTGAGCAGAGGCAGCTGATTTAGCATCATTTAGATTAAATTGCTGACTATTTAACCTGTCCTCTTTGATGGGCTTCCTCCCTGAAGATGGAGGAAGGGTGGATGTCCTTTAATTCACCTTGCTTCACTGATTTCCAGCTATCATATTCAACCAAAAATATGAGTCAGACCCCTTGTCAGCCTCCTGATGCACACCAGTGGGCTTTTGGGGTTCCGTTTTCTTCCTGAGATAACTTAATGTTGCCTCTTCTATTAAAAAGAGGAGGGGAAAAAAACTGATTCTTGGAGTCTCAATGGGGTGCTTGGAAGAATCTTTCCCCAGCTTAGATCCCCTAAGCTTGCTATGAAAGTTTGCTATGCTACAACATTTGGGGGTCCTTAAGTGGTGGTGGTGGGCATTTGCTGCCAAGTCTGCTTTGGCTTATGGAGACCCTAACAAATGAAAGATCTCCAAGATTCTTGGTCATCATCTCTCCTGCTCAGGTCTTGCAATCCCAGGGTAGCTTTGATTGAATCAATCCACTGTGATGTGGTCTTTCTCTTTTCCTATTGCCTCCCATTTTCCCAGCATTCTCGTCTTTTCTAAGAAGTTACTACGTCCAAAGTACAATAGCCTCAGTTTAGTCATCTTGGCTTCTAGTGAGAATGACTTCAGGACCTGTTCATTTGTCTTTTTAGCAGTCTGGGGTATCCATAGAACTTTTCTGCAGTACCACATTTTCAGATGAGCTGATTTTCTTCCTATCAGCCTTCTGCACTATCTAGCTTTTCACAGCTGTGCATAGAAACTGAAAATACTACGGGGCCGAATTATTCTGACTTTGGAGCCAAATGCTCTGGCTGCCAACAAGCTTCCCCCTTCTTTTTGCTCTCATCTTGCACTATACTTCCACAGAGTTGAGGGAAATTCTCACAATTTGCTCTGCAGCATCAAGTATGGAGCTAGAAAGAGTCTGTGGGCTTGTTTGGTTTATCCCTACATCACCAGTTGGCCATGGACAACACAGTGAATAAATAACACCTGGCCTTCTTCTAGACTTTGGAACTGGGGAAAGGTGGGGTGGTTTGCTGTGCAGCCGTAGAGACTTATGCTGCAAGATCAGCACAAATAGGCTAGAATCAGAGAAAATATAATGGCAAAATAAACTTTATAACAATAAAGCAATAAACCGTAGCAATAAACTACACAGAGTTTTAAAAGCTTATCTGTCAAGGCAAGACAAAAGGCAGTCATATCAAGCCAATGGAAAAGTCTCTATGGCTCACCTGAAAGTCATAAGGGTGGGAGCCAATTTTAAGGCGATCCTATCATATCCTAGCCCCTTGAAATTCAAATACAGAACAAGACCAAGATCATCTCTGAGAAACATGCAGCCCTCCAGATGTTGATGTTCCAGGTCTTGTCATCCTCAGCTGGCTTGGCCAGTGGTGAGATTTGATGGGAGTCCAGAAGACCTGGCCTCCAAAATGTGAAGAAGACCTATGGGGTAAGAAGTCAGGATCCAGGAAACATATAACTTTGGTGATTATTTGTACCTGAACCCTAAAAAGCTGTTGTCAGTGAAGGTAACCAGTGTTTGGCTAGACAATCTGATGGTTCTACAACTAAAACTTGGTATTTATGGCTCTCTAGGTTGTAAAGACAGCAGTCCCAGACTAAAAGTTGAATGGAATACCTGTCAGACGTTTTGGATTACAGCTCGCTTAATTTCTGATCAATGGTAATATTGGTTGGAGCTTAATTCAAAGAAACTGCAGGCCTAACTCATATGCATGGCATTGCATTTTGCATAGCATGTTAGAGCAGAGATATATGTTCAAGGTCCTTGCATCTGCAGGGGTATATGCTCATGGTCCTTACATCAATGGAAAATGCAGAAAGATCTTATCTGGGGGGGGCCAAATCTCCTACTCATGGAAGTCCCCTAGACCTGGTCTGTTTTGGCTAGGGCTTAGAGATGTCTCACCCCAATATCTAGGGGAACATGTGTTTCCCAGTCCAACCTTAGAGCAGTTAACATATATGGTCACAATATCTGCAGCAGCCCTGAAACTCTGAGGCTTGCAGAAATTGTATTTCCCACAAAGTCAGAGATTTTGCATTTTTCTGTTGGTGTAAAGGTAAATGGCATTGCATTTTACATAGTCTTTTTGAGCAAGGATGTATATGCTTATGGGCTTTACATTTACACCAGTGGAAAATGGAGAAGACTCTGACTTTGGGAACAGATCCTCTCACCCTTGGCTGTCTTGACTAGGGCTTGTGGGTGTCTCAGGATGGTAATATCTAGAAGAATATATGTTTCCCAGTCCTGCTTAGGAGCAATTCATGTACATGGTCACAGTCTTTGCAGCAGCTGTGAAAAACCTGATGTTTGTAAAAAATCATAACAGTTCCAAAGTCAGTGCTTTCTACACTCTTCCACTAGTGTAAATGTAAGGACTCTGAGCCACAGAAGCAGTGCTAATTTGGATAGATCTAATGCCTGTGGAGGAGAAAACAGGATCCTAGTGACAAGCCAAACCAACACCTCACAGAATTCAGTCAGTTGTGTGAACAGTCCTTGTGTGAATCTACCATATAGTGCTAGACTGAGTACATACGTATATGTGCAATCCCTTCCTTTTAATGTGGTGAAACATTTCACTGCTTATAAACATGCAGCTTCCAGCAGTAAGCCTTTGCATACTCACATGGGAGGAAGTCCCATTGAATATCTATCTTGTAGTATATCTGCGTGTGTGTGTGTGTGTGTGTGTGTGCGCGAGAGAGAGAGAGAGAGAGAGAGAGAAACAAGACAGAAACCTGATGCCCTCTAAGTGTTTTGGACTATAGCTTCCATCACCCACAGGCAGCACGCTTAATTATAGATTAGAACATCTGGATGGCACCAAGTTACTTGTCCCTGGCTTCCATCTGATTTCAGTGCATACCGCTCACTTGTGTTATTTCAGTCACCCTTACAACATTCCTGTAAGGCAGCTAGTGTTATTATTCACAAATTATATCAATGGAGGTGGGGGCTCAGACAGAGGGATGCTCTCCTTCCCCCCTAAAGGCACCTGGTAAGTTTATGGCTGTGATGAAAGATTCAAACTAGGGCAATCCCAAGCAATAACTCCTTCTCCACCAGTTTGCTTCATTTGATCTAATTAAAGCATGAACTGTGCACCTCATTTCCATAATTGCAAAGCAATTTGCTGGTTCATCAACTTCTTAAGAAATAGTCAGAGTTAGAAACAAGTGGAACAAGACAGACAGGACCAGGCTAAATGGGAAGTCAGGATACGATTAAGGAAGTATGATGGAACAGAGCGGAGTATTCTGTCATTAAATATCTAGCCTCAGTGCCAAAGTAACCCAGATTCTACTCTTAGAAAATGCACATTCTAAGACGGGTAAAACAGAGATGTGTATCTGGGTTTTACGCATTTATTTAAAACAGGAGTGTGTGGACTGCAATTCCCATCGTTCCTGACCACTGGCTGCTCTGCCTAGGACTGAAGAGAGTTGCAGTCCCACAGCCACCAGATGGTTGCTCCTGAGTCAAGAAGGATATTGATAAGCTGGAATGTGTCCAGAGAAGGAAGATCAAGATGACCAAAGGTTTGGAAGCCAAGCCTTACGAAGAACAACTTGGGGTGTGTTTGGCTTGGAGAAGACAAGACCAAGAAGTGGCTTGATAGCCCTCTTTAAATATCTGAAGGGATGTCTTGTAGAAAATGGAGCAAGTTTGTTTACTGGTGCTCCAGAGACTAGAACACAAAAGAATGGATTCAGCTTCAAAAGATATTCCAACTAAATTAAGAACAACTTGACTGTAAGAATTGTTTGACAGTGGGTAATGCTGTCATGAAAGATCAAATAATCAATAATAAACAAGAAAGCAAATGTTTTTATTTCTTACCGTCCTCTCCCCAAGGCTAAAGGTAGGGTAGGTACAACATAGGAACTTTCCACACTACATTGCTATAGTGCTATTATTCCACTTCCAACCTCTTCTGGGGTGTGTAGTTTACTGAGGCCAAAGAGCTCTCTGGCTGAGAATTGCAAATCCCAGGATTCCATTGGATGTTGGAAGTGAAATAATAGCACTATGACAGTGTAGTTCAGAAAGTTCCCTGTATTAAAATACATTATATAACTTTAAAATAATAAAACACATAAAACTAGATTAGACCACAGCCACTACACATTAATATCCAACCTATCTTAACAACATACCAAATTAAAATTCATAGGTTAAAATCGACTCGGTTGGCCTACCAGAAGAGATAAGTCTTTAATAATTCTAAAAATTCAGACAGCCTGTTTAGCTGTCAATTCAACACTCATGGCCAACGAAAAAGTCTTCTGGGTTACTGTTGCCAGTCTAGTCCTGGCTGGTTTAAGTAAATGGCTTCCAGAGGACCTCGGTATGTGGGGCAGATTGGATCCAAACCATCTAGGGCTTTAATGGTAATAACCAACACTTTGTACTTTGCTCAGAAACTAATGAGCAGCCAGCAGAGTGATTTTGGTATCGGTTGATATGTTCACTCCTGGATGTACCTGTAACCACTGTGACTGCCATATTTTTGATCAGTTGGAGTTTCTGAACTTGGCACAAAGGTAGCCCAATGTACAGTGCATTGCAGAAGTCCAGCCTTGAGGTTCCCAATGAGTGTAGCTCTTCCAATCCGAGGAAGGGGTACAGTTGAGGACTGCAAACTTGAAACATTTAATAGAGGAAAGCTCCAGTTCTGATGATGCTGGATTGTACAGTGTGTGTTGTGAACCATTTGAATATGTGTATCCGAAATACTTCTGTAATCCCTAGAGTGTGGGATTGCCCAAAATATGAGACTGGGGGGGAAATGAAGAGGAAGTCACAAAAGGTCTGAGCTTGCACATTTCAAGGGAGATGAATAAGAAGGCTATATCATTTATTTATTTTTTACATTTTTTTTTTTATCTGTTGCCAGGATCAGTTGGTACTCTGCTGGCCAGTGGAGCTGTTGGAAAGGGCAGAGTTATTGGGAGCTCAAGTGGCGAAGCTTGTTCTTGAGAGCTGGTTTCCTCCTTATCCCTTCCAAACAATGGCAATTTCCGCACTAGGCTGTTATAGCACCATGATTCCACTTTCAACATCCTATGGAATCCTGGGGCTTGCAGTTTCGGGAGGGGCTGGCCGGCTAGTGTGGAAATGGCCCATAAATGAAATTGCTGGTGCCTCCTTAGAGACTGCATTGCTTAACAGAACCCTTTCTGCTGGAATGCTTGCTAGGAAGCATTTAGCAATAACACACCACGTCCGGCCCACTGATGTGACCTTTAACCACCACTGCCATCATTTCAGTGTGTTTCTGCTCATCGACTTTACATCCTTCCCAGCAGTGGTTTGTGCTATGGTAGTGTTCCTTCTGTCAGCACTGGGTTGGTCTCATGTCTTTGGGTGGGACACACTGAACTGTTACACCATGCCTGCTTACGAACTGCAGGTGCTGTGGTAGCGCAGCCAGGCCAGGACTTGTTGGTTGAAGCCATGGGAGTGGCAAGCAGAATGGATTTCTCCAGCAGCAGTATATTGTTATGAGGCATCCCTATAGTAATGAAGAAATCATGCGCGCATGCATACATCCAACTGATGTGGTTACTGGTGGCTCCAATGTCAGAGAGGCAGTGAATCCACTGCAGGTTGTAGTTTAAACTTTACATCCCAAGTGATGAAGCTTGTTCTCCACATAAGCCCAACATGTCAGATATCTCCGGTAAAGTTTGGAATAAAGCCTGTAATGGATTTTCCATCCAACTGACATGACAGCTCGTGATTGCCACTGATGTAAGCCTTAAATTGGGAGGTGGTGCCTACAGGCAGAATGGGAAGATTAAACAAAGAGGTAGCTAAACCAGAATTGCATCTTAGGCTAAAGATGTGGCAGCCATGAGAAATGGCAGTCTTGGTTTAGCCTTTTCTTATCTTCTAGAACATGAACTCATGCTGTGATGTTATCGTCATAACATCCAGCAGCCTGTTATGATTTACACAGGTGTAACTTGTGCTATGCATACTGAGTGATATTTAGTTACTAGTTACATAATAGTTTCCAGCAGCACAAGCTCAGTTGCATACAAAGGGACTGTCCCACTTGCAGTAACACATTAAAAGGGAGAGAGGAGCATGTAGCTGTGCATTGTCTTCACACATTGCCTCTGTGCATTGCAATTACACAGTAGGTTGCCAGCCGTGCTCCATGGCTGTTGATCCACAGACATAGTACTACACTGGTGTTCAATATGAAGATTGCATAGTGTAATTTCTCCAGTGTGTGTTTACACTACACTGAAGCAATATAGGCTCTCAGCCACTGTGTGCTTCCCAGCAGTAGAGGCCAGTGATTGGGATGGGTAGGAAACATATAGCCGTTAGAGTAAGAGAGCCTGGGTTTGCAGGGTTAAAGCACTGGGATAGCAGGGAGGAGGAGATTGTTTGCCACCCACTTCAGGCTGCTCTGTTTCCTCTGCAATGGAAGGTCTGCGAGTAGGGGTGGATTTTTCCAGCAACAATACATTCTTTTGTGCGTGCAGTCTTATGCTGCTTGTAGATACATTGTGTAGCTCTTTCTCTTACTCATCTGGACTCTGCAGCCAAAGTTCAACATGCTAACCCCTGCTGTGCCCTTGGCCAGCTAACTAGCTTGTGACTGTCAGCTGATCCCAACAGCTCGGGTGTTATGCATTGCACTTCTGCCTTTCAGGAGTGGGCATGTTCACATCCACATGTATAGGTGGTTACGGATCGATACAGATGCCTGCATTTGCAGATTCACCCTGGCGATGAGGTTGTGGAGGCTTTCACGATGAGCCTCTGCAAAATTGATCTCTGTACCGTGGACTTGTGATGCTGACCACAAAAGCTGTTGCCCTTAGGATGTACCTGATTGTGCTGCAGCCAACAGGCAGTGGTTGCCTTTGATTTACTATGCGCAGGCTTGCAGAGGTCAGAATGAAACACCGGGGCATAGTGCTTGGGTGGGACTCTATCAGCCAATCATCTGCAGTCATCTTCCGGCATGCAGACCACACTGGGGTGTAAAGGGTCAATACAGTATGCCTTTCCAAACAAGAGTTTTGCCCTACCTTACACTGTGCCAAGATCTTGTTCATATGAAATAGGAACGCTTGTGAAATAGAGACAGATCCTTGGCTATTTTAGTACACAAGAATCGAGTATTACTAAAGACTCCCAAGTAGCCCCACTGTCACTTACCGTGGGTGGGGGCTACGACCTGATACTTAAACTATACCAAAGCTCTAATATTTACAACTAAGCATGATAAATCATTGTAGCAGAAATGATAAAGGAGCCTATGGCATGTTAAAAACTAAGACTGAGATCCTATACCATCTAGTATGTAACTAGAATGGTGGAGCTTGTTGTAGTTACATCTGACAATGCCAGTCCCCCCAAACCCTACCTTTTGAGCATGGCAGCACCCCAAGAGGTTTCTGAGGAAGTGCAGACTGGGGTGCTGAGAAGTGATGCCTCCAGTGCTACCCTAGTTGTGAAACATGTTGAAGACAGGCAGCTGGAGGGATCCTTTAGGGTTGTGCTGCATCTGCTTGTCTCAGTGCACCCCATCACTAGGAGAACAGTGCAGTCATTGTTCCCCATTGCCGTGATCAACAATGCCTTCAGTTGGAATGCTGCTGGGCTGAACAGGTTGGTTTTCAGTTTGCAGGAATCTCTTTTTGCCATTAATGACTGTAAACATGAATCCCCAGCAGTTACGAGATTGTAAGTCCATCTTACGGTCTTGTAACTGCTGGATACGTTGCCAGCTTGAATTTATTATAGCACAAGCATTTTTGAACTGTAGCCCACTTTGTCAGATGCTCTTTTATATTAGTCTGAATTTTAGGTATACATACAGCACATGTGTTTTAGGGACTGGATAGTAGGCAGTCAGATCAAAGGAAATTAAGTCTAGAAAGGCCACTGACAGGGACAACTGCTTTCCTAATATTAGCCAGTCACCAGGTTGTTGGCTGGGATCACAAACATCCCTAGGTAAGCCAATTAGCACACACCATGTGGTACAAGAATATTATCTAATTCAGAATTCTGATTGTAGACTGAAACTTCCTAATAAATTATAACTCGGCAGTCTCTTGTCCTAGTCTGCTGTTTGGTTGGCTGGGTTTTTTGTTTTGTTTTGCAAAACATCAGCATGATGTACTTGGCTGGCAGTCCTCCCAGCTGTGGAATAAATTAGGAAAAGTAAATCCGATAGATATAAATATGTCCCATTTGCACAGTTTGGGATTTCTGATTAAAGAGTCATTTGGCTGTTTGCTTCCTTCCTAAGCTGTAATGACAATGAAGGAACGATATCACTGTTTGCAGAACAGATTGGTTTTAGCATACTACCCATACAGAATCAAAGTAGTTTCATAGGAGTTCTTCCTAGGGAATCCTGATACTATAGTTTGGGGCTGCAGTTGCCAACAGAGAATGTCATACCTTCTAACATTTCACATATGAAAATCAAGTCACGTGTGACCAAGCAATATCTAAGTATAGTCAATAGGGTATGGCTGGGCAACAAAAGGGCAAAAGTGATTAATGGGGAAGAGCACACAAAACTACATACTGTTTTAATTAGAGGAGCCTGGCATTTATACATGGAGTTCAGGAAAGCCTAGAAAAAGGAAGGAACCAATAAACCTATTGCGAAGGAGAAGATTCCACCACCTCCTCTCCTTCTGCTGATTTAACTGACTGCAAACTAGTTTTGCATTTTGAGCTCAGTTTGCAGTGATGGAAGTAAGCTGAGGAGGAGTGGGAGAAGGAAGGAGAAGCCAGGACATCTTAAAAGCAGCTGAGAAAGTAGGACTGGGGCCATTTCCACACTACACTGTTAGAGTGCCATTATTCCACTTTCAACATCCTATGGAATCCTGGGGTTTGCAGTTTAGAGAGGGGCATTTAGAAGACCTCGGTAAACTGCAAACCCCAAAATTCCACAGGATGTTAAACGTGGAATAATAGCAATATAAACAGTGTAGTGCGGAAGTGGCCTGGGACAGCTGGAGGGTGTGGAATATTGAATGCTTTTGCCAAAGTATTTCTCTCTGTGAGGTTCATGGGCTTTCTAATCACAGTTAAAATTGCTAATAAAAGTTGGCATAAATGTGTCCATCATTTACCTCTGGGCTAATGTGGCAACTTCTGCCTCTCATAAGAGTTGCAGGAAAAGCACCTCAAGCAATTTGGACATTGTTAGAAATATTTGCAAACTATAGTAGTTTTAGCCCATGTAAATGGATTGGGCTGAAGCGAGAGCATCCACACCCAAGCTTGCATGGGCTTAAAATATACATGGAGGAACGCCCCAACCGCTCAGCCAAAGCCAGGAGTACCTTTCCACAGAGCGCAATCCCTCTGTATAAAGCTAAGTAATAACCTAAACAAAGGAAGGCATTCTCTGTTATTTTTGTTGCTGTATGCCTTCAAGTCATTTCTGAGTTAGGGTGACCCGAAGGTGAACCTATCACAGAGGTTCCTTGGCAGAATTTGTTCAAGAGGAGGTTTGGTTTTGCCTTCCTCTGAGACTGAGAGAGTGTGACTTGCCCAGGGTAAGTTTCCATGGCTGAGTGGGACACTGGTCTCCCAGTATCCTGCTCAAACCATTCTACCACACCAGCTCTCAAAGTATTCTCTACCTAACATTAATTGGAGTATTGCTGTTGTGTTTCCAAAGGCACAGTATCTCATTTTAAGGTGATGGGACAGTTCTTTCTTATAATTTTATTTTATTGGAAAGCCACTTGGGTTCTGCTGTACTTTCCTGTTTTGCACAAAGTACAAGTTGCTATTTTTATTCCTCCTTTCTCAAGTGTTTACAGGAAGCTGTAATCAGTGCACACATTTATTTAGGGACGGCCAGCTGCGATGGCCCACGGGGGAATGTGCTGCTGCAGGAAAAACCTGGAGGAAGATTTTTGGCTTGTTGGTGTCTAAGGAAGATTTCCTTCTTACAGCCAAACAACAGGGCTCATGTGCTCAAAACAGAGTTAGTAGGAAGGTCTGTTTGAAGGCGACAAGGAAGAGTTGTCCTTGAGTGCCCCAGAGATGTAATATGGTTATCTACATTGGGAAGATATTTATATTCCAGGTATAAAAAACACTTGGGCCTCACTCACTCAGTTCTCAACGTGTAACTTCCTTGTGATCTAAAAATCTGAAATCTGATACATCCATACTCCAGAATCAAATTCAATTTGAGATAAAGGGGGTAGAGAAATTGGATGTATGTATTTCGTAAGTTGACAAGTAACTTAAAGGCACACACACACACTTCTTGCCTTCCAAACTTAAGAAGAACTCTTGAAGGATAAAAGTAGTTCCATCCATAGAAAGCTGAAACCAAGCACCTTGATCCTACGTCATGACAAGCTGGCTTTGATTGATTAGGTCTCTATGAATGAGAAACTTTCAAGAAACCCTGTCATTAGCTGCCCTGCTCAAGTCTTGCAAACCCTTGACTGAGTTAATCCATCTGTAATAAGTTCCTCTTTTCCTACTGTTTTCAGGTTTTTCTGACATTGTCTTTTCCAAGGAATTATGTCGTCTCATGATAAGTCCAAAGCACAATAGCCTGAGTTTAGTCATTTTGTTTTCTGATAAGAGTTCAGACTTGATTTTCTCATAGACCTATTGTTTGTCTTTTTGGTGGTCCTTGCTATCCATAAAGCTTCCATCCACCACCCAATTGTGAATGGGTGCGGTAAATACTATTACATGGATAATCCTGACATTTGCATTCAGTAATGTATCTTTATTTCCTTCATAGTTGCATTTCAAAGTCGTAATCTTCTTCTGATTTCTTGATTAGGGTCTGCATTTTGCTTGATGCTGCAGCCAAGGAATAAGTTACCTTGTAGAGAAGAACAGTTTTGATGTTTTCCTCACCACCCTTAAAGTCATGTAAATCTGTTGTGGTCATTATTTTTTACCTTCTTAATATTCAGCTGAGAACCAGCTTTTGTACTTTCTTCCTTAACTTTCGTCAGTAGCCATCCAAGTCTGCTATATACTGTTGATAATATGGTATCGTCTCTACATCTTAAATTACTGATATTTGTTCCTCCAGTTTTTACCTCCTCCCGCCAGTGAGCAATGCTACAACGATCAGAAGCAGGATCCTTGTGCCAGTTCCTTTTGCAGCCTCACTTGCTGGCAGGAGAGTGCTGGGAATGTCATCGTACTGAGCTGTGATCACCAGCAGAACAGGCTTCCATTGATCAGTGTGGCTGCTGGTTCTTAAGGCAAGTTTGAAGTGGCATTTCTGATTGTGGCAATATTAAATACATAGCAGTTACAGATCCATAACTCTGTGTTACAAATCCCTAATGGCAGTTGTTGTTATGTGCCTTCAAGTTGTTTCTGACTTAGACCAACCCTAAGGTGAACCTGTGATCATAGAATCATAGAGTTGGAAGAGACCACAGGGGCCATCCAGTCCAACCCCCTGCTATGCAGGAACACCCATCAAAGCATTCTCAACAGATGGCCATCCAGCCTCTGCTTAAAAACCTCCAAAGAAGGAGATTCATCCACACTCCGAGGCAGCATATTCCACTGCCGGACAGCTCTGACCGTCAGGAAGTTCTTCCTGAGGTTCAGGTGGAATCTCCTTTCCTGCAGCTTGAATCCATTGCTCCTTGTCCTAGTCTCTGGAGTGGTAGAGAACAAGCCTGCTCCCTCCTCAACATGACATCCCTTCAGATATTTAAACATGGCTATCACGTCCCCTCTTAACCTTCTCTTCTGCAGACTAAACCTACCCAACTCCCTAAGGCGTTCTTCATAGGGCATGATTCCAGACCCTTCATTGTTTTGGTCGCCCTCCTCTGGACACGTTCCAGCTTGTCGACATCCTTCTTGAATTGAAGTGCCCAGAACTGGACACAGTCTTCCAAATGAGGCCTAACCAATGCAGAATAGAGTGGTACCATTACCTCCCTCAATCTAGACACCAAAGTCCTGTTGATGCAACCGAGAATCGCGTTGGCTTTCTTGGCTGCCACATCACACTCCTGACTCATGTTCAGCTTGTGATCTACAAAGACTCCTAGACCCTTTTCACACGTACTGCTATCCAGCCACACATCCCTCATCCTATACTTGTGACTTTCGTTTTTTCTGCCCAAGCGCAGGACGCTACATTCCTCTCTGTTGAAATTCATTTTGTTAGCTTTGGCTCAGCTCTCCAATCTGTTGGAAGTTTCTTGGCATGATTTGTTTGGAAGGGTGTCTGCCTTTGCCTTCCTCTGAGGCTGAGGTGCCCGTGACTTGCCCAAGGTCATTCAGTAGGTTTACATGGCTAAGCCTACTCTCCAGAGTGATAGCCCAATGCTCAAACCACTACATCATTTGGGCTCTCCTGTACCTTCCAAGTGCCTGAGACAATGTACGATTTTTAAAATGACATAAAATAGCATCTGCCCAAGAAACACACACAGTATACATTTTGCATCTTTATCATGTACACGCCAGGTTGGCCGTGAAATGGCAATTGGAAGTGATGCTGACAGAAGGTTTTGGTTGCTTCTCTTGTTTGTATTTGTCATCTCCTTTTCAGCTTTCTTAACAAATTTCTTCTGCATTCCTTTGCGCTGAATCTTGCTGATACTGGTTCCTGTCTAAAAGTTTGGTCCAGCTGCCTTCAAAATCCCCGCCTCTTCATCTCTGGCAGATTATACAAACAGTTAACTATCATATTGACAGAACATGCTGCCCCTTGAGTCACTCTCCGGGAGGAGAAGTGGATTAATGCCAAACAGGCTGATGAGGAGAGCTTTGAAGGATTCCACCTCTTACACATGAAGTTGCAGGTGGAATCGTACCAGTGGCTGGGGAATGCCCAAAGTCAGCATTTGGCAAGGAAGCTGCTGTTGAACACCATAACTTAAATCCAGTTACTCTCCACTAGAATGTACCTATTGAATCAAGGGGAATGCAGTACATCAAAATTTGATTCAATGCATCTGCTTTAGTTGGAGCTAACAGTTAGATCTAGGTACAAGGCTGCTTCAGGATGCTTCATAGCTTAAACCCCATGCATAGTTTCAATTAAAATAGACCCATTACATTAATGGGATTTGTCTGTATGTTGACTTACTAGTCAACAATTGATAAAATGGTTCTGCGGTAGTTGGAACTAACCCGCAGGGCTTAGAGCCATATTTCTGTCCAGTTAATGGGACTAAGAGAGCCAGTGTAGTGTAGTGATTTGAGTGTTGGACAAGGACTCTGGGAGACCAGGATTCGAATCCCCAGTCACCCATGGAAACTCACTGGATGATCTTGGGCAAGTCACACTCTCTCAGCCTCAGAGGAAGGCAAAGGAAACCCCCCTCCGAACAAATCTTGCCAAGAAAACCCCGTGACAGAGTTGCCATTAGCCAGAAATGACTTCAAGGCACACAACAACAAAATGGATTAAATGAGTAACTGCGGTTTTTATTAAACACAATCAATTAATCTTAATTACTTCATTTTGCAGGTGTTCAGGGGGAAATTAATTCTAATGCCCAACAGCCACAATGTGTGTGTCATCTTAGAAAAGGCATTCACTGTTCTTTAGTTAAAGCAGGGCTGGGCCACTTTTTTTAACTAAAACAGTGGAATGTGGCCTCAAGGTAGTAGGCTTGTTGTGGGCTGCCAGTTGGCATAGCTAGTGCAATTTTCCCCCATCTTCTCACACTTCGTGGCTGGCATCCTGTTTGTGACGTATGCTGGTGTAAGTAAGCCTTATGCCTGCATGTGTCTCATTCTTGCGGCTGCCAAGGTTGGTACTCCCTACCCTTCCTTTTGGAAGGAGGTATCTGGTCACACACTGCTAGGAAGAGGATGCTTGGCAAGGTGGAACTTTGGCTTGATCTGACAAGCCTCATCTTAAGTGAGTTCCAAGTATTAGCTTCCTTTTCTGTCTTGTGACATCATGGTGGAAATCACTGAGCTGCCTCAGTGACACATCTCGGTGTGACTATCTTGTCTTGGCTTGTTTGTGTGAATCATCTTTTTTCACTTGAGATAGATTAAAGTGAAGAGGGGATAAAGGTGTGTGGTATGCATTTCACTTTGAAGCATATTGGTTTGTTTAGTTTTTAAAACTGATCTCAATCCCCTGTGCTAGCCTTTCTATGGCTGCATTAGCCCTTGTCAGGATAATGAAATTGGTAATGAAATTATTGTAACTCCCTGTACAAGCCTCAGTGTTTCCTGGTTTGTGTGGATGTTTTGTGGGGGCGGATGCTTAAATCAATACCTTTTAGGAGATGGATGAATATTTCATTCTGTTGCTCACTTTGGTGATGTGAAACATCTTGCATCTCAAAAACTTGGATGAATGCTTGTGGTCAGTGTTGTCCCTGGAGACACTGTGCTCATGGATGCAGCAGAAACCTCCCTTGATATGAGCTGATGAAAATCCCTTGGTCTTGGCACACACACACACCATACAATGTAGGAAAATAGCAGTAGGAAGCAAGAGAAATAAAAAGAAGAAAAAGAAATGGCCAAGATGCTGCATCAAATACACAAGTACAGTGTCAGACCTATGTTTTAACTCTCTATCTGACCCCTGACACCTATCCTGAAAGCCAACCAGCCACCCAGAGCAATGGATGTCTGTACTGCTGGTGAACAGGGTGCTGCAGGATAACAGGACTAGCTCCCCCTCAGCAGCAAGTGATGCTCTGAGGAGAAGAAGCATGAAACCCTGTGTGGAATTATCACAGTTCTTCATTGCAGCCTTGCTCACTGGCAGGAGGGCTCTGTCCACATCATCCTTCAGTGCTCCTGTTCGCCAGCAGCACAGACCCCCATTGCTCTGGACAGTTGACTGGCTTTTAAGGTGGGTTTCAGAGACCTTTGCAGTCATGGCACTGGTGACATGATTGCAAATGAGAATACAAAGCAGCTACATTATCCTAAGTCTAACTTACAACATTTTAACTGACAAACAGGTAGTATCTTGGATAAACGTAGTAACTTGCTCCTGGAATCCCTGCCCAGAAGCAGTCCCAACCTTTCATCTAGAGCAGTGGTTCTCAACCTGTGGGTCCCCAGATGTTCGTGGACTTCAGCTTCCAGAAGCCCTGAGCATTGACCATAGTGGCTGGGGCTTCTAGGAGCTGAAGTCCACAAATATCTGGGGACCCACAGGTTGAGAACCACTGATCTAGAGGGAATCAAGAGAGGGCGAAAGCTGTGCCCACTGTCTCTCCCTGCCCTTCTGCTTTCCTTGTTGTATAATACATAGGAAGAACTACAGGTTGTTGTTGTTTTTATTTTCTGTTTAAATTAAATTACTGCATAAACAATTAAATATTTAAATTGAAGCATACCCCTCCCTGGCTGTGGGCATCATGATGGAAGTTTGTTGTAGAGAAATGGTGATGCTGTGTAAATACCCTCTGACAAATACTCCAGGTAGCTTGATCCTATATCACTTTACTAACTGTGTTTACTCTCTTCCTGGCATCCTGTTAGAGCCAAAAGCACATGCAAGCATATATACCTATGTATGTCTCTTTTGGGCTACTGAGGGTATTGGCATTCCCTTCCTCCATCCACAGCAACAGAAGGTCCTCCTGAACCTGCCATATTGCTGCTGAAGCCCCCACCCATGGCCATTTGTGCATGGAGGAGAGTGGGAAAGATCACGGAAGTGTCTGGCCATGTCCCTTTAGCCAGAAACAAAGCAATCCCCCAGCCACTGAGTTTCCCCTGGAGGACCCCAGCAGATCTCAGAAATTTTGCATGTGGCTACAGGGATATAACCAGGTGCTTCTCTGACCCTACCCACTTCTCACAAAGAAATGGCTGTTCAGAGGGGCCTTCATGTGCTGTATGATAAATCCAGGTATGGTATGTGCCTCTACCTAGCATAGGTCCACATGTGGAATTGCTGCACTATGCTGGGCCTTTACAAGATTAGCAGACATTGGGGTGTGGTCAAATGGCGCAGTGAAGGGTGTGTTAATACGCAGTTGCCTTAATTCATACTTCCAAAGTCTGTTCCTCTTCAGATGTGTGTGAGTGCATCTCATCAATGCAACCACTAAGCAGCAAATTGGCCCAAAGCAGAAACAGACTGGAAGAACCTGTAGCTAAAAATAAATAGTGAATAGAGTGAAAACAACTTTTAAACAGATACCCATGTATGATGAGACTAATGAACTAATGTTAATGAACAAAAAAAATTAATGAATAAAAATAGATTTGTTCTATAAATATTATATGTACAGTTATTGTCATTTGCTTTGTATTATCTATTATATTGTACATATTGTATTTATAACACAAATGTATTTTTATTCACTATTTTAACATTAGTACATTACTCTCATCATATAAATGCATTTGTTTAAAATTTGTTTTCATACCATTCACTTTTTTTTTTAGCTACAAGTGGATCTCATCAACCAGCCTGGCATGGCCCTCACACACATTTGTTTGCCCTGGATGTTAACTGATATAGCCTTTCCCCTTCACACATGGTCCCAACCTGTCGCTGGGATTGTTGGGGGATCTTCCTGCCCAGAATCAAAGGCAGTGTGAGTTAGCTTGTTTACAGACTCATAGATTTCAATAAACAAAACAAAAAATAAAATTGACATACATAATATGTAAATAGCTGAAAAAATCCAATTAGTTTAACAAACTGTTAAAGCACATTTAAAGCACATTTAACAAACTGTGGTGGTGGTGGTGGTGGTGGTGTGTGTACATCATTTCTGACTTGTGGGATGACCCTATCACAAGGTCTTCCAGGGCTGAGAGTGTGTGATTCGCCCAAGGTCACCCACTAGGGTTCCATGGCCAAGCATGTCATTGAATCCTGGACTCCAGAGTTGTAGTCCAAAGCTCAAACTGCTCCACCACGCTGGCTCTCTAACAAAGTGTGGTTCTTTGTTAAAACAAATCCAGAGCTGTACTTCTAAGTCAGAGCTTTCCAAAGTTTTCATGTTGGTGACACACTTTTTTGACATGTATCATTTTGCAGCACGGTAATTCAGTTTTACTAGCAAACTAGAGGTACCCAGAGGTGTATCTAGGGAGGGAAAGGCAGCCTCCCAGATCCTGGCCCGCTGCCGTTGCCCTCACCAGCGAGAGCGATGGCAGAGGGAAATGCAACCCCTTCCCACTGGTCCTTGCCGACTGCTGTCACTCTTGTTGGGCCCTTGCCCCAGTGAGAGTGACGGCAGCAGGCCAGGCTTGGGGGAGGGCTTTTTTGGCTGGGGAGGCGACCCATCAATACATTACAGGCGGCACACTAATGTGTCATGACACACCATTTGGAAAGCCTGTTGTAAGTATTTTTATTACAGGAGTAGGGAAACTGAAGCTCTCCAGATCTTGTTGGGCTACAGTTCCTAACAGTCCTAGCCAGTATTGTTTTTGTTACCTGCTATCAAGTTGACCTCTACTTATGACAACACCGTGAATGAGAGACGTCCAAGTTATTCTGTCACCAGTGGCCCTGGTCAGGTCTCGCAGACTCAGGGCTGTGGTTTCCTTGATTGAATCTATCCATCTGTAATACGGTCTTCCTCTTTTCCTACTGCCTTACTAAGCATTACTGTCTTTTCCAGGGAGTCATATAGCCAGTATAGCCAACAGTAAGGGATTCTGGGAGTTGCAGTCCCAACATCTGGAGGGTTGCACTTTGCCCACCCTTGATTTTAATTAGGCAAGGCAAGGCAGCTCTATGCTTCCTTCAAATTCTTCAGACTTTAAGAGAGGAGGGAGGAAATGGGTGGGATAAATGAAGGGAATGAAAACCTGTGAACACAGTAATTTCAGAATGCCTGGAGAGCAGTGTGCATCATCCTATACGCTTCCTATGGATAATCACTTGGGGGGAAATGCTAATTAAAGCTTTGATTTTAGATTTGACTGGTCTTGTATCCATTCCTGTTGCTCATTTTCAGTATACACTGTATTCATTCTTTATCTTAGTAATTATTTCTTGTGAACCAAAGCATTCCTGAAAAATACAGTAGTGGAAGAACTTCAAGACTGTTTTTGATTTATACCCCGTGTTACTACTTAAACCCCCACCTATCAATTTTCTCCTAAGTGCATCTTGAAACTTGCCCAGGGTTTGCGGATCTATTTCCATTCCCAGGAACATTCCAAAGCAATATGTATATATATTTAAGCTACCAGTCTCCAGGCCTTTACTTATTGCTTGTCTGTCAATGTGTATCACGGAGGGCACCCCACAATTATTCCTGTGGGATTCCAGCTTTGTAATTTGCTCGCATTTCTCTTGTGTGTTCAGCCAAAAGTGTGTTGCGGGGGGAGGAAGTCTGTTCTTCCAAGCTAGATTCTAGTCAGCAGGAGACAGCAAGCAGTGTTGGTATTCACAGCAAAACAAAGCCAGAACTGGACTGAATGGTTTGGAGGAGGAATCTACTTAGCACTGGTGGGAGTGAAAATCATTCACATGTAGAACTCTTGCATGTGCTGTGTTGCGCTTGCTTGGCTTCTTTGCTTTTTTAAAATGCCTAAACTGTACGCTAAATGCTGAAGTTTTAAGTTACTGCAATGCTATGAACTTGAGAACTAAAAGAACACTTCATTTGGGGAAGAGCAAAATTCTAAGAGCCAGAGTGGTGTAGTGGTTTGAGCATTGAACTATGACCCTGGAGACCGGAGTTCGATTCCTGCTTGGCCATGGAAACCCACTAAGTCAGTGGTTCTAACCTGTGGGTCCCCAGATGATTATGGACTTCAGCTCCCAGAAGCCCTGAGCATTGACCATAGTGGCTGGGGCTTCTGGGAGCTGAAGTCCACAAACATCTGGGGACCCACAGGTTGAGAACCACTGCACTAAGTGACCTTGGGCACATCACACACTCTCAGCCCCAGAAAACCCTATGATAGGCTCACCTGAAGGTTGCCATAAGTTGGAAACAACTTGAAGGCATGCAACAAGAATTCTTATTGGGAGAATGGCCACATTCCCCCATCATTCCATAGGTAAACACTTGATGCTACCTTGAGCTCACTGATGAAAAGACAGGACAGAAATATAAATACTCTCTGAGAGAAGAGCAATTAGCCCAAAGCTCACTGTGGCAGATTTTTTTAAATGGAGTTTTGCTTGGTTTTAGTAGACTAGAGAGTCAGAAGTCATTGCTGATGTACACCAGATCACCCATAGCTTCACTGGTGGTTCCCACTATAATATGTCTCCAGCAGTGTGATAGTATGGGTGGATCTAGAGGAAGAGAAAGTGAAAAGAAATGTAGTGATCAGAAATGTGGAGAGGGAGAAGGTGGAAGAAAGGCCGAGAGAATGGAATGGGGAATAGATGGGGAGGAAGATAAGTCCAAATAGATTTGGAGAGGAACAGAAGAAGAGAAGGGAAAGAAAAGATGTTTAGCCAGGAGTTGTGGGTGGAGGAAGGAAGAAGGGAAAGAAGTGGTGGGGAGGAAAAGATGTTTAGCCAGGAGCTGGAGAAGAAGAAAGGGGATAACAAATAAAAAGGGAATGTGGGAGAAAATAATGCAGGTAGATTTGGAGGGAGAGAAAGGAGAGAGAAAAGGAAGGGAGATGTTTAACCAGGAGTTGCCAAGTCAGAGGAAAAAGATAATGAGAGGAAAAGAGAAATTAAATAAAGAATTAAAAGAGAGATCAGCCTATGTATTGCCTTTCTTGCTAACAGTAGAACAACCCATGTGTTTTGTAGATTCTAACACATTGACACAAAAATGCTTAAATATTGAGTTGGCTTGCCAAAGCAATCTTTCATTTTTTATTCAGACAATCTGGTAAACAGGATCTCCATATCTGTCCTATTTCCAAATGGGAGGGTTGCCTTCATACTTCACTAATAGCTACGTATCTTTTAAATGAGCTGAACATCTTTTCTGCAAATTGCAGCAATCTCTTCTGTACCTGAAGCCAGCATACCTCTGGCAAAGCTGAGAAAAATGTCTTGCTCTTTCCTCAGACTATATTACTCTCTTTTCCAAAGAAACAAGTGTTTCTGTGTGCTTAATAGATTTTCTTTCTTCCTAGTGTCCTGTGGGACTCTACTGTAAAGTTTTCATTTCTTTTAAAAATAAAGCATTTTCCCTATCTGTTGATAAAAGCCTGTGACCTGAATTCCCTTTCACCCAACTTGTCCTACAGATCCCCAGTCAGGATCTGAGCAAGTCTTAAAAATTCTTTTTTTAAAAAGTTAGGTTTAGATCCAAATTAGTTCTTTTAATACAATTTTTAAAAGTAATCAGTTCCTGTTACTCATTATAATGTCTGAACAATAGATCTCTTATTACTGCTAACAGTGTTTGAAAAGTAACATGAGTAATTTGTCACTTAATGGTTTTTATTACTTAAAAAACCTCAAGGATTTAGAAGAGAATGGCACAAAACTTTGAAAAATCCTGTCAAAATGCCTTGAAAAATGCCTTTGAAAAGCTAGTTTGTTCCCACTTGCATTAATTTTAAAATATGCTTTCATTATACCTTCATTACAAAAAAGTAACTTGTTACAGATAGTTGTTACTTATAGCTTGTTACGTGCAGACTCTAGGTTTGAGAAAGAAGGTATTGCTGGGTTTTTGCAAACATTTAAGAGTTGCAGTGGGGAGGATGTAGTTGTTAATAAACTGGAAATCGAAACAGATTTATTAAAAAAAACAATATATTAGGTCTTTGTATCTTATGTGTTGCCACACTGTAATCCTTATAGCAATTGTATAAGGAAATGTTAGCATTTTGATATCACCTAGTACAGCCTAATAGGATGTGGTATGCTCTCTTACTTGAAAGTTGTCATTTAACGTAAATGTTTACTAGAAAAATTGATATTTAAATTAAAGTCTTTGGCTAATGAAAAGTAGTACGACCACTTTATTTCAGTACAATATAACTTTATTGTATTTATTTATGAAGAATCATCCCCTTGGTATGTACATCAAAACCAGCTGAGGTTTTGGAAAACTCCATTTTAATGGACAAGCAGTTATCAATAATAATTGACTTAGGAACTGAACAACGTATGTGAAAGTGCTGATTCTACAGCAAAGACAAGGAGAAGAGAATACAACAAACTATATTAAAGATGATGCTGTTTGTAGTTCTTTGTATTAAGGTTACCTGCATAAATCTTGATGCATTATTGTTCTTGTGTGCCTTGAAGTCCTTTCTGACTTGTGGCAACCCTATCGCAGGGTTTTCTTGGCAAAATTTGTTCAGAGGAAGCTCGCCATTGCCTTTCTTTGAGGCTGAGAGAGTGTGACTTGGCCAAGGTCATCTGTTGGATTTCAGTCCTTGGTCTCCCAGAGTCCCACTGTACCACGCTGACTCTTTCACCCATAGCTTTTTCGTATTGTTACCAAAATAATATTTTTTTAAAAAAAAAGATGGGAGGTCAGAGTCTGCAAGGCAATGACTTCCCTAAGACCATCTGGATCTTCAATAAGATTCAGACTGGAGACTTCCTGGTTAGTCATTCGGTCTCTTTCAGTGCAATATTTTTTACTTAGCTCTTTTAAACTATCTGTCTGTCTGATTTCCCACCAAGCATTTTTAGAACTGCAGCATTAGCCCAGTATGTTACTCCAGTTCAGTAAATGCGTTGCAGTGCAGTGGGAAAGTAATGCTACTCAGAACCAATTGATTTGTCTGTCTTCCATCACCAGCACTTTGTGAACCTGGGACTATTCATTCACATTACAGAATTATAGCACTTTTATTCCACTTCAACTGCCTTGCTTCTGTCCTACGGGATCCTGGCAGGATTTATAATTCTCAGTCAGGTAGCTCACCAAACTACAAACGCCCGGGATTCCGTAGGATGTAACCATGGTGGTTAAAGTGGAATAATAACACAATAACTGTGCAATGTGAATGAGTCCCTAACGAACAAGCGAACTGCTTGTATAGTGCACCATCAGGAGTCCAGCCCTGAAAATCATTTTTTTAAAGGTTCTTATGTGATGTAATGATGAAATTAGCCACTTTTTAAAGTAGTTCTTGAAATTTATAGTACATGGTAGAGGGAATGCATATATGAAACAGGGGAAAACCCGTGCCATGCTACTCAGCTGTAAATGGAAAACCAGCCTTTGTAACCAGCAAGGAAACTTGACTATTTAAACACAGAAAGAAGGACATGATATTCCCCCAATTCTTTTTTCTGTGTATATCTACAGGGAGACTTAATTATTTAAAGGATATGGGGTGGGGAGGGGAGAGAATATATTAGGACAGGAAGGGGACCTGCCAGTATTTTGCTCTGTGGAATAGAATTCACTGTGTTACAGGGAAAGAAATTGGAGTGACATGCCAGCCAGTAACTACAAAGCCTCGTCTTGTAACAGTAGTGAGTGTTACAAGTCCCTTGAGATATACGTGGAGTCAAAACAGGAATAAGAATGGTCTCTGGGTGTCAGTTTATTTTAAAAGGCAATAGGACACAATTTAAAAGTAAATATCTTATTTTAGTTGACCTAATATTAGCAACAGATCAAGATATCCTCCGTGTTGCTTGCCTTCAATGTCTGGTATCAGAGACAAATTTCTTCTACTCTTCCTTTGTTGTGGATAATACTTCTTTCTAATCCTACTCTGCTTCCAAAGAGCTACCAATAAGCCTTGTGAGGCAAACTAGGCTGAAAGACTAGGCCAAGGCTGCCCAACCAATTTTCTAGGTGAGTAGAGATTTCAGACTGGATTTCCCCCTGTTGAGCATCCAACGGCTGTACCATAACTGGCTCTGGATGGCCATTAACAAGGCCTATTTTCCATGAATTTATACTGCAGAAGTATTTTGTGTTTGATAAAAGTGGGCATGCAGTGGTTTACATGAGGTGGCAAGCAAACTAAGTTTCCACTCTGTTGAGCTTACTCAGAGGTTTTATCACCTGAAGGTCAGGACAGTTGATTGCTGCTCTTCATCTCTCTACAGATAGCTGTCCAGTCGTCATGTCGGTCAGTGTCCACGAGAACCGCAAATCCCGGACTAGCACTGGTTCTATGAACATCCTGCTCTTCCATAAAGCTTCCCATCCAGATTGTGTCCTCTCACATCTCAACACCATGAGGAAGCATTGCGTGTTCACTGATGTCACCCTCTGGGCTGGGAATAAGTCCTTTCCCTGTCACCGAGCTGTGCTAGCTGCCTCCAGCAGATATTTTGAAGCCATGTTCAGCAATGGCCTTCGTGAGAGCTTAGGAGATGAGGTGAATTTCCATGACAACTTACACCCAGAGGTGTTGGAGCTGCTACTGGACTATGCATACTCATCCAAGATCATCATCAATGAGGAGAATGCAGAGTCTCTTCTAGAAGCTGGTGACATGTTGCAGTTCCATGACGTCCGTGATGCAGCTGCTGAGTTCCTGGAGAAGAACTTGTACCCTTCTAACTGCTTGGGCATGATGGTCCTCTCAGACGCTCACCAGTGCAAGAGGCTCTACGAGTTGTCTTGGAGGATGTGCCTGGTCAACTTTGAGACAGTCCATAGAAGTGAAGAGTTCAACAGCCTCTCCAAGGATACTCTGATGGATTTAATTTCCAGTGATGAGCTGGAAATTGAGGATGAGGAGAAGATCTTCAAGGCAGTTATCCAGTGGGTGAAGTATGATTTGGACAAGCGGAGGGCTTTCCTTCCAGAGCTGTTGAAGCATGTGCGCCTGGCCTTACTGCCTTCTGAATGCCTCAAGGAAGCGATGACCTATGAAGAGCTGATCACAGGAGAGGAGCAGAACAAGCAGATCATGGATGAGGCTCTTCAGTGCAAAAAGAAGATCCTACAGAATGATGGGGTGGTCACGAGTCCCTGTGCCAGGCCTCGCAAGGCTGGCCATACTTTGCTCATCTTAGGGGGACAAACGTTCATGTGTGACAAAGTTTACCAGGTAGACCACAAGGCAAAAGAGATAATCCCTAAAGCAGACCTGCCAAGCCCCAGGAAGGAGTTCAGTGCGTGTGCCATTGGCTGCAAAGTCTACATTACTGGAGGGAGAGGCTCAGAAAACGGGGTGTCCAAGGATGTCTGGGTTTACGACACAGTTAATGAGGAGTGGTCCAAAGCTGCCCCTATGCTTATAGCTCGGTTTGGACATGGTTCAGCTGAATTGGAAAACTGCCTATATGTAGTTGGCGGACACACTGCAGTGGCTGGCGTTTTTCCTGCCTCTCCTTCTGTTTCTTTGAAGCAGGTGGAGAAGTATGATCCAGTTGCCAACAAATGGACCATGGTAGCCCCTCTGAGGGATGGCGTCAGCAACGCTGCAGTTGTAAGCGCAAGACTGAAGCTCTATGTTTTTGGTGGAACTAGCATTCATCGGGATATGGTATCCAAAGTCCAGTGCTACGATCCGTCGGAGAACCGGTGGACCATCAAAGCCCAGTGCCCCCAGCCTTGGCGCTACACAGCAGCTGCTGTTCTAGGCAGCCAGATTTTTATTATGGGTGGAGACACTGAGTATACGGCAGCATCTGCCTACCGTTTTGATTGTGAGACAGACCAGTGGACGCGGATTGGGGACATGACAGCCAAACGGATGTCATGCCACGCATTAGCTTCAGGGAACAAGCTTTATGTGGTAGGCGGTTACTTTGGGACGCAGAGATGCAAAACACTGGACTGTTACGACCCTACCTCAGATACATGGAACTGTATCACCACAGTACCTTACTCTCTCATCCCTACAGCCTTTGTAAGCACATGGAAACACTTGCCAGCCTGACAGTTTGTGTGTGTGTATATGTGTGTGTGTTGACAACTGAGGAGCTGAAGGAGGTAAGATCCCTTAAGGGAAGTTTCTATTGATGCTGTCACTGGTTTCATGCATGAACCTTTTAGATGAAGAACTCATCAGCTTAACAAATACAGAAAAATCTGAGAACTCCTTGAAGATCTGTACTTTCATGCCTCCTTTTGCTAACTGTTCCACAACAATTTCATCTTTTATCTAATTCTGTGGGGTTTTTTCTAATTAAAAAAAAATTACTTCAGTTTTTTAGTGCAATAAGTTGTAAAAATACAATTAAACACTTGATTAAAAAAGAAATGTAAGAAATAAAAGACTGTGATAAAGACAGTAGAAATGAAAATGCACAAGAGGTAGAAAGGTAAATGCACAAGAGGTTGAAAAACCTGAGGAGGAAAAGCAAAAAGGGTTGGTGCCTTAAAAAAAATATGAGGGTTTGTGTTGAACACCTCCTTGGAGATAGAGTTCCACCAGAAGGCTACTATCACTGAAAAAGCCCTCTGTGGTTGGTTGGTTGGTTGGTTGGTTGGTTGGTTGGTTGGTAGGTTGCCACCCACCTCACTTTTGATGGTAAACACAAAGACACATGGTGTATAGGGAAAGAATTCCTCTCCCTGTTCTACTTCTGAAGTCTTTTAGGGGAGTGGCTCATAATCCTTGATCCTCCAGATGTTCTGGACCTTGGCCATTTGCCAAGCTGCCTGGGGCTTCTGGGAGCTCAATGTCCAAAATACCTGGAGGACCAGATTTTGAGAACCACTGGTGAAGAGCTTGAAAGCTGAACACCAGCAGTGACAAAGCAACCCATCCATGCTTGTTGTCAACTGACGGAACAAACAGGCAAGCCGTGCTATGAAAAAGGCTGATCTCTTCATCTTGTGTATGGTTCCAAGGGCATCCTGAAATCAGCTTGCAATAAATCTGATACTTATTATTAGATTCATTTAACAGTAAGAGAATAATTCTTCATGTTACATTGTCCTTTTCTCTCCCTGTTCCCTTGTCCCAGATTTGGCTTACTCTGCAAATCTTTATGACAAAATCATTGTGTGGCTCAGAGGATGTAGTTATTGTTGGCCTATATTTTTCCATGCTCTGCTTATGCAGACAGACTCCTCCTTGTTCACCAGTTCAAAAAGAAGCTGCCCACTCTGCATGCAAGCAGCTGCATGTTGTTATAAGAGAGATGGCTACATTCCCCTGGAAAGGCTAACAGCTTTTTCTAACCTCAGTTCTGCTGGAGCACATTTCTGCAGGCCACCCTCCCTTCCTTCAATTTGGCCCTGCTTGAGAGCTGCTACAGTTAATGGTCATCTCATTAACGGATACCTGGCTATTAAGTACCACTGCAAAACATGGGAGGAATCCATCTTTTTTTTTTCCGGCTCAAGTGATGAGGCCTCTCGTTCTGAGCTACTGTGGCACTGGAGTTCCTTTTGAGAGTTTGTTTTGCCTGCTATGTGGGTGCATTGGCACAGCGAAACTGCAGGGCTAGCTGAATCAGTGATAACAGCTGTAGGTTAGGCCAGTGCCAATGATCTAATTCAAATGGTGTCTAAGCCTTTTAATTTTCTGAACAGCCAAGATTCTGACAAACCAGGAAGCGAAACAATTAGCACAGTAGTTCAGAATTCCTTTAGCAGAAATGTACTTTCTAGCTCTTTGCCAAGGGCATTCATCCACATAATCCTCATGGGGGAATCGCATCATTGTTCCCATGCAAGGTTGCCTTCAGTGGGAATGAATTTGATAGGTCAGTTTTGGGGGACCCTGAGGAAGGGGCTTCCATCGGCAGGCTAAATGTGTTATGTATCTTTGCAAAACCAAATGTGTTATTTACCTTTCAGTATGTTATCGTTTGCAAGATCCATAACAACAACCTATTCCGCAGATGCTTTCCAAAAGCCGCTGCAAGAAAACATCTCAAAAATAGTTTAGTGGCCTGAATATATATATAAAAAAAGTTTAGTGGCCTCAAGTTGGAGGCAAGCAGCTACAGCAGACTTGAGCTGGAACTTCCTACTGAATTCTGCCTGTGCTATTACATGTTTGTATCACCCTATCGAAAGAACGAAAGAAAGAAAGAGAAAACCATGCGCAAATATCTTACCTTTGTCTTTTCCCTGACACATTAGCTTTCTATGTGCAGAGAGTTCTCATTCACCAAAGAGCATTCACACTTCTTTGTCTGTAGGCTGAAGTGGGATAATCCAGTCATTTCCTTTTGCTGAGTGTGCATTTCAGCACTAGCCAGTATCCTGAACCTTTGGATGTCTGGAAGTTCCTTTTTTTGTTTGTGCTATTAATTAATTCAGTCATTTCCTGATCACACTGTAGCAAAAAACAAAACAAAACAAAAATACTGGATTTGAAAGAAAATATGAATGCAATTGTGTTCTCTGCAGTGTTCATTCTGTTGGTACAACTTTTCAGTATAAATTTTGAATCTCTGACAAGAATGTTGTGTGACACTAATGTATTGCACTGGCAGTAATTCTGCGGATTAAAGATGATTAACAGCTTTAGCATAAAAGCCCAGCTAATCTCTCCAAGCACATCTCTCTGACCTGGTTTTCTGTACCTTAACTGACCAGTGACCCATAAAAATGGACTTCAGCTTATATTAGCTCAGCTCCCTGCTTCCTACCTTCCTTCTGCTGTGATTAGCTCCAGTGGTCCCTTTCATTCACAATTAAAAACTGAAGGATTTTTTTTCTCCCAAAAAAACACAGCCTGGAACAGGGATTGCCTACTGCCATTTCATTGAAATAGCATGGCAAGACACTTGAGAGAGGAGGCATTTGAATCTTAAAATGGTTTCTTCAGTGGGAGAGCATATCTCCCCTTACTGGAGCAATAAACAGAATGAATTGTTTCAGTCTGAACAGCCTCAGAGGATAAAAGACTTTTCTCTGTGACATCAGAGAAAGTAAGTCAATGACATTCAGAGGAGAAAGAAGCCAGATGGGTTTTCAGATTTGGCCTCACAGACTTTTGTTTTTTCTTTCAAAGGAGTGTTGTTGTTGAATAGGTATAATGCTTGATACACCAACTGTTTTTGTTGGTTATTTGGGTTTTAAAGATGGGCTGTCCAGAACACCTCATGTAGTGGTAAGAATTGTGTGTCCTGTCCAACAGACAAACAATAGCAGAAAAATGGCCCATGCAGCACAACAGCTCTTCTATAGTACTACTGAGGTGTAACCTTAACGTCCCAATGGCCTGGTAACTTACCTGGATCTAGTAAGGTCCTGGGAGTGATTTTCTAAAATGAACCATAGTATTCAAGGTCTTCTGAGACCTTCTCAGTCTCTCTTCTGGGCTCAATTGCATGGACTTCTAGTTGGCATCCCCTTTCTGTGACATCAGAGCAAATTAGCCAACAACATTAAGAGTTAGAAAAAGCAGGGAAGACACCAAGAGAAAGCCAGGAGATCATATGTGCCAGCACCTAAGGCAGTGGTTCTCAACCTGTGGGTCCCCAGATGTTTTTGGACTTCAGCTCCCAGAAGCCCTGAGCATTGACCACAGTGGCTGGGGCTTCTGGGAGCTGAAGTCCACAAACATCTGGGGACCCACAGGTTGAGAACCACTGACCTAAGGCCTATTGCATTAAATGGACTGTGAGGTGGCCATCTGTCTTCCCATCAGGATCCTTCTTTTAGACATTTAATGACAAATGGCAACTCAGCTAGGACAACTAGTCTCCTCAGCACGCCCATCTCCATCTCAGGAAAAGCTGCAAGCCATAATTTCCCTCTTTTCTTCGTGGCTTCCAACATTGTGCCAATATCCATTTAAAAACTGCAAGCAAGCCCTTGTTTAAATGGTGGTTGTATGATGTCCAATAATTGATGGTTTTTTCCCTCCAAGATTCCATGCTTTCAGCTTCAAGAGTTAGCTTCAGTTTTTATGGGCATATTGCATAGTGCTGACAGCAGGGAAAATGGTGAGATCCCATTGTTCATATTCCTTCAAAGTTCCTTAGCAAACTTGTGTTGCCCTCCTGAGGTGTCTGCCTCACTCTGCCTTTCACAGAATACCTCTTAAGATTCATGTGGCCCTCCAGATGTTGTTGCATTGTGTGTGACCCCTAGCATTCCTCACCATTGGCAGTGCTGGTGTCCAGCAGCATCTGGAGGACTGCAGGAATCCCACCTGTGCCTTGTTAGCTGGGGAGCTTTCAGCATGCATTCATATTCACCTAAGACAGTGGTTCTCAACCTGTGGGTCCCCAGATGTTTTTGGACTTCAGCTCCCAGAAGCCCCAGCCATTATGGTCAATGCTCAGGGCTTCTGGGAGCTGAAGTCCAAAAACATCTGGGGACCCACAGGTTAAGAACCACTGACCTAAGAGATCTCTGGGATATAGCAATTGTTGTCTTCTGTTGTAATTGTTTGTTTTAAACTTCACAGATGCAATTTTGTATTGCTCAGCATAGTGTAGTAGTTCAGCATGCAGGCCGACACTATACTATGCTGAGCATTGTAACCCCTGCAGATTTACCATACAGCTGACATGATT